>JAWWLV010000121.1:87973875-88000915 GCA_035041135.1 Platyrinchus mystaceus | reverse complement strand
TTCAGTCTTCTTAGAACAAAATATATTTGTATACTCATAAAAAAATGTTGTCCTTGAATCTATCTACAGCTAAATATTAAAAAAATAAACATGTAATTAATCTCATTGGTGGAGTCATTTTTACTATGGATTGTTTGAAGAAGCTTAAAACTGGACAACCTTCACTGAATATAGATGAAATCTAGACAACTTGTTTAGACTAAATTATTAAATTTAGATTTTTAAATACATCATACTGAAATAGCTCATTCATTGACTATCATTACCCTATCCCAATATTTAATTAAAAAAAAAAAAAAAGAAAGCTACGATCTTCTGAAATGGCAGCTGGCATCGGAATACACATGTTAATCCACAATGGTATTTGAAAAATAATCTAAAATTATTTTTTGTCTGAAGTTTCAGATTTAATTATAATTTTTTCAGTTATTTTACTTCCAAAATTCCTTGTATCTCCATTTTTCAATGGTGTTTCACAAATCCTTGTGAAGGAGAGTTAGTCTTCTGAGAGGAAGGTAAGCCCAAGAAAAAAATGTAATACTAATAATTTTCTAATGACACAGTTTTTCCGATTAACATCGAAGGGGGGATAGTTTCCATTAGCTCATGAAAAACAAGAATTTGCTTGGGTTGGAGAGAACAGTGCCAAGATTGGAACTCATTATTTATTAAATCTGATTACATTTTTATTAGGTGTGAGCTATTAGGCATATTTACACTATACACAGGACTGATGTTCTAGAAAGCTATTTCTCTTCTTAAGAAAGCAACATAACCTTTTCAATGTAGAGACACACATGTCCCAATAGGTGAGAGCAGCCAAAATCAAACACATATGTTCACTAACTGCTCTCCCAACTTCATAGATTAAGGGTATCTAAACTTCAATATGAGCATTTTCAAGTGAACATTAGTATTCTTATTCTCAAATTTTACCAGCTAGCATAATTAATTACATGGAGATGAATTTAAAGCTTTTGTAAAAAATCAAAAAGTCTTCCACTGGCCACAGTCAGCTTATGGCTTAGCCCTATTATCTACTACTGCATGAATTGTAAACATGGGCAGATATTCTCAAATGTTAAATATGCAATCAAAATTTTACCTTTTCCTGGTATAGAAAGAAATTAATTATTGAAGGGCACTTAGGCATAGTCCTTCCTGAAATTTCCTCTGCATCTGTTTTTTAAGCACAGTCTTTTAGCTGAGTTGCTTTTTACAGAATGTCTTTAAATTGTTTGAGATGTATTTTAATAACCTTGGCTCTTAAGTGAACTCATTATTCTGGAACATAAAATTTGACTTTTGACCATAGATTATCTGTCTTTTCTCTTAGCCTCTTTAGAGATTTAGGGGAAATCTGTCCTTATAGATTCATCTCCTTGCAAAGTCTTCTGTAGACCTCCCTTTAAAAAACTCTCTTATCCCCTGGTGAAGGTTTTGTTTGTTGGTTTTGTTGTCGCCAAAGTGCCTTTCATGTCTCACTAAAAAAGTCTGGTTCATATAAAAAACCCACAACAGAATACGGGAAGAATATACTAAACAATTTCCATGCCAGAACAGAGAAATTTCCTCTAGCTTGATCCCTTTTCACAGTCTTTTAAACTCTTCCTTGTCTGAAGGGAGTCAATCATTGTATGTGAAATATGAAGGAGTACAGGGCAACCCAACAGGGTTGGACTTGATGATCTCAGAGGTCCTTTCCAACCTGGCTGATTCTATGGTTCTATGAACCACTCAAGACACTCAGAGAGAAAATTCTAGAAAGAGCATCTTACCCAGCCTGGATAAACAGCACCCTACTTGCAAGGTCCTCTGGTCTCTGGAAGAGTCCTGAACATTGCACTTGTGTTCCAGAGAGGTGGTAGGAGTTTTTTAGGTTTTATAAAAATTCCTTGGCAAATTGATTCTAATTATTTAGGCACATGAATTCTGGATTGAGAATAAGATGAGATGTGTTATAAGGCTGGAGTAAAGGTAAATGCCAGTGTACTGAGGCAGCACCCCAAATTTAGGTGGGTGACACAAAGATCAGTCTTGGAATAATAGGGTTGGAAGAGACCTTTAAAGATCATTTAGTTCAACCCTCCTAAAATGAGCAGGGATATCTTTAGCTCAGGTTGCTCAGAACCCAGTCCAATTTGTCCTTGAATGTTTCCATAGATGGAACATATACCACATCTCTTGGCAAACTGATCCAGTGTTTCACAACTCCCATTGTGAGAAATTTTTTCCTTATATCTAGTATAAATCTATCCTCTTTTAGTTTAAAACCATTATCCCTTCTCTTATTGTTACAGACTCTAGTAAAAATTTCCTCTCTAATTTTCTCCTCTGCACCTGCTTCAACAGGTCCATGTCTTTCCCATGCTGAGGGCTATAGGGCTGGATGCAGTATTATAAATTATGTAGGTTCTAATATTTAATGTTCTTATTTGTAACATTCTGATCTGAAAAGTAAATTAAACCTCACATACTGAGTTTACTAAGCTGGTGGCAAATACTGAGGAGAACAAACAGATCCAAAGAAATCAAGTGTTTTGAAGGAACGTGTTTAAAGTGAGATATGTCTCAGTAAATAGAAATTGAAGCAAGTATATTTCAGAAAAAGTAAACTTGAGCTACTCAGAGTCCCAGAGTGAAAACCAAAGTGTAGAAGTTGTTGCTGAATGTAAGTTTCCAATATAACACAGGTTAAAAAAAAAAAAAAAAGAAAAGAATATTAGTCTTGCAGTGCCTAAGGATACTGCTTATGTGACAAGAAAATATACATCAATAAGGGACATCATTAACACAGTTGAAACCATGCTTTAAGTCTGGAACACTGTAGTATTTTATATCATATTTCAACAGAATGGGTTTTGGGGCTTTTTCTAATAGAAGGAACAACTACTGAACACAAAGGTTGAGAAATAGCATAAGAAAGCGTAGAATATTTAATTCATGTATTAACATAATTCCAGATTCAGTGGAGTAGACTATGTCAGCTAATGATGTTGTACATTGTGTCTGAAAAAAATGTAAACAATATATGCTTAAGCCTGATTATCCATAATTAAAAGAGGAAAGTGAGTGTTCAGAGCTAAGAGATGTAAGACTAAGGTCTTTTAAAGAGGTAAAACAGTTTCAGAAATCAGCTGTGTCATGAAAGCAGCCACTAGATCTACACAATAGTGTTATTTATCTCTCTGATGCATTTTATATTTTTAAACATGCTATATTTACATCTACACTACACATCTTAATCATGTTTTAAACCCGTTAGTGAGATAGATAATTTATAACACTGTTGACAATTTTTGTACCTTGGTAAGATCTGAAATGTCTTACTTGGTTGAGCTAATCAACAGAGGCTCAGCTGAGAAGCTGAAAATAATGTCTCTGTGGTTATAGATAATCAATTTTTTAACAACTTCAACTTGTTCAGAAGAGATTTTGAATGAATTTACATATAGGGAATACATCTGTCATGTTTCTTTTTGAGGATTTGATGATTCTTTGGGGGTGATCTACAGCTATTTCGATGTCCACTACCTATGCAGCTACCTCTCTGAATGCTAAGAGAACGCTGCAAATTCTTAGTCTCCCTTGTCACTAACAGCAGATTTACGTATTGAGTAATGAGAATGAATAATGCTGGTATTCTTAATAAGACACTAACAAACTATCCACAGAGAAAAAACTTTAGTTTCAAGTTTTACTCTGAATGTGTAAAAAAGGAAAGGATAGACAATAATAGATGTAAAGCCAGAAGAGTCAGATAAGATAAAGCAAATCAGCAGAGTTGTGAAAACTCCCTGAGAAGTAAAGTTGGGAGTTGTATGCCTTAATAAAATGAGGCATAGCAGACTGGTAGGAAGTGGAAAGCAGGAGAAGAAAGTGGTAGTTTGTTTTGTATGCACCTGGATTTGAGGTCAGATTTTCATTGGAAAACACTGCAAATAGAAAACACTCCCACTATGTCTCTGAAACTTTGCTATTTTTAAAAGTTTCAGTGACGTAAAATACCTCTCTGGTTTGAGTGCTGGGCTAATAGTCCCAGAAATTCAAGGAGTTTGTACTTCACTTAAAAAAATTAAAGTTTGATACAGGTGGGTGAAAGCAATTTTTGGAGTTCATGAGCAGATGGAACTAACTGGAGTATTTTATAAGCCAAGTTTAAGGGTATATTTTAACACATGTCTTTCAGTTGAGAAATTTACTAATTATTTACTTAGAAATCCATACACAGTGATACATCTATGCTTCTTAACAAACAACAGCATCTTTAAGTTAACCATGGAATATATAACTATTCTTGATGAAAAAAACTCCATAAAAATTCTTCCTTATTTATACGGACAAAATATAATCACTGTACTGCAAATTGAACTAGAAACTGAAATACTAAGAAATATGAACATCCTCATAAATATCACCCTGCATTGGGAACATTTTGTTCCATTTTAAAAGCAGGCAGAACTTAAATACTGGTAATACATTTGTCTTTGAAATACCAGGTAGAATGTTTTTATAGTCTGTTGGCTTTTCATGCAATTGCTGCATGCCAAAATAATAGAAGAATTTCCATCACAAGAATTTCAATAGTATTATTATTTCTTGTGGAAATCAAGACCTGAGAAAAAATTGTTGACTTGAACTAGTGTAAATGACAGTTTGCTTGGAGTTACTACAAGTATGGTAAAACATCAGACATTAGCCCTTGCTTATTGTTCTAGAGTTTATCTGCTTCAAATTAAATATTATGCCAGTATGGTTTAATATGTTCTTTTTATTTTTTTACTTCTCTTTTCTTTCATTACAATTACTAGAGTTGAATGCTCCAAGTGGAGTGAAACTGGTGTTTTCATGTAAGTCAGCTTGCTAGCTTCTTGGGTGAGAGAATCTTCTAGTCCTTACAACACACCTTCTGCTGGTGCGGCATCACCTTGAGAGCTGTGTGCAATTTTGGGAACCACAATATAAGATGATATAAAGCTATATATCCAAAGAAGGGCCACAAAGAGGTGAAAGGGTCTAGAGGAAAAGCCATCTGAGGAGCAGCTGAGGTTGTTTGGCTTGTTCACCCTGGAGGAGACTGAGGTCTTATCACAGTCTACAGCTCTTTTGTGAGGGGAAGAGGAGGGGCAAGCGCTGAGATCTTCTCACTCGTGACCAGTAACAGGACCCAAGGGAATGGCCTGAAGTTGTGTCAGGGGAGGTTTAGGTTGGATATAAGGAAAAAGATCTTCACCCAGAGGATAGTTGGGCACTGGAAAACTCTCCCAGGGAAGTCATCACAGCACCACAGCACCAAGACTGACAGAGTTCAAAAAGCTTATGAGGGTAGTCCTGTGCAGAGTCTGGACTTGAACTCAATGACCCTTGTGGGTCCCTTTCAATTCAGAATATTCTATGATTCTAATGGAGTCAGTGTAATTCATGTTTTTTCTAAGAATTTTACTGGCATTGGGAGAGACCTGTATTGGGAGCCAAGTTAAAGAAACAGACTAGCTAAAATCATTTGCCTTTCACCCTAACTAGTGCTATTTGGACACACCTCCTAAAAGGCATTTTAAACAGCAGGTAATGTTTCTGGGCAGCTGCTGAAGAGGACTAGAAAGAGAATTACTTTGGTTGTTAATTTGAATTCTTCAGTAGAAAATTGAATCCTCTGAAAAGTAGCAAGCTGTTCCTTTTTTATTCATTTGGTGAAGGTAAGAATTCTGAGTGAATTCCTGTAACAATACTTAGCAAGTGACTTCTTTTATTGCATTATTTCAGTCCACGGTCGTTGATATTTGGGATCCGTGTGCACTAACAATTTCTCTTTCAGAGGTGACAATGGTAATAACACATAAAGTGCAATGAACAAAGCTTAAAATGGCAGCATCTGTTGCTGAGAAATATACTGCTGCGTCATTCCAATGACACTCCTGTGACATAGGAACCTCCCATGAAGATACAAAAATTGCTTTACCTGCTCACCTTTAGTATAAGGATTAGAGCTGTGAAAAAAAGGAATTCTTTTTATCTATTTGAGTTTTGAGACTTATGAGATTATCACTGTACTTCAACATGAAATGCCAACAGGAAGTACTGAATGAATTCCTTATTTTGCTTCACTTGTGTGCACAGCTTTTGCTTGACCTAATGATTCATCTTTATCTCAAGTTTTCTTACTTTTGCCCTTCTGATTTTTTTCACCATCTCACTGGGGAAGAGTGAACAAAAAGGTGTGTGGTATTTAGCTGCCCATCAGGATTAAAACATGTCAACACTGTATTCTAGAGAAAAAAAGAATGTAAAAATGTGGATTTGACCAGATGGAAGGATTTAAGTTAGGCCATATAATTGTTTTGTTCACTAGTGCAAACATTTTCTTAACTAGGTTGTGAAAGATATTGGAACTTTTATATCCTGTACCTTCTCTGGGATATTTACTATTATGGCACCAGAGATACTTTCTACAGAATGCTGATACAAATAACCCATGGAGTTCAACAAAGTATATTTATATTCATTTCCCATATACTTGCAGATGCTAGCTGATCTGTCTCAACTCAATAAAACAGTGAAAGAGAAATAAAAAACTGTGGAGAAATTGAGATTAATCCTAATAAGTCTTATAAAAGGAAAGTTTGAAGACAAGGAAAAAGTATGTAATTAAGTAGTACTTAAAATTCTAGTTGGTGAGTTTTCTTGGGATTCAGTTCATTTTAACAGCAGTAAGATTATTTTAATTAAAAGACTTTTCTACCAACTAAATGAAGTGTCTAACATGAACAATAAATCCCTGCCAGTATGATTACTCTACACACAAGGAAAGATAGTAATAAATTAGAGGAAGTTTATTCAAGAACAATTGGCCTACTGTGCAAAACTCAAGAAATTGCTGATATATATTGTTTCAGTGTCATAAGCCATGTTACTTACTTGTACTGTTGTAGATATAGAGGTTTTTATCGACTTTCAGAGAAGAGAAAATAAGGGCATGAAAATAAGGAGCTAACCATAGAAGGAAATTGAAAGCACAAAAATAATGACATCTATTCAACAAAAATAACTATATTGAATGATATTTATTATATTTATTATTTTTATGAGTAAATTACCAAAATGTATTTTACATATAAACAGAAACAAAAAACGTAGTTTAAAATTGCATTTTTGTGTATATGGTAAGGTTCTACAAGTTTTTTTTTGAAGAGTATGGAACCAAAATGGAAATGGTTATATAACTTTCTTAATCAAAGTTCTGCTTTTCACAGCTGAGAACATTACATCATGCCATATTTTGTGTTCCCTAAGATGTCTATTCCCAACATGATTTAAATGTTAATGCAAAAGCTACAGCTGCAGTGTTTATAATTTATAAACACAATTAAGAACAATTAGATGTGAAACTACAATAGCTTTTCTGGTTGCAGATGCTATTTCATTCAGAGTCAAGTAAACATGCCAAAATTTCTACTGCATTGTCCTTTCCTTCTCAAACACATAAATGAAACAATAAACAAATATAAATGGAAATTTTTATGGATCAAGACTGAAGAACTAACTGATTATTTAAAAATAGAAAAAGTAAAACAAAAAAATCAATATATATATATATCAATATATATAAAAAGAACCTCTTACAATGAGATGCCGCAAAAGAAAGAATCTTGACCTTATAGCAAGATATCCCTGAAAAACAAAGTCACTTCCACTTGAATTCAGTCATAACTCAGTGTTTCGTAAGGTTTAATTGTATTAATTGCATACATTTATTGCCATATATATTGTAGCCTGTTAAACTTTTGTTTTATGATCATATTGTACACTGGAGAACTTAAATTACCTCAAAAGGCTTGAATTATTGTAGTGAAACATTACTTTTATTAACAAATCCATAATTTTAGGTGTCATATCAATAAAAAATCCCCCTCAAGTTTAGATTGAAAAAATAAAATTTTAAAGGTGAAAAGGCGGAAGTGAAAAGAAAGATTGATAGTTGCAACTCTGGGGTATTATTTTATTCCTTTTTCAATGGCAGTATATTAAAAGTCTGTTTTCTCAGTGTAATTTCTTTAGATTGAATTAATTTTCAATCTTTGAGAAATAATAAGTATCTATATTTCAGTTGGTTATTTTTAAAATTCTCTTAATATTTTTGGTACTTATCTTTAAATTAATGCACATATGACTAATTTCTGTTTCCTTAATGTTACCTAAAACTGCAGTGAATTATATTCAATACTTCTCTTTCAGTTCCTTCTCTAACCAAAGATTGGTGAAAGATTTTAGAATTCAACTTAAATGAGCTTCTATTGAAAGAGTAAGGCTGGAGGAAGGCTCAGAAATTGTTTTCTTTGCCAGTTAAAAAACAATGTGGTTAATACAAGCTACTTTTTTAATCTTCTTTTCTGTCTAAGTAAAAGAGAAACTCTCCTGAAAAACCTGTGTCAATCAACAAGTATCTGACACAAGTGGTCTTAGTCCCTCTCTGAAAAACTTACTCACTGATGATTCATAGAGCCTTGAAGACTTGTTTACTGGTCTCACATTCTTTGAGTCAAGTAAAGTGAATCAGCTAATCCCACACCAAATGAAATTGCGTAAATCATTGGTGGTCCACCAAGGAATTGAAATAGGAAGTGGAGTTCATCTCCCAGAAAATAAATAAAGTTATCTGAGCAAATACAGGCTGACACCAACTAACAAACTTCCTGGACTACAGTACTTCATTAACTAGATCTCCAGGAGCTACAATGAGAAGGCAGACATTTAGCTCACATACAGAACTTTTATGTGTAGACATACACTTAGTCTTTTACATTGAAGCTGAAGCTTATTCTAGGTCTGTTCTTTCTGTAACCTTAATTCAAAGATTCAAAACTAACTTGCAAATTCTGTTTAGATTTTGTAGGCATCACATCACAGGGCAGAAAATGCAGACACTTCTCTATCCCTTACTTTTTAAAATCCAACATTCTTATACTTTCATTTAAAAGGAAATGAAACCACAAACTTCTACATGATTTGTATATGCCTTACCTGTGAAATTTCGAGGACACAAGCACTGAAACAAAGGTTGTTCTCTCCTTTGGCTCATATCTATGCAAGTTGCTCCATCAGAACACCTATTTGGGTAAACTAAACATGCATTTTCAGCAAATTGGCAAAATTCTCCTGTCCATCCAGGTGCACAGAGGCACTAGATATTAACAAACACACAAACAAACAGAGAAAACACAAAGTGAAAATGCAATGTGAAAGTTTGTTGAATTTTCTTTGGCCCTTGTATTTTACTACCACGTAAAGTTATTCTGCCTGTATTTGTAGATGATAAAACAGTTGACAAAGGTAAAACTCACCTACCATGTCTGTTGAAAAAGTGTGGAAAGAGAGAACACATGAGTTGGAGGAAATGGCAAGATAATTACTGGCTGTAAGGGATAGAGCTGCCTGCAAGAACAGAAGAAATGAATGTGCAGAAAGGATTTTAAAGGCTTGGAGATGAGGGAGAAATCAGACAGTGATGTTAACAAAGCCTGCAAGACAAACATAGGGGTCAACCAGTAATCAGAAAACGTAGTATGATGTTTCTGTTATACATTCTGACCCTGTCTATTAACTAAAATAAATAAAAATAATTTCTACAGAGGACAGTGAAAGAACTGAAGCTTATATTAACTTCTCAAAAGAGTCCTATGATACCTATACATTACAAGTGCCCTGATCAAATATAACTAATAGTTTGTCCTGAATCCAATTACAAGGGCAATAAAACAGTATAGCCAACAGGAGCATAAAAGTATTTTAGAACACCACGGTGATGTAGCCAGTCACAATGAATATGCATTTTACATAAGTATGTGTACAATGTGACCACCAAAGGGAGAGAGATGAGTTGTAGTGATTCATACAAATAACAAAAAAGTTGCGAAAAAAACAAGATTACCATAAGGCATAGAAATTAGGCAGAACAGATTGCTGACTACAGAAGAAGAATGACTGTCAGGACACAAAAATCCCCAAGGCAGGGGAGGGTGGTGGGAGATAAAATAGCATAAACCATCAAATCCAAATTGGTAGAATGGAGACAAAGGAAGACAAGCTCAAGTCAGTAATGTCTTCTCTCATCAAAGAGTTCATGAGACAGATTACCTTGACTTTGGGAGCTAAGAACCCTAGGGACCATAGCTGTCAGCACTAACTAGAAGGCATCATCTCCATGGTATTGTGTGATCACAGATAATTTAAAATGTGTTACATAATAGCAGTATGTAGGTGTACTGAGAATGTCTAATAATTTGTAAAAAACTGTTAAGTATGCTGTTCATCAATTAATTCATTGAGGTTTGTTTTAAAGTTTAAAATTTACCTTGCGTATCAGTCTTCTAAACATTTGCATAACAGGGATCTCTTCCCTATCTGATGTACATGTTTTATAATAATAAACAGTATTTAGGTGGCCAAGTGAAGGCTTTAAGAGAACTGCAGTGATGGGAATTCTATACTGCGAATCTCTGTATTCAGCTATTGAAATGGCAGATAACTAAAGTGGACTGTCATCTCCCGAGTGACTGAGGTATAAGAGGAGCATGACAGCCAACAGAATTAGTGAAGTTACCTTCCCAGGACCTGGAAGAACACAATGTTCTCCAGCAGTTGCATATTCCTTAGCCCTTATTTTCCAAATTCCTATCCATGCATTGCTCTGTTGTGACAACATCCATTATTGTATTAGATGAAGCTACTCTTTAGCATGTTCTTGTTATTTTAATCCACTCCCTCATCTTCCCTAGATGCATCCTGTCAAGCCCTTTGAATATATATAAACACCCTTTTTTGCCTAAGTAGTTGTTAGTTTGGCATTCCTCTATCACTGACAGTATTTCTTTCCTCTTAATTTTGCCACTGGGTATAGGGACCTCAGAAACTTGAAAACAGATATAACAACTAAAAACCAGAGCAAAGACACTGAATGTCAGCCAGCTAATTCAGTAGTGGGCTTACATTATTCTTGGTCTCATTTTTTTCTGCTGCTGCACCTACAAAAATGGGATTTATAGGATAGTTTCTCCTTTATGATTGCTGTTCATGAGGACATATTTGGACATTCTCATTGACTATACTCAATCTTTTATCTACCTACTCACTAAGCATTACTATTTATTGGTTAAAACTATTTATTATTTAACCAGTATTTTCTTTCTTCACATATTTTAAGACCATTCTGCAAGAAACAACTTCTTCAAATAAGTTCACTGAAGTTTAACCCTATTCCTTGTGAAAATATGTTAACTTAAAAAATTATGTTCTCAGAGGTAGAATTGGTGTTAAAACTACATTTACTTTTCATCTAGCAAAGTGATTTTTTTGCACCTGGGGTGAAACATATTGCTGTCAAAACAGCATTCAGGAACTGAATCACTATTTCCAGACTATACCCGAATTGTTTTGAGGATAACTGAAGGACAAGTCTTAGGGATGCCAGCACTTAGATTGAAGCCAGCACTTTCCACAAACACTAAGCAATTTTTTTTAAGATTAATTGTAATCATCTCAACAGCATACTGGTACAATAACCTGGATTTTTTCCTTCTCAGTTTTAAATTGCCTGGTAAGATGACTTTCAAAATTAAGACATACATGTGTTTAGGCTGCTTTGCCACTTTTAAAGTACATGGAGAAAATCCCAACTCAACCCAAAATTTAAGCATCAAACTGGGTACAAATGCTTTCAATTTCTGTTTTGCCTTCCATATTCTCTTATGTTGTTTTTTCTTTGCTCAGATTTTCTTCTTTTCCCACTTCCTTCCCTGTCACCCCATTCCCCAAATACAGTCAGACTGATGTGCGTATCCTTACAGCTGTTTATTTTTTCAGTTTTTCCTGTAGGTATTTTCAAAATTAGGAACTGGAGTGACTGGTTTATGACAAAAAGGTTAAAGAACCCAGAACCTGCCAAATGACATGTTTGGCCAAATTACAAAAAAGAAATAGTATTTTAATTTTTCTCCACAGATGGAGCTATGAGAATTGTTAAAGTAAAGAAAATAAAATCCTTAGCTTAATACCAGAAAAATAATTCTGCTTACATTTTATTTATATATAAAGTACATTCCTAAGTAAAGTTCTAGAAGTCAGTCACACTGGGAAGATAATAACTGCAAGAAACGTGGAAGTTTAGTTCATAGCTAGCAAACACGTTCCCTCTTCATGAACTGGAGTGAAGGACTTATTTGGAGAGAATTTTTTAATCACTTCCTTCATCCAATTGAAATATATGGCTTTCTATGAAAGGGAAAGTTATAATTTTTTTTCTTCAAACTGTGTAAAAAAAATTAAAATTAGGAAATTCTATAGCTGTCAATAAATTATGCTAGGCCTGTAGGGGTTAAGGTCTTAAAAAGTTATAATATTAAATCATTAACCTACAATACACCAGGGTACATGAGTGACTTTTAACTTAAAAAGAGAAAATTAATTGGTCCTAACTTACTATATCTGTCAAATTTGCAGATGACACCAAGCTGAGTAGCGCAGTTGACACACCTGTAGGATGGGATGGCATCATGAAGTACCTGAACAAGCTCAAGAACTGGGCCCATGGGAACCCAGAATAAGGTTTAACAAGGCCAAAAGCAAGGTCTTGCACCCTAGTTGGGTGAACCCCTGGTATTGACATGGGCTGGGGGTAAAGGAATAAAGAGCAGCCCTCTGGAGAGAGTTGGAGGTAGTGGTGGATTAAAAGCTAGACATGAGCCAGCAATGTGCACCTGCAGCTCAGAAGGTTGACTATATCCCAGGCTGCATCAAAAGCAGTGTGGCCAGCAGGCCAAGGGGGGGATTTTGCCCCTCTACTCAGCTCTGGTGAGACCCCACCTGGAGTATTACATCCAGCTCTAGGGTCCTCATTACAAGAAATACATGAACCTATTAGAGTGGATCCAGAGGAGGGCCACAGAAGGATGGAGCAGCCTTCTTACGAAGACAGGCTGAGAAGGTTGGGGTTGTTTGGCCTGGAGAAGAAAAGATTCTGGGGAGATCTTCCTGTGGCCTTTCATTACTTAAAGGGGGCTTATAAGAAGGGTGGGGACGAACCTTTTAGAGGGTCTCTAGCAATAGGAAAAGGGGTAATGTTTTTAAATTAGAAGAGGGTAGATTCAGATTAGATAGAAGGAAAAAATTTTTCACAGTGAGAGTGATGAAACACTGGAATAAGTTACCCAGAGAGGTTGTAGATGCCCCATCCCTGGCAACATTGAAGGTCAGGTTGGATATGGCTCTGAGCAAGCTGATATAGTGGAAGATGACTACAAGGGAGTAGAACTAAATGACTATTAAAGGTCCCTTCCAACCCAATACATTCTATGATATTATGATCTCTAATATGATATGCTGATTCATGTGAAACCCTGATTTCAGGTAAAACAATTAGGGGTCTGGGCAAAAAAATGGCATAGCTTGAATTAATTATTTAATTTTACTAGATTTAATAAATCTACTAATTTCATATTCTTTCTCAGGTGGATGTATGGGGTAAAACAGAAACTACAATTCTATCTGTGCACATGTCATATAGGGATGGGGAAGTTAAATTTTGTGTACTTTGCACAAGTGCCACCTCTCTTTACATATGACTTTATAAAAGAATGAAACATTATTAATATGTAATTATAACTTAGACAAATTAAGATATGCATTTTTGAGTTTTTGGTAGTAAATGAAGAAAAGGCAGATACCAAAGGATGAAAAATAATCGTCAAGAAGCTGTAGCATGTACTAGAAACTTATTCTAGAGTATTGGAAACAGATGCTGAAGACATCCTAAAATTTATGCAGCACATGGAAAATGTGTGTTTGATCTTACTGACATTAATAAATGGGCTAAAATAAATATTATAAGTTATGCCCCTCAAAAATACACAGTGCTGAGTTAGCTAACTGAATTTTTATGGAATCTTTCTACAGACATTCTCTATATCTCAAGGGGCCAGCTCCTTATTAGATAGGGAAGTCAGTAAAGAGGAGATTTGGGGAATTTCTGTATCTTTGAAAAGTGGTTTAAACTTGACACAGGCTTGATTTTAACTTCTTCTCAGAAGTTTCATTTAAAATTAAACAGAACATGCTTATTGGTTATATCTGGCGTATATTATAGTGTATTTATATTTAATTATATGCTATTCCAGTGTATCAATTAAGATACATTGTATAAAGATATATAAGGGCATTATGTGATCAGTGTTTTAATTAAATATTTTTCATTTGAATTATTTCTTAAAAAGCAGTATATTACAGAATATTAAGTTTATTACATGAAGATTTCTACTGTTTATTAACTTCTGTACAGCTCAGGATAATTAACAGAACATATGAAATGTGCCCAGGGTGCTTTGATACTATTGGTTTCAGTAGAATAAGAAAAGCAGGACAAGGTAGTTTTGATAAAGTTCAAATTAAACACTGAAGAAGTAAAAACTGTATAGGACATTTTAAAATTTATGTGAACTCATCTGTAGAATTATCTCTACTATGTGAAAGAAAATTGACTAATTAACTACTGTAAAACTAGCCCCTAATGGAAATATCTGACTTTAAACTTCTGCTGTTTTGAACACTCAGCTGGAAGGACAAACACAAGAGAGACATCAATAGAATTAATGATAGTGGCAAAGTGGCTTCGCAGAGATGAGACTATAATGCTCATATAGTCCATGGGGAGAAACAGTAGGAGAGACTGTAGCTTCTTTAAAAAGGAAAATGACAATAATCTATTTTTTATGTTGTACATAAGTATAAAAGTTGTATCTGAGAACAGTAGATTTTGCAGTGCCAATTTTCATCACTTCTAGCATGGCTAGTAGAGCTGTTAAAAATATTCATAACAATTTTATTACTCAAACCAACTGCTTTAATATATAGTATGCCAAATATATTAAATGTTTGTTTCCTTATGCCTTTTTTTATACTCAGAAAACAAATGGTGATTGATACAGTGCAGAGGGCTTTAAAAAAGCCCTACTGGCTTTTTTTTTTTAAAGAACTGAATTTGTTAAAAAAGTTGATGTTTTCTCTCAGCTATACTTCCTTTGAGTTGTGGATATGTCATCTAGAACTTATTTCTCCTTTCATGCAATAAATACAAATGGCTTTTCTAAGCATAAGGTGGAGGCCTTCTTAGGGCTATGAGATCTAAGCACTATGATGTAGCTCCATTCTGGAGATTATTGTTAATTCTGCATTGAGATGCTTAACTTCTGGGTTATAAATTCAGACAGACTTCTGGGGATAAAGTATCATCAAAAAGCATTAGGACTGAGAGAGACTCTTCAGGGCAGAACTTACAAAGGGGAGCAGAGGCAGCAGACTTTCCACAAAGGCTGGCATAAGTTGTACCGCAGGCCTGTGGGGCTTGGCACTGCTCACCACTCTTCTGAAAAGAAGCAGATTGATTCCCAGCCTGACAGCTGGCTGATGAATCTGGTTCTGCACCCACAAGGGCAAACCTCATCTGGTAGGGATAAAACTTGGAGCTCTGTCTGCCTGATTGTAGTTTCTGCACAAGTTCTGTTGAATGAGGGCCACATACCATCTTGACATGGGGAAAAAGCACATGAGAAAGACAGGTTCCCTCCTCTCTCCTCCTTCCCTTGTCCCTCCAGAAGAAACATATTAGCTTTGGTGAAGACAATTTTTTATGCTAGTATACAAGTCTCTTCTGCTTTGCTAGAGAAAACAGTAATCTTTGGGCAGAACATATTTACTGTTTTTTTAAACAAACTGTAGCAGCATGACCCATGGTGTTACTGATTATTCATTTATATTCATAATTTTATTTTATCAACCATATATCCTCTTGGTGCGCTCTTTGTTGTTGAAATATCTTAGATTACCATAAAACTCCAAATATAAAATCTATGGCTTTGTTATATGGATGTGAGGAAACAGATCAAAAGTGTACAATATGAACAGCCACAGAGCCATCTGCAGGGCAAGATTTTAGATACTAATCTTTTCTATTTTTTTTTTATTCTGTTATAGTCAATTATACTATTTGATAAACTCTATTAAATGTATGTCCATATAAGAAAGCAAAACTTTGTTGACCAGAGAACAATTTTCTGAAAGGAATGCATCTGGGTACCTGTTCTCATTAATCGGTGTTCCCCAGGCAAATTACTTACAGAATTTAAAACCATTACTTCTTTTTGATTAGCTTCACTCTCCATTAACAGCATAATCTACTTACATTGTACTGTATGAACACTAGACATAAATCAGCAGCAATTCCTTCTCCTCTTTTGGAAGGCACCAGGACATCCACTGACAATGATTCAAACATAAAATTTCACATTCAAGTGTCAGTACAGATTCTCAAATAAATTTCAAATATTTGCTTTGAATGACCAACAATAGGTGTAATGGCAAAACCCAGAACGGTAACAGATTATTTTCTCTTTCTTTAATGCTGCTCTAGTGTGTATTTGCTTGCCAACAGAGCTCTGCTTTTCAGGCAATATGTATAATCTGTTTAGACCTTGTCTCAACTGTAGTGCTGGCAAATGGAAATGGACCTTACAAATGGCATTGCTTTCACTTCATCTTTCAGCTTCAGATTTTGTGTCTATATAACTCAATTCCTTTGTTAGCTGTAAGCACATCCCCTTGCACAAATCAGTCGTTTTGTTTGTCAGGAGGATGGGAGAAAAACATATTGACAAAATAGACTTGGATACACTATGCAGACCATGTAAGCTGAAAGGCAGTTGCTCGTAACATAGCAAGGAGCTGATAGGCAAAACAAATGTTCCATGAATGAGCATTTTTACCCCCTGCAAGAAGTGGAAGGTGTTTTTAATCTCCATGCCCTTCCATAAGAAGTGTATGGCAGAGCAGAAATAAGAGAGTTTGTAGGGCTGCACCTTCTTCTCCCTCAATTGCACTTCTGTAGGTAACCATAACTGGCCTGTAAATTATGTAAATTTCTGCGATTCAGTGGTTTCGCCCTAGAAAGCAAGGACACCTAGTATGCCAAAAAGTTGACAGGCTTCATACCCCCAACTTTAAAACCATTGTGTTTTAGAAATTGTATTCTTTCCTAGACTTGCAAAATCCAGTAAATGACAGGGGTTTTATACTCAGAATTTACACTAACTTAGTTTAATATATTTTTTAAGTATTGTTATTTTGGTTGGCTGATTTTGGTTTTGGTTTTTGGTTCTTTTTTCTCTAATGATTCAGGAAAAAAACAGGGGACTTTAGCAGAGATATTTTTTTTTAACATGATCTAATCTACTAGCTGTGGATAAATGGATGGTTTACTTGATCCACCCTTGGGACCTAAAGGAAAGCTTTAGATCCCCAAGTGATTTCTTGTTTGTGTGCCCTCTTTATCAGGTTTTGCTGCCCAGTCTTGTGCTAAAGGCTCTGCTGGAGCCATTTTAAATCACTGGGAGGACTCTAATCAAACCATTCCCCCAGATGGTTAGCACCACGTGGCAGCAGTATGATTAGCATGAAACAAACAAAATCTCTTTCTTCTCTGTCACTTGTCCTTTGGGAATTGCTCATCTTTTCTCTGTCTTCAGGTAAAGATAAGGGTAGCAGATACCTATGGACATAAATTGCTTAAGACAGTCAGATTAAAAGCATTGAGAAAATACTATCAACTTTAAAACAAGAATACTGATTTTTCACTTACAAAAATCATTTAAGAAAAATAAGTGTCCATGGGAATAGAAAAGTCCATTGAAAAATGTATCTGTGGGCAGATTTTTTAAAAATACTTTTGAGAAGTAAGTTATCATACTGTCAGAATAATATAAAGTAATATTTTTATTGAATAAACTGCTAAAAACTGAAATTAGTTCACACTTAATGATTGTATAAGTATGGTTTATGTTAAACCTGTTTTAATTTATTTTTTCATAAAAAAAGTGTCCTCTATCTTCTAATACTGAGTAGTTGGAGTTATTTTTTATGAAGTTGACAAACCAGTATAGCATTAATTAAAAGGTTTCCTATGGTATGAATATAAAAAAAGGAAAGCACTATCTTTTCTTCAGAATTTTAAGAATGATTATATAGATTTTTAAAAGTGACTCCAACATTATTGCTACAAAACAGAAGAAATTCAATAGGAGAGTTCTTGCAATAATTGACAAATCAATAGAAAATAATAGAATTTTATATAGCAGCATTTTTTGAAAGCAGCAGATCCCTTATGTTCAAACATTGTGTTTGTCAACTGTTAAAATCATATGTCCAAATAATATCCATATCCAGATTTCTTAAACTGAGGTAAGGCTGCAATCTTATCTTTCTGTGCTTTAGAAATTATGTAACAAAGTAAACGTCAATCTTTGACCTTCTACAGAGCCCAAATAAAGTGGAGGGGTTTTTATGTTTTCACTATTCATGGCAATTCTGGGAAATATAATCCCTTTCCTAACCTTTTAGTATCAGTGGAATGAGTCTGCTGCACTGACTACTAGAAGCAATCCACAAAAAGGCCTTCAGCCTTCTGTGGGAATTCTGGGGCTTGGATTCCACAGTAGCAGATCCTCATGAAATTTAATGTTTGATGAAGTTATTCACTAGGACAGGACAGATGTGACCTGGCATTGATCTGACAGGAAACTGCTAATACACAGCATTACACCATATTACCTAAAAATTTTTGAAAATGCCCCTGGTATAATCAATAGTGCATGGAAGAAGCAGCTGCTCAGAACCATGAACTATATAACTGCATATGATGACCCTCCACTGACAGTCACAGAAGTATGACTACTTATAAATGCTTCTATATATGCAAGTGCTTCATTTTTTTAACTACAGGGATTGTCTTTCTGTCTTCATTAATGGTGTGGTGTCAAGTTTTAATATCCACTTCGAACTGAAAGTTGTCTTTTTGTCATTGATTAGCAGGAACAGTCACTACTGTGTAACTCATATTCTTTTTTCTATGCAGACAGCATTGCATTTGCCTCTCCTAGAACACATTTTTTTTCTAAGTAGTGAAGCTTACCAATAAATACTGATCACATTTGTGTATTATTAATTACAGTACCATTTTCTGTGGTCATCTGCACACACAGAAGAAGAAGGGGCACCATGGAAACTACAGGCCTGTCAGTCTCACTTCAGTGCCCAGTAAAATCATGGGAAAGATTCATCTGGGAAGTATTGAAAAACACCTGGAGGACAGCGTAGTAATTGGGGGTAATTCATGAGGGGGAAGTCCTGCTTGTCAAACCTGATTTCCTTCTACGACAGGGTAACGACCCACCTAGGAAAGAGAGCAGATGTAATCTTTTTGGACTTCAGCAAAGCTTTTGATACTGTCTCTCAAAGTATCCTTCTGGACAAAACGTCCATTGTACAGCTGAATAACCACGTTATGCAATAGGTGAGTAACTGGCTCACAGGTAGGGCACAAAGAGTTATAGTGAATGGGGTTACATCAGACTGGTGATCTGTCACTAGTCTGACGTTCCAGAGGGCTCCATCCTTGGCCCAGTTTTCTTCAACCTCTTCATAAATGACTTGGATGTGGGAGTTGAAGGAATACTAAGTAAGTTTGCTGAAGACACAGAAATTGGAGGAGCTGTTGACTACCTTGAAGGCAGGAAGGCCCTGCAGAGAGACCTCGACCAATTAGAGAGTAGGAAAGTCAGCAACCACATGAAGTTCAACAAGGAAAAGTACCAGATTCTACCCCTGGGATGGGGCAACCTTGTTTGTGTTCATAGACTGGGGAATGAGATGCTGGAAAGCAATGCTGTGGCAAGGGAGCTGGGGGTCCTGGTTTATGGCAAGTTGCATCTGAGTCAGCAGTGCCCTGGCAGCCAGGAGGGCCAGCCGTGTCCTGGGGGGAATTAGGCAAAGCATCTCCTGCCAGTCGAGGGAGGTGATTGTCCCCCTTTGCTCTGCACTGGGGCAGCCTCACCTTGAATATTGTGGCAGTTTTGGGAACCGCAAACATAAAAAAGACATTAAGGTATTAGAGAGCATCCATCCAAAGGAGGGCTCCAAGGACAGTAAACAGTCTGAAGGAGAAGCCATATGAAGAGCAGCTGAGGTCACTTGGTTTGTTCAGCCCAGAGAAGAGGAGACTGAAGGGAGACCTCATTATGGTCTTCAACATCCTCGTGAGGGGAAGAAGAGGGGCAAGTACCGATCTCCTTACTCTTGTGACCAGTAACAGAACTTGAAGAAATGTCAGGAGGCTGAGTTGGGGGAGGTTCAGGTTGGACATGAGGAAAAAGTTTTTCACCCAAAGTGTGGCTGAGTGCTGAAACAGGTTCCCTAGGAAAGTGGTCACATCACCAAGCCTTTCTTAGTTCAAGAAGCATTTGGACAACACTCTCAGGTACATGGTGTGACTCTTGGGATGTCCTGAGCAGGACCAGGAGTGGGTGGGACTCAATGGGTTCTTTCCAACTCAGCATATTCTATGATTCTATGCTTTATCTGGGTCATGGCAATCCGAGACACAGCTACAGTCTGGGTGGAGAAGTGATTGAGAGCATCCCTGCAGAGAAAGACTCTGGGGTGGTGGTTATTGAAAAACTTGACATGAGCTGTCAGTATGAGCTCACAGCCCAAAAAGCCAACTGGTCAAAGGAGGTCAAAAGAGAGGATTCTCTCCCTCTACTCTGCTCTTGTGAGACGCTACCTGGATACTATGTACACTCCTGGTACCCCCAACCTAAGAAGGACATTAAACTGTTGGACCGAGTCCAGAGGAGGCCAAAAAGTTGATAAGTGGATGGCGCACCTCCCCTGCAAAGATAGGCTGAGAAAGTTGGGACTGCTCAGCTTGGAGAAGAGAAGGTTGCTTGGAAACCTCATTAGCAACCTTCCACTGTGTGAATGGGTCCTACAGGGAAGCCAGAGAGGGACTTTTCATCAGAAATTGTAGTGATAGGATAAGGAATAATGGACACAAACTGAAAGAGGTGAAATTTAGGTTAAATATTAGGAAGAAAGTTTTTACTGTGAAGATGGTGAGACACTGGAACAGATTGCCTAGGAAAGTTGTGGATGCCCCAACCCTGGCAGTGTTCAAAGCCAGGCTGGATATGGCCTTGAGCAACCTGGTCTAGTGGGAGGTATCGTTGTCCATGGCCTGAGGTATTGGGGTTAGATGACCTTTAAGGCCCCCCTCCAACCCTTAACATTCTATGACTCTATGATTTCAACAGAGTTTCGTATTTCCTACTATGCCAAAGTACTTCAAATAATTAGTCCAAAAAGAAATTACCATGAGGTTCATTGAAAGTATAGGGGACAATAATTCTCAATTTATAATTATTTTCCTCTGACCATTCATATTTTAGTTAAGTTAATATGGTCTATGAAAAAATCTAAGGAAAATATTTAAATTAAAATAGCAACTACTTCACAGATCTTCAAGCCCATAAGTCCAGTAATATAGTAATATTTTAATCAACTTGTATTTTTTTCTAATTTTGGAAAAAAAAAATCCAAATTTTATCTTTAACAGAATTGTAAGGTCTTTTGCAACTGTCATCCTGGCAGTTGGCCATAACAGACAGGTCTAAATACACAAACTGTGAAATCTTCTGCTTTATGCAAGAAATATTCAGAGAAACTGCCAGGACCTTGAATACATCAATAGACTGTAACTGGCCTGACTAGCCTATAATTTTCTTTCTCTGCAATGCTCCCTTGGTGACCTCTTTCTCTCCTCTTGCTTGTTTAAATGCTGGTGTTCAAGCTGAGCTCTGATGCAGCCCAGCACTATCATCTTGGATCATCCTACTGTGAAAACAGAACTCACCTCTGAGATGTCCACAGTTTCATTCATTCACTCATTTACCCATGAGCTGCATTTAAGCTCAGGCCTTTGAACTAGTTCCTTTCCAGAGCAGATTTTTTTTAGTATGCATGGATCCAGCTTTGTATCTTGATGATTTTCATCTGCTGAACCAGCTACCCAGCTTGACCACAAACCTGCTTCATCACTATGTACTTGTCTGGTGATCAGAAATCTGATGGGCTTCTGGGGTTGTGCCCTCTGTTGGTGAGGTCACCATCACCACTGGCTTTGCTGTCACCTTTGGTTCCAGCTCCCTTTCCCTTACAGAAAGGACCACTCTTCCTATTCCATGAGGTAAGGAATAACAGTAATTCCTAATACATTTTGTCTGAACACCCAAACGGATAAGTGGATGGGACTAGATAAATGGCTTTAAGTGACCCTGCTTATGCAGGATGTTGGACCAGGTGACCTGCAGAGGTCCTTTCAAACCTCAGCCATTCTGTCATTCTATGATCACAACTGTTATTCGCAGAACTAGTGGTTTTTGAGTAACCTTGAAGTTGTTCCCCAATACTGCTGCTGGAGAAACTATTATTTCCTGTCTTTTTACAAGCTATGGCAAGAAGAATCTTGCTATATGATGGATCTTGCTTAACATTTTCAGGAGCTATTCTGAGAGTTAAAACAAGCAGATTTTTTTTTTTTTTCCAAATTGTCAGTTTGAATGACCCTCCCACACCACAGTTTCATCATAGAACTTTTCAGATTGTATTAAGTTTAAACGTGTTTATGTTTGGGTAAGTAATTTGATTCTGGTTAAAACAATGGCAACAGATGTTCTTAATTCAAGCAACGTATTTTTAAAGGCTGAAACACAGCTGTGATTATCATCTTTGTGGGTAATGGCACTGGACCACAATTAGTTATATATTCTTTTTATTATAAAAATATCTTTCAGTTACCTTGCTTGATACAGTACTAAACACAGTCTCAGTAGAAAAGTAATAAAAAAAAAAAAATCTATATTACCGAAGTGCATTGTCCTTGTGTTATTGATTTAAATAAATAAAACCTATAAAAGTATGCCCCTCTTGTCTCTGAGAGTAATGAATGCTTTTCAAGTTCTGCTTGTCGGAAGCTTTTATACTTTGGAACACTGAATTAGCTTAACATGTATTAAATTACTTACAGTGAATCCTCCAATTATATTAAGACACAATCCTTCATTCAGACAGTTGATGCTGAGCAGACTGCAGTAGTCAATTACTTCCTCACAGTTCTTTCCAGTGAATCCTGGCATGCAGCTGCAAATACACAAGTGTATTTTAGAGGACTTGCATTTAAAAAGTTAATTATATTTAATTATGTTTTATAATTCTATTAAATAATATTCTTGCAGTAACAAAACAGATCTCATATGTTATTTAATACACACAGAATATGTTTTCAAGGAATTAAAAATCAGTTGCATGATTCTGGATAATTTTACTTTCCCATAAAATAATTAATTTCATTGACTAAAACATTTTCCTATCAATATAATCTTCCAGAAAAAAACCAAACAAACAGAATGAGGTAATATTTAATGAACAGCTAAAAACAAAGTAACAAGGTTTTGGGAAACTGTTAAAAAGAATAGTTCAATTAAAGCATCAAAGAGGAAAAATTAGAAATATGATGATAAGTAAGTTTTAAAGTAATTAACATCAATCATTGCTAATGATTAAATGGTAGTGAATAATGACGTGCTTAGTCAAGTATGGAACAATGTAGAGAGAACAATGCATAGTTGGTTTTGTGTTTGTTTAATTGTAATTCAGTATTTTCTTTAAAGAAGAAAACTAGCATTTTATTTTTGTGACGATTTGTTAGTTTCGTGTGATGCCAATGGACCTGTGGGTAACTTTTCTATGGTAAAAGGAAGTACAGAAATTTATTCTGCTTCATGTCAACACTTAGTAGAAGAAAATCCTTTTCTTATGTAGTCCTCCAGTGTTTTAAAAAAAAAATCCCATATACACAAATTAAAAAGATGAGATTTAAATGGATAGGAAGCAAGTTTTATTCAAAGGTAATAATGGAACAATGTGGAAAAATATTTGAATATTTATATTCTGATAGGTGCAAATCCCTATCAAACTCACTCTATATGTTCTTACCGACATATATAGCATGTTCCTCTGTCTACAGGCTCTTTCTGGTATCAAGGAAAGAAAAGATTTGAGAAAGGAAATGGCCAGCAAGATGAAAATTTGTGTTTGTGAAGGAATCCAAAATTAATAGATGGGATGCTTCCTCTTAGCTTTTTCCAAGGGGTAATTTGTCAAATGACTCAATTCAGAAGCTGGAAATCATGAACATGATACAGATTTGCTTCTGTTTCTCCTATGTTCTTGCTCCTAACAAATATGACATTCACTCATGTTGCTTATGTTTTCCCACTAAAAAAACTAATCCCGTCCATGGTTTCAAAATGTATCAAGCCTCTCAGAGTTATACAGCATACAAAAGTAAAGGATATATTTTCAATAGCAATGAGCTAGGCAACAATATTCAAAAGTGCCTGAGTTGTCCATACTTTCTAAATCAGTTAAAGAGATCTATCAGAGGATATGGCTCTGCCTCTGAGGAATGCACAGACACATCTTGCATGTCCAAAGGCTTAAGTCACTAATTAACCTTAGTTAAGTATTAAACAGGTTGGATTTAATCAGAAATTGCTGGGGACCATCCACACAATTCACACATAGGACCATTTGGACAGAGGTAGATAAATATAGGAAAAACTTCTCTAAACAGTTATATGTTTTGAGGCTAGTCACAACCACAGAAGGACACTCTACGCAAGTAGCAATGGACTACATAATCCTCACCCTCCTCTTGAAAAAGGTGATGTGTGCAATTATAGTGCTTCCATTTCAAGTACTTGGCTTCAAAATTCTTACAAAGTCAATTCTTAACAAATTTCCAGTTCATGTGTTGTAGCCAAAAGAAGTTTTTCATAATACTTAACCTGCTTTTAGTTCCATATATTCAGGGATATCAGATAGTTGCATTCTGATTTTTCCCTCTAAACAAAAGTACTCATATCAACAGATAGCATACCTTTTGTCCTTTATACTATAGCATAATTTATCCATACATTAAATTTACATATAAAAGAAACAAAAAGCAATATTTTTTATATTTTGTTATAATTCAATTTTTAAAGAACATCTAAACCAAAATCAGACCAATTAAATTACATTTGTTTTACCAATTTGTTTTTACCTATGATCTGAAGAGAGGTGAAAGAGTTCCTAGCTTTTTTGCTTTAATCTATTTAGCTAGTCTATGATTGTTTCATTAAATAGATAATCTAGTAAGGAATAGTAAGGAAATGTTAGAAGCTGGATTTTCTAATTTTTATACTTGCTCATTTTTCCTATTTTTTTTTTTTTTTCAATAAATACACCAACATCAGGGAAGATAAGAGTAAGCTAAGAGCAAAAAAGGTTGACAGTAAAGTTCCAGAGAAAACACTAACAAAACAAATTTTCTCAGAACACTCTTTCACAATTTTTGTGACTTTTAGTTGTCCCAAAGAACATGAAAAATAGAAGAAGACACAAAGAAAGCAATCACAGTTTATTGTGTTGGATATTCTTGATCACTGGCTATTTGAATTCAGCTTAATTTTTGACATTTATAGAAAAAATGTTACTATTTGATTCTTAGCAAAAGCTGTGTATGATATCAAGACTGAAAGGGTGGAATTATGGTACAAGATAGTCATAAATCATAACTGAAGTGGAGAAAATTAGACTGAGTCAATCTCGTTATATGTTTAGAGTGGAAAATAACTGTTTTTCCAAAGAAGGAAGGATGTGTAGATAAAAGCTGAGATTGTGATGGTTCTAAGAAGAATGTGCTTGGGCATGAGGAAAACCACATAAGATAGGGGGAAGCAAAAAAAACCCCAAAATAATGAAGTAAAAAGGTCAAAACAGCTATTATTTGAACTTGTATATGTATGTAAGCTAAATGCCATTACATTTATTTATAATGTTAAAATGCTATAAAAGTGGATCATGTAGCAATATTACATGTAGTATTACACTGAATGTAGTAGTAGTATTGTTGTAGTAGTATTATAGTGAATGAAACACATGCAGTTTATTGTGAGGTGATTGTACAGAGACACAACATCCAGTATTTGACAATGGTTACCAAAAATGAAACAAATCTTCACTTAAGAGTTTCAATGAGCAATGTTAGTTATTCAATCAGCATTGTACACAGGGCCCGGATAATTTTCCACTACTTTTGTTTTGTTTTGTTTTTGTTAATAAAGGCAATCTACATCTTGATATTAATTATTCATGATATGCATATTTTTAAATGTAAACATCAACGCATAATTTTCTACTTATTCATGCACCAACATACTGTGTGAAAGACTCACTATATAATAATAAATTATTAGCTTATATCTTGATTTAAAGAATTGGAAAATGAAAACGCTGTTGTTCTGTGCTATACATATCTATATGGGAAGATCTAACTTGTATGTGTGCTTGCGTATGTGTGTTTGTATGTATTTCTGTATTTAGGAGTAAGTATAAATAAAATTTTAAGTATTTTCTTCTTTGGGAGAATTGTAAACATGGTTCTACTTGTATTTTTATTTCCAGACTTCTCAATTTAATTTCTGTGATGGACTATAAATTTGTGCTCTATACATCTTTTTTTGCAGTTTCTAATTTCATCCATAATGTGATGTCAGGTTTTGTGTATCACAGCTTTCAATTCTCTGCTTTAATGAATATCCTAAAATTTGAACATTGCTTACTGCACTTCAGTAATGCTTAGCAGAACTTACTCAGGCAGCCAGATAAAAGCCAAGGAAGAGGGAAGAGAACAAATTGTACTCCTTAATGACATAAAAAAAAATTCTAAAAACTTATTTAAAAAGAAATTAAATTATACACTGTGTTACTTCTGTTATTTTCAAATGGATAATTTTTAGCATGTTTTTTTCTGAATAAAGCAGTTTTTCTTATGCTGCTTGAAGGATCAACCTAAGGTCTACTAATGCATGTCTGTGAACTAGAAATTAAATAGGTTGTCTTTTCAGAAAAAACATAAACATCATAAGCCCTGAAAGGGAGCATCACCTCTAGTATAACTCCCTTATCAACAATTTGTCAGGATTTATATATTTTATCTTACAGTGTTAATAAAGGAATGACTTTTAGCCTCTTAAATTCTTTAAATCTTTCTGTATCACTTCAA
>JAWWLV010000121.1:87945576-87964405 GCA_035041135.1 Platyrinchus mystaceus | reverse complement strand
AGAAAGAAAGAAAGAAAGAAAGAAAGAAAGAAAGAAAGAAAGAAAGAAAGAAAGAAAGAAAAAAAGAAAGAAAGAAAACCCAAGACAAGTGATGAAAATGAAAACAATTGCTCACCACCAACTAAATGATGCCTATTCAGTCCCCAAGCAGCTACTTTCTGGTCAACCTCCCCCCTAGTTTTATTGCTGAGCACACTATCACAGGGTGTGGGATATTGCATTGGTCCCCTCCCAACATCTTGGGCACTCTTAGCCTCCTCGCTGGTGGGGTGCTGGTGGGCCTTGATGCTGTGCAAACACTGCTCAGCAGAAACAAAAACATCCCTTTGTTGTCAGCACTATTTCCAGCAAAAATCTAAAACACAGCCATATGCTAGCCAGTATGAAGAAAAATAACTTTACACCAGCCAAGACCAGTACATCTACCTTGTAAGTATAGATAGACACCAAGGTGTCCTGCCATGGGATCAGATCTTGAGCCAGGACTCCGTGCTACATTTCAATATAAAACTGAAATATTGAGTGTCTGAAAGGTGTCATTTCTAAATGGCTATGGTAAATTCAGATGTAATGTGCAACTGCAGCCATTACAGTGAATAATAAGTTAATTTGTTGTTTACTTATATTACATCAGTTAATATCTTGTATTAAACCCTGTATTTTGAGATTTTAAATATATTCATCTTTCTATACCAATTCTGAAGAAAATGTGCAATGAATTCTATTATGCTTTCTCCATCAATGATAATTAATCACTAGCCCAGAGAGAAAGATTACTATACTGAATAGTGGTGTTATCAGTGCAGTGACCTTGTGAGTGGAAATATTACCCAGAGAACAAACTTCTGGTGGCATGTCATTATACAAGAAATTTAACTTTAATTCTTAAAGGAAGTTTGTATTTCAGGTGGAGAGAGGTCCAAATGAAAAGTTAAGTACTTGTTAGGTAATTTTTTAACTAGATATAAAATGCCAGTACAATTTAGTATATGTTAAATTCTTTATAAAATACATGAGTAAGCAGCATAAAATGAATGCCATCTGTTTTAACTTTTCCTGTCTACTGCACTATGGATTAGAAGAAAGCCGTTGGTGGGAAGGGGTGAAATCACTCCTGAGTACAATTGAAACTGCAAGAATCCAGGTAGAGCTGCGAGCAACAGGATGAGCAGCATGAGCATAAACCAAACAATTTGTGAAAAACAAAGAAAATGGGGCTAAAGCACCGTGGTGAAGAGCAGAAAGACATTACTCCTATGGTCCCAGGAAGTAAAGTGTAGAAATTGTTTTAAACCAGAGAACTGCACTAACAAAAAAATTGGGGAACTGATAACAAAATCGGAGGAAAAGACACAAGAAAAGCTTTTTTATTTTGTTTTTTCTTTGTTATAATGTTTCTCTTTAAAAGTCCATTGTTCCCATTATGGTTTTATAAAACATAGTTTTGGCTATTCAAAGCCCTTCCATATTAAAATGAAAGTGCAGGCAAGTCCAATTCAAAGCTCTAGCTGTTTGTGTCACTGTTGTTAACATTATTTTTCCCATTTCATAGTGGAAAAAGATACTATAGTGTTATAGAATATTATTCAAATACAAATACACTCAGCACAAGTTAGCTAGAACAAGTGTTTGGCTGATCTACCAACAAAATGTAGCAACTACCCTATTCTTGACTTGAATGGTCAGAAAAAACTTTTAAAAAAAGCAAAATTAGGTATTTAAGAGTATAGAAAACAAAACTATGATTCTGATAGCACTAGGGAATGCACATATCTTCCCAAATACTTTGCTTATAGCTTTCTATTTGATTTTAAAACTGCTCTAATTTCAGAGCAATAGTTTAGATTAGATATTAGGAAGAAATTCCTTACTGTGTGAGTAGTGAGGCACTGGAGCAGGTAGTGCAGAGAAGCTGTGCATGCCTGGAAGTGTTCAAGACCAGGGTGGATGGGGCTTTGAGCAACCTGGTCTAGGGGAAGCTGTCCCAGCCCACAGCATGGAGGGCTGGAGCTAGATGATCTTTAAGGTCACTTCCAAACCAAACCTTTCTATGATTCTGTGATTCAGAGTGAACAAAACCAAATGCAATGTGAATTAATTAATTCAGCCTTATTCAATATGCAGTATTATCAGTCAGACCAGCTATGTTATTATTTAATACATGAATTCTTAGGAACTAACTCTGGACTGTAAACATTAGCTAAATGAATTGCTGAGTTATTTAAGTGATACATGTAAATACCACTGTATCTGCTGCCGCTGGATGGCTAGAGCTACATCTCCAAAGACACTGCTGTTGAGGATGGAACCAAAAAGCAAGAAAGCTTCTAGATACACCTTCTTGCCTTGTTTGTCATTTAACAACCAGTGTTATCCTTCTTGTGGTGTTTAGGCTGAGGATGAATTGGGATATTAAATGGTAAAGGTAGGACGGATTTAGCTAGGCCAAGAACTACAGGAAGTAACAAAATGACATGGGGGACTGGAGGTACAGATTTTAACTTCTGAAAAATTATGTTTATGGAACACGTTTCTTCCTCCTGTCTCATGTCTGGGGTTTCTTTGGGTGGAGTTTTTTGTTCTGTTTTGTCTTGTCTTCTTTAAATACATTTTTGAAATCACAAACCACTTTCTTTTCCCAGGCTGCCAGCTGAAGATTTGTCAAGCGCACACACACACAGAGCTATTTGCCTGGCAATGACTGCAGGATGGATGGTGTCCCCTCCTCCTCAGGGGAGGAGCCATCCCTAGAGCTGAAGCTGGAGCAGGGGAGGCAGCAGTCAAAAAACCCAATTCAGACCAAGGGGAATCTGAGACCCTACACTGCTAGGTCAGCCTTAAGCCTTCTACTGTTAATAGCAAAAATCACATATTCAGTGCACTACAAAAGTGCAGGTGCAGGAAACTGCCAGCCAGCTAATTAGTAGTGTATTTACCCTTTAACTGGAAAAAAAAAAAAAAAAAAAAAAAGGCAGTAATCTGGTGCATATGCACTGAAGAATTTATGGTATCCTCTTTAGAAAGCACTTCAGATTATGCATCAACCTATTGCCTTGCTATACAAATCTGTATCTTGTTGATTTTATTCATTCTGCTATGGAAAAATGTTCAGTTGTCCTTTTGTTCAGAACACTGATTTACAAGATAAAGAACCCCATAAAGTTTCATCTATTCTCAAAGACCACACAATCCAATGAGCCAAAAAGCTGGGGCTTTTAAACTTTTTCCTTCATTCTACCACATCTTCAATTTTTTTTTTCTGTTCTGTTTTCATATTCTTGATTTTTAATCAATTGTAAATATATTGGTTTTGGATTTTATTCTTATTTTGGCAGGTATAGAGTTATTTTTGTTCATAATTGCTTGCATGAGGCTATGTTTAAGACTTGTGCTGAAAACAGTGTTGATAACACATCAGGGTTATAGTTATTGCCAGGCAGTGTCCACAATGTCAAGGCCTTTTCAGGTTGTCCAGGGAAGTTTTGGATGCTCCACTCCTGGAAGTGTTCAAGGCAAGGTAGGATAGGGATATGAGCAACCTGATCTAGTGGGATGTGTCCTTGGCCATGGCAGGGGGGTTGGAACTAGATCATCTTTAAATTATCTTCCAACCCAAACCATTTTATGACTCTGTGATTCTATGATTCATGCAATGCCCCACCAGCAAAGAGGCTGGGGGTGCATGAGAAGCTGGGAGGGGATATGGATGGGACAGCTGACCCCAACTGACCCAAGAGATATCCCATACCCGGTGACATTGTACTCAGCAAGTCAGGGGCAATATTTGGAGTTACTTTGCTTGTCTTTCCAAGTAACTGTAAGACATGATGGAGCTGTGCTTTCCTGGAAACACCTGTCTCCCAATGGCCAGTAGTGAAGGAATTTATTCTTTTGCTTTGCCTGCATACAATGCTTTTTTCTTTTCCTATTGAACTGTCTTTATCGCAACCCAAAAGATTTTTCACTTTCACCCTTCCAATTCTGTCCTCCCTTTCCACTGGGATGACCCATTTCTGGGCTTGATTTCTTGGCTAACAGTTCAGACATCCTAGTTCCTAGGAAGTTATTTCCAACACCACTGACTCCTTTCTGTCTGATCCTTACTTCTCTCCAGTAGTGTTCTGCATAAGCTGCTGTCTCTTTTCTCACTGCCTTTTTCTTCTCTTTGTCACATTGCCATGAGAAGGCTTCTCCCCTAAGTCTGCTCAGTTATTGACTATGGAAGAAACAATCTCCTTTTGCCTTCCTTTTTTTAAAAGGGATGTATTAACTGAGTTTGACAAACAAGAGTGATTCTTTCTGTTACTAACATTTTTTATGTGTTCTGATGGATGGATGCTATTATTCTATAGTACACATTTTTGTTATTTTAAAATGCTGCTAGTGCTATCAGTAACACTGATTCATTTATAGTTCCATGTCTCTTCTACCTGACCTGGGACTGTACAGGCTTACATATTTATTTTACTGCCTTAATCCATAGTGTCATTAAAAACTTTGAATATCTAAATATTTTGAATGCTACAAAAATTAAGAGAGTACTGCTGATCTTGCATCACAATGTATGTTTACTATTACTACTATTAGTATTAATAAACATATGGAAGATGTTTTTAAAAGGATATTCTCTTAATCTCTCTAAATCATTTACACCCATAAGAGATGTGCATGTGCATTTATTTACAGAGGCTGGTTTTAGGAGATTCTCTTAAACAAAGCTGTAAAAGGGCTGAAGTTATTGATGCAGTCCCACAACCAAGTATATAAACTGTTACAATATATTTATGCATTTGTATGTATATAATTGTGATTGGAGGCTTATACATATGAATATTTAATAAATTGTGATTTTTTGACTGTTTTTGACTAAATAGATAAAATGTTGAAACATTTCTAATATGAATATACTTGATACGTTTTGGTTATTTGGCTCTAAGTTCAATGCACATAAGTTAAATTTGTTTTTCTGTGATCATGGTCAGGGTCCTGGAAGGTTTTCAAGGCATTTACATTCTCAGAACACTGTCCTATTATGTTTATAAATAATTGTGAGTCAAAATTAAAACAAGAACTGAACTCTTTGAAATGCATCAAAATTCCCAGAGTCTCTTTCTCCCTGAAGAGTGCTAAAAGATCTCATGTGTTAATGGCTTGTTCAGAATTAGAAGAATTATTCTGAAAAGTATACTAAGTAATCAATCATCACTATCTGCCCTGCACTGAACTTTCTGCCCATTGTGCAGGCAAGACCATCAATGTCTGGGATGGATTCCAAATCAATCATGGGTTAAAAGCAATTTGCAAACTATTTAAACTTCTTTATTTGTAGCTCCTGATCTAAACTGCTGTACATAAATGAAATGTATAATCATGAATGTATAGACCAATAATTTTTCCACATAGTAATGGACAAGGCAATTCTAAATTGAAATGGTGTGGTAAAAGACCCGAACGTATTACAGTCTTTAATTATATAATGACTCTTTAACACCATCCATATATAATGATTCTTTAACTACATTCTTAGAAATAATATATTTTGTTCCTTTCAATCAAATTTACCTGCAGGAATGCTGGTCTCTCTAGTTGCATATGCAGTAAGCTTTTTCAACACATAAACTTTAATCAGCCTTCTGTTCTTTTGAAAGAATGTGAAAAGATTTTTTTTAAACTATAGACGGCCTGATATAAAAAGAAAAGAGACTTTGCTTTCAAATGGCATAATCCTATATTTTCATGACCTTGATTCATTACTATGTGGACGAAGTTAAAGACAAGATAGTGCTGAAATGTGCACTATCTGTTAACTTCAGAGTGATTAATGACAAGACAAGTTATCAGGTATCTCAGAGTTGAGACCCCATTAACTTGGGAGAAAGCTGAGAAGCCAGAGGGAAGAAATAAGTCATAGTAACAAAAGGAGATGAAGAAGAAATGCAGTTCTCTTGACTACAGGTTGATATGCTCCTGTAGCCATGCTTAGTGTCAAAAGGAATTTCAAATTATTTCTCATGTACACTCCGGTTTTACATTCAAACAAACAAACTACTCCAAGTTAACAGTAAGCAGTTGACCTAAGTGCTTAAATAAGAGAAAAATAACATATGCCAGCAGCAAACTTAAGAAATTATTCTCTAGAGTGAGTTCATAAAACCAACAAGAACAATTCAAATATAGGAATATTTTAATATCTATTTTAATTTTTACCAGTAACATAATTAAAAATCTAGACTGTATTGAATAGAACTGAATGTGTACAATATATTTTAAATAAATAAAACATTTACATAATTTTTTTTCTTCAGACTCTATAGAGTGTTCAGTCTACACAATGCACTGTCTTAAAACTCTTACAAGTTTACCTTCTGCAAGGATATCCATTGCATAAAATAAAAATATCTGGAATTAATCTCAGCAGGAAATGTACGGAATTTACTTTCCACTTTTAACTTCTCTATGTTTGCAATGATTTCCATAAATAAAAAAATCCCAAACAACTTTATTCCTCACATAGCACAGAATTTCTATACAGGGATGAACTGTAGAATGAACTCCATGTTTGATTTCTTGTGTTAAAAGGCATCCACACAAGCTTCCGTAATGTGCAATAGTTTAACACAATATATAAAGGCTTTCTGTGTTGCAAATAAAGAAGGGTTTCAGGAACATTTCTGGTTATGGTTTCTTTTAATAAAGCAATAGCAACAAAAGCCCACTGATATAAGCAAAGCATGCTTTAGTTGTCAAGTGTTGATAAAATGGTGCCTACTAAGTGATCTTTTACAAAATTAATTGAGTAGAGACAAACCGCTGGCTTTAAAGGACAATACTAACAGTAAGAAGCTGTGAAACTATAGCTTTTTGTACTGAACACTTATTAAGCTCTTTATTCCTGCAGCGAAATAGATTTCTTTTGGACAAATCAAGTGATGAGTGTATGCTTACATTCTGTATGAACATACAGTGATGGAACACCACAGGGTACAGTGATCAGGTCTTTCACCAGCAAATCATGGCAGTGACAAGTCTAAGCATGGAAGACTCTGTGGGTATGGAGAGGAAGCAGAGATTGTAGCCTAGAGCTTATGAAAGCTTCTATGTTGCTGGCAGACTTTTGGGAAATAAGTCTCTATCTAAATTGTGCTAAAATACCCTCTGAACAGCTACCACATAATCATCAAGGCACCCACACTCTGTAGGCATAATGATTTTGGTTTTCTATATTCGTCTAATATGCAGTTGCCATATTTGGGCTCAAGCCTCCCCAGTTGGGTGTGTTCACTGCCTGTTTTCAGCGGTCTAACTGAGATAACAGAGCTAAATGACTTTTATTCGCTTCCAGTTGAAGTAACATACAGCAAGGACATCAGCCTATTTTTTTCACACTCTAAAGCTACATACCAATACTCAGTGAAGACACAAGAAATAGGAGCTTCTCTAAATTACCGCAAAAGTTTGACAAGATATAAACGAGATGAGAAATTCTTGTGTATGGTTCAGAAAGAATTCACTCCATGAGCAACAGTTATGGAAAATCACAGTTAATTTTAATAAAACTGAGCTATACCCACTTACTGTGGAAAAGGTTATATTACTTTCACAAAAGCTTACTTTTAGTGAGTTTAGTTCACAAAATTTTGTCTTGTAGTTAAAACACATATATCCAGAAATTATCTTCATATATAGAAAAATAATTCCAGTCATCTAATACTATTGGTGGACTTGAGAGATGAGGAACTTAATTGTTTTAAATAGACTTAATAATTGCTAAATTGATTTAATTATATCAATTTTAGTTTGTTATAAATGATGCAATCACAAAGCAAAAAACTGCATTCAAAATTTAAGTAGAGAAATAAATGTGGTATGTCTAGTTTGTTGTTGGTTGTGTTTTGTTCATGAAACTAAACAAAAGCTTAAGCCTTTTGTTCCTTTTCTCCAATAAAGCCATGGTTATCTTGCAATTACAATTCAGTCCATTCAAAACATATTTCTTGCATTTCTAAATGTGTATTCATGTTTGACTTGGGGTTTTTAATTTTTTGTAAATGATCGCTGAAATAAATTCCTAAAATTATGTTGGTCACACTGAAACATAAGTCCGACACAAATGAGAGTCTGTAATTGGAAATTATTGAAATTTTTTTGGGACAGCTTTTGCTATGGATGGATTTCAAAATACTACAGAAAAGTAAGATGCAATCCAGTGAAAGCATAGAGTGTACAATTAGATAAGAATACTCATCTATGCAATAACCACCTAAATAACAGTATTTAGAAATTAATTTCAAACATTTAGAGTATCAATATAAAATGTGAAGCAGTAATTTTTTGCAGTTGCAAAATGTACTTGTCCTAATGGAAATATTTTCTGTATAAATAAAAAAAGTATTTTCTGTAACCTGTGAAATGTTTCTTCCTCTACTTTTTTTTATTTAGTAATAGATTCTGATTTTGTGTCATCAAATCACAGAATGATTTGGGTTGGAAGGGACCTTTAAAGCTCTTCTAGTCCCCTCTTCTAGTCCAACCCCCTTCAACAAGAAGGGATATCTTTAACAAGATCAGATTGCTCAAAGCCCTGTCCAACCTGGCCTTGAATATATCTAAGATCTACCACCTCTCTGAGCAACCTGTTCCAGTGTTCCAACAGCCTAACTGTAAAATTTTTTTCCTTGTATCTAGCCTGTTGTATGTACCCTGGTTTAGCTTAAAAATCATTACTTATCACTACAGGCCCTACTAAAGAGTCTGTCTCCATCTTTCTTATAAGCCCCCTTTAGGTACAGGAAGGCTGCTATAAGGTTTCCCTGGAGCTTTCTCTTCTCCAGGCTGAATAACCTCAAGTCTCTCAGACTTTCCTCATAGTAGAGGTGCTCCATCTACCTGATCATTTTTTGTGGCTCTCCTCTGCAGTCACTCCAACAGGTCTGTGTCTGCCTGCTGAATACTGGTTAGAAATTAAGGCAACAGTGATACTTTGTGAAGTCCTACAGTCTCAGAAACTGCCCTTATCCCTATGTCGCACTGTTGCAGTTCTGAACAATGGACACATATGACAGGTTTGAAATGACTCAAATCTGTAGAGGTTTCTGCAATTTCTATCAAACATGAGAAAATTATACTGATTCACCATATCCAGACGAGCAATTTGCACTTTACCACCCACTTTTTTTTTCCAGTGGCTATATGAATAGATAATCAAAAGCCACAGATAAGAAAATTGGAATGGGAATATGCAATTTTTTCTTACTATGATTGTATAATTTCAATATGTTTTCTAATGCAGTACTGCACTAGTCCTCTTTTTCTTGACTATACTAATTCCAGCAGTGAAGAAAAGTGGAAAAAGTTATATGCCAATGCCATAGTTGGAGTTTAGAAATGCTTGGCCAGTAAGTCTTACCTGGAAGACTTTGGCTTGCCAAACTGAAGGAATAAAAAGAGCAGTATTTGATTACTGTGATATGATAAGTCGGTTCTGGAATTGAATCAGAACTTGGGGGACAGCTGTTGACATTACAAAAAGCCAGCTGGTTATTTTACTACTACTGAGGCAATATGCTCGCTATTGATGAAAGAACAAAGGAGGTCAGAAAACTGTATCTTTACAGTGACACAAAGTTGATGGCATGAAATGGCAAATCCTTGGGTTCCTATTTAGAGAAAGGACCTAGATAAGCATAGCTCTAGGGAAGAAAATAAAAATAATATCCTACTGAGTTTCAGGACACTGCTCATCATTAATATAATACTTCAACCAGCTGAGAAGCTAAAATTATGTCTTCATACATAGTCTAGGCATAGCAATTTGCTAGTTAGATCACTGTGAGGCAATTTAGAATTTGCAGATGTCAAAATTACCTATGTATCATGCAGTTTACTTGCCAGATATCAACCTGTAGGGTGCTAGATGTCACAAGATGCCTGAAAATTGTAATTTAAATACCCATTGTAACACATTAAAGGGTTTGGGTTCAGGTTCAGTTACTCAGAAGAGCAGAGAAGAAGAAATTAATGGAAGTCATTCTTAGTTAGTCTTAGTCATTCTGTTTAGTTTTTTAAAAGATCAAATTGAAAAGGTCAAGTAATCAAGCTATGTGCAAGCACCTGAAAGACGATAAAGATACCACCTAATAACAAATGTAAAAGACAACACAGAGTTGTCTCAAATCTTGTCAAATCAGCCTATGTTTATGAAGGAAAAACAAGTCTTAATGGCACTTATATTAATTTATTCATGCATTTGACATTGCTTTTCACGAATAGTTGTAGAAAACATATTCTGTTTCTGTCTCAGTTAGATTAATTGTTTTAAAAAAGCGTGGGAAAAAGAAAACCAATCATTATAGAAACTTCTGCTTAAAGAACAAGAAGAATCAAAATTTTAATTAACATTATTTTCAAAGACAATTTGAATGAATCTGTGTTCAGTTTAAGAAAAAAAAGTCTTGGCATAAGGTGATGGCAATTTTCAAGTACAAGAAAGATTTCAAGACTTTCCTTCTAAGAAAGACCTATAATAGCTTAAATTGATCAAAATAGAATAACTCTTTCCATAGACTGGTTCAGCATTGGACTTCTGTATGCTGTTTGGAGGACTATTCAATACTATACAATATGGGGTTACCAGAATCTATAGGGATATAAGATTATCTCTACTATTTTATCTTTTTGTATTTTGTTGGCCCAAATAGATATAATTTTAAATTATCGTTTAACATGAGACTTTACAGAGTCTGAGTGCCTTTCTTCCTGGGGTCCTAACAGACTAGCACCTACTAGTAACAAGTACATTCATGCTAGAAAGCACCACAGAAAGTAGTGAGGGACACTGACTAGAAATCACATAGCACTTATCTTCTTATAGCTTAACAAACAAAAATATTTTTTTTCTTATTAGGAATGTTACAGGTATAACTGATCCAGCACTGAAGAAGAGGGAGCAAGTGTATGATACTTGATAAATTAAATATTAGATTTATTTGATTGTTTTTTTAGTCAGGATACAAGTCAGCAAGCATGCACAACCTCAGAGGATGTTCTTTGTTTTGTCAAAGGGAAATTTGAGATGTGTTGGGGTTCTTTTTAAAATAACTTCATCAGAACACTGTTTAAGTATAAATGTGGCATAGAGTTGGAGTAAAATGTAAAAACTGGCAAACAAGCAGCTGCTTACGATAAATGAAAGTTTTAAAATGCTAATGAAGGAAAGTATAAATGTCAATAAAATGCAAAATGGTATGACATCAAACATCTTTTCACTGCCTTTAAATTATACATGCCCCTATGATGGTGCTATTGTACAACATTTCAATGGATATGATCAAATTCTGTGAACTGATTGAAGAGAAATCCTGAATCCCTGGTGCAAAGCGAACAATTCAGTACCATTAAATCACTCATCTATCATTTCTGACAAAATGCTAAATGAAACTTAAGCCACCCATCAAGAAGCAGATAATAGCTGTACCACCTTTATGATACAGTTAAAGCTACTGAACAGCTGCAATGGAGTTATTCAACAGAAACTTGCGGCATTCCCACCAAAATAGAGAAATATAGGAGATGTTAGTGACTCAGAAAGACTGTGCTATTGACAAAGTTCATATAAAGAAAATGTTTTTTAATGAAAAATAATATTTATATCTTCAAATAGAAAAAATTATTTCTCAGGCATTATAATGATCATATTGATTCTCTCAGTGATAAAAATATTACAAGGAGAGTTATGCTTGACAGTGCTGATCCTAATAATCTTCTACCTAATCAGTTTCTGATTTTACTGGTTTGGTCTGGGATCAAGTTAATTTTATTCATAGTAGTTAGTATGGTGTTGTGTTTTGGATTTGTGAGGAAAACAGTTCTGATAATTCAGGCATGCTTTTGTTATTGTTGACCAGTGCTTACCCACAGCATCAAAGCCTTTTCTGCTCCTCACCCCATCCCACCAACGAGGAGGCTGGGGGTGCAAAAGGAGTTTGGAGGGGACACAGCCAGGGCAGCTGAGCTGAACTGGCTAAGTGTTATTCCATACCATATGGCATCATGCTCAGCAATAAAAAACTGAGAAGAGAAGGAGGAAGATGAGGATGTTTGGAGTGATGGTGTTTGTCTTCCCAAGTAACCACTATGTGTGATGGAACCTTTCTTCCCTGGGAATGGCTGAACACCTGCCTGCCCATGAGAAGTGGTGAATGAATTCCTTATTTTGCTTTGCTTGTGTGGACAGCTTTACCTATTAAATTGCTTTTGTCTCAACCCATGAGGTTTCTCACTTTTAACCTTTTGATTCTCTCCCATATCCTGCTGGTGGGGAGTGAGCAAGGCTGGGTAGTGCTTTCCTGCTTACTGAGGTTAAAACCACAACACTGATCAAGCTGATATGATTTGTACAACAAAGGAAATTTAACAGAAATGTTATGCAATCAATCCAAACCCTTCAGTACTATCAGCCATCAGATTCTCTGAAGGCTTTAGGAAAAAATTCATTATATAGGCAAGTTTTCAAATATATTTTTTTTATTTCATAGTGAGTGAGGCACAGGTCCTTGTTTAAAGCAGACTATTTAGGTCTTTCGGTGATAGAAAAGTTACAATGCAATAACTTGTTTGATAGTATAACCTGTAGGTTGTACTTAGTCTGCATAAAGGAATCTGTATTTGTCAGCACTTATATGAGATTTTGTGCTAAATCAAAATTTGTATAATTGCTGTGCTGTAGCCTGTTCTTTGCAAATCATTATGTATATATTAGGATGTGTGCCATATATCATCAACTCTTTTGATCAAAAGAACAAGCGATTAAGCCTGCACATCAACATCAAAGAAATTAAGGTCCTCATCCATCCTCATAGCACTGAAGAGCTAGAAGATGCTGAAAAGTCAGATCTGTGCATTGCCACTGAATAACTGAAAAATCTGAGTGAGAATTTAGCTAGGTTGACAACATAGCTGATAAAATTTACATGGATGACAAACAGAATAATTCAAGTTCTGTTTTGGGACATTAAAAACTCATCTGTGTATTAAAGAGAAAAGAAATATTATTTTGAATGCAAGTGTGCTCTATTCATTTTGAAACCAGTTTTATGTAATAGGCAGTCATCAGAACAAGCATCTCAATGCTTTCTACATGAGATTGTATGAATTATTTTGCTGATATAAAGTGACAGAATATAGTTTTGACTACTGAGATCAGCAGCACAGCTGGATGCTTCTTTAAGCACAAATATGCTGGTCCAGGTGTCTCTATGTGACATAATAGATTGCTCCAACCTATTTCACTGGCCAGATAATACATACAAAAATGGTTGAAATGAAGGCTGATGAAACGTTACATGGACACACTCCAAATAAATCTTTAGTGGAGTGGCAGCAGTACCACCATAATATGTAAAGCTAAAGCTAAAGGTAACTTGTGTGTCAGAGAACATGCGTTGATATTGCCAAGACCTTCAAGCAAAAACTAATTCAAACTGTGTGGACAAAAGGCACCATTAAAAGGGACTACAGTGAAAAGTACAAAATATTTTTATGGTATTTATCTTACTGAATGATGAAAAAATAGCATCATAACTTATAGTGTCTACAAATTACAATGGTTGCAAAAAATGAGGTTCATTTTTCATGAAGAAGCCATAAAACTGAATCTTTCTATACTGAATTAGTAATGGCTCTGTAAAAACATTTCTGGAAACACAGGAAACTGTTTGAGATTTAGGCTATTCTGATGGAAATCTGACACTGCAGAGCCTTGGAGTGGGAGGGTGGAGGGGGGACTGAGAAATAAAAAGGCTTATTTTGGTCAGAATAATTCACACATAATAATATTATATAATTATTATATATTATATAATAATTCACAATCCAATTTTTGTGCAACAAAGAGTTTGTGGACTCATCCTGCTTTTATTTTAGAGATGCATTTTTGTAATTCTTCTGGAAAAGCCTAGTAACATATATGCTGCAATTAAATTAGCTAAGCAAATATAATTATTACCATTTGCACCCAGATGTTGATGATGTGATTTAAAGTTGGGGTTTTTTAAGTCTGATCTACTGTGTGAAGAAACACAGCAAAGAATTAATTTGTGCGGTTGAAATCAAATGAAATAACACATGTTCACATTTAGAAAATATTTACCTTGTTATTCTCTGTGACCACTATGTTATTTTCTATTGCATAGAGAATACATAGTTTGGTGTAAAGGCTTTTAAAGAGACAACTTACCTTATGGTAAATTTTGCACAAAAAATTGATGATGTATGGGCTGGATGAGTAGACAGTGAGGTGTACTGAAAACTGAATGAATGGCCAAGCCCAGAGGAAGATGATAAGTGGCATGGAATCAGCTTGAAGGCCAGTAACCAATGGTGTACCCCAGGGATCAATAGTGAATCCTGTCCTTTTTAACTTCTTCATTAATGATCTGACTGATGGAGCAGAGTACACCCTCAGCAAGTTTGCAGAAGACAAAGAAAGATGGGAGGAGTATCTGATACACCATGGGGTTGTGCTGCCACAGAGGGACCTGCTGACAGGCTTGAAAAATGGGCTGACATGAACCTTATGGAAGGGGAAGTGACAAATCCTGCACCTGGGGAGAAATAGCCCCATGCACCAACTGGAAAGCAGTTTTGCAGTGAAAAACCTGGGGGTTCCGGTAGACATAAAGTTTAACATGCACCAGCAATATAGCTTTTGCCACAAAGGTAATGTTATGCTGGGCTATTCATTGGAGTGTTGACAGCAGATTGAGGGAAATGATCCTTCCCCTCTACTCAGTACTACTACTGAGGCCACAGATGGAGAACTGTGTCAGTTCTGGGCTATCCAGTATAAGAGAGACATGGATATACTGGAGAGAGTCCAGCAAAGCATCAGTAACATAATTGACAATCTATAGCACCTCTCCTGTGAGGAAAGGTGAGGAAGCTGAACCTAGAATAGAGAAGTCTCAGGGAGATTTCATCAATAAATACCTGAAGAGAGCATGCAAAGAAGACAAAGGTATCCGCTGTGCCCAGTGACAGGACCAGAGGCAATCGGCACGAACTGAAACACAGGAGGTTCTGACTGAACATCAGAGAAAAATTTTACACTGTGAGGATAATAGCACTGATACAAGTTGTCTGGAGAATTTGTGGAGTCTCCATCCTTGGAAATATTCAAAAGCAATCTGGACATGGTCCTGGAAAACTGACACTAGGTGTCCCTGCTTGAGCAGGGGCCTTTGACCTCATAACTTCCAGAGATCACTTTCTAGCTAAACCATGCTGCAATTAATTTTACATTTAGTCAGGTTGTTTATTTCACAAGCTAAATTCTTGGTTCTACAGGACATTCACAGTAGCCCTATTACAGGAATCTTTCAGACTCCACTTTAAAAATATCGTTATTTCTTCTCACATTGCATTTTGATAGTTCATGTAGTCTGCACTCCTTTGTGCCTAACTTCATTTTTCCTGCATGAGAATAGGCAGAATTTTATAGAATATATGTCAACTGAGTTTCTTACTTCATTAATATATTTTGTAAAGTTGTGAATACCTCCATATGTCAGTTGAATATAACTTGAGTAAAATTTGTAAATGTCTCTTTCATGATAGCACTGTACTGGTAGCTCTCCAGGAGTTTCTTTGGAATCAGACAAAAAATGCATATGTTTTCCACTCCATCTATTTATATATGGTTTTAAGAGATTTTTTCTCAACTATTTACAAGTAAAACATTTAGCACTTTTATTACTTCAGTCTTCCAGATCACCCAAATCTTCCTGTAAAACTTTTCTAATTCTCCCTTTAATTGACAGAGCATCCTAACTGGTATGTTTAGAAGTTTGTAATATTAAGCAAGGTGAAAATTATACACTTCCTATGAGAAGGTGCAGGAAAATCATTGTGAATATAGAATAGGTCAATATTGTAACACTCATTTTTATGAACAATAAGCAGTCAGGTACTTTGATTTCTATTGTTGTGCATATTTTTTTTCTTTTTTTTGCTATTATAGGTCCTATCAAAAAACTTCCTGAGTTTGATTATTTTATGTTGCTGTGTCCTGCATATTATTCTAGGATACATCAATGTGATACACACCATGCAAGTCATTTATGCACACAGAATTCCACTGTCTGGTACATAAGCAGGGATTTGTGTAAAGCACCTGAGCTGTATTCTTGTCTCCTACAGTGTCCCAATGTGTGACTTTGGAGATTCAGACATGGCTTTCTAGAATTCTGATGTATTATTTCAGTCATAAGATCTTTAGAGAAGATATATTTTTGCTTGCACAATTCTTAGTACAAAAATGACTGGAATTACAGCTAAAATTAATGTAAGGGTGATATCTTCTAATTTTTTTTCTGATGTCATGGTATTCTGTCTTATTCTTTTGGGGTTTTTTTCCTTCTCTGTATGGATTTAATAAGCCATTATTATCACATCACTGTGAATCAGTAACAGTTGACTTTTATTTTTGCTCATAAACTGGGTACATAATTTCAAACTATTTATCTTTTAAAAACTTGCTACTTGCTTAATATTGAGAATTTTAAACAGTCTGGTGTTCAGAGTGGCAGTAACTTTACTGACTGTGTCACTTTCATTATTTCCTAGTGTATTTGTCTTCTTTCTAAAATTACTATTATTTTTAATATTTGTTTTGTCAGAGTTTGTGAGACTTCAGTATGCTGTCTAAGTTTTCATATCACCTTATGTTTTGTTTTTTTTCTCTCAGTAAGTGTAATTTATAACTCTGTAAGTGAAATGGCTTCACAGGCAGAACCAAGAAGAAATATTACATCTCTATGTTTTCATCAATATTAACCCAATATATTGCAAGATATGATTTGTCTTCACCAATACAATTGTGCTTGCTAAATATAACTAATGACAGTCAAACCATGAGCAATCTCTGTTTGTCGTATTATCCACCTATCTGTCTATTCATCCATCAACCCACTACCCAATCACTTCCATAAAAATGAATAGTGATATATTTTATGGACACAATGGAGTCTTTGTCCTGTCTACCATTTCAGGCCCAGCACTATGCTGGGGTAGAGCTCTTATGGTCTTGTTATTTACCATGGTTTATGGTTAACAAAGAATGTCACATTTCAGCAACCTCTCATTCATCAGCCTTGCAGACTACTCTAGATTCCCAAGCATAACTTGCATTCCTCAAACTCATTTTTGGCTTTTTACAGGGTGGCTTTGTTTTTATTTCAACCATTGTAATTCCTCTTATTTTTCATTATTTTATATCTTCTTTTGTTTTAATTTTTTCTTTATCTATTATGAAATTTAAAATGCCTCTGATTCCTTATTTTTACTCAGTTTCTTAGCTGACACCACCTTCTGAGCCTATCTTCCATGAAGTCTCATAAATATTCTACTCAGTTTTATGGAAACATATCTCACATATCTCTTTTTTCTGGTTTTTTTTTCTTTTTCTGACTTTCCTCCATTGTGTCCCCCTTTCAGTCATAAGATCTTTGGAAATGATATATTTTTTTTGTGGTCTGATCCTCTCTTCTTAAGTTATACAAAAGTTACTATTAAATCTTAGCTCTAAATCCTTTGAGTTCTTTACTGATTATAGTTATATGAAATTGAATTTGGATAATCTATCAGTACAGGTCTATAAAGAAAAGAAAATACATGTTCTCCTCTGGTTCTATGGAAGGAAGTGGGAATGCTCTTGCTGCTTCTTGCTGCTTGTCATACTTCATCTATATATTTTATTAAATAGAGATTATACAGTAGTGTGCTTTGCAGCTGTAAGAGAATCAGCATCATCAGTAACTTTCCCTCAAAAAGACTTTTAAAACACTAGCTACTTCATAAATGTATACTATTGATGATACTTCCTTTCATGAAGCATCTAGCAGATGTTGAAACAATGAACTTTGGCCCAGTCCCAGAGATTTGGCATCACTGGCATAAGTGAAACCTGGTGGGATAAGACCTGTGACTGGAGTGCCCTGTTGGACAGTTACAGGCTCTTCAGGAGGGATAGGCAGGGCAGAAGAGGTGGAGACCAGGCACTGTATGAAATAGAAGGTTTGAAATGAATGGAGCATCACACCACTGGTACAACCTAGGCAAGAAGATCCCTAAAAAACCTGGATGATGACTTTATGGAACAGGTCCTAATGGAGCCGACTCGGAAAGGTGCCCTCCTTGATCTACTGCTTGTCAACAGAAGAGATCTCATGAGTGAAGTGGAGGTTGTGGGCCATCTTGGCCACAGCAATGCAAAGTGATCGAGTTTAAAATCTCTGTTGATTCCCTCAACGGCCGGGAGGCCCTGTAGAGAGACCTCAACAAATTATAGGACTGGGCAATCACCAACCATAGGAAGTTCAACAAGGGAAAATGTTGGATTCTGCACCTGGGATGGGACAACCGTGGATGTACATGCAGACTGAGAATGAGATGCTGGAAAGTAGTGCCATGGAAAGGGACCTGGGGGTCCTGGTTAATGGCAAGTTGAAGATGAATCTGTAGTGCCCTGGCAGCCAGGAGGGCCAACAGTGTCCTGGGGGGCATCAGGCAAAGCACTGCCAGCCAGTCAAGGGAGGGGATTGTCCCGCTCTGCTCTGCACTGGGGCGGCCTCACTTTCAATATTGTGGCAGTTTTGGGCACTGCAACATAAGGAAGATATTAAGCAATTAGAGAATGTCCAAAGGAGGGCAAAAAAAAGGTAGTGAGGGACCTTGAGGGGAAGCCATATTAGGAGTGGCTGAGGTCACTTGGTCTGTTCAGCCTGGAGAAGAGGAGACTGAGGGGAGACCTCATCACAGTCTACAACTTCCTCAT
>JAWWLV010000121.1:87924846-87944508 GCA_035041135.1 Platyrinchus mystaceus | reverse complement strand
TTTTTTTTTAAGGGAGCACATAGAAAATAAAGTTTCAAGTCATGTCAGGCTAAAAATGTTTTTACAAGTCCAGATAATTAAATACAAACTGAAAATGATAAATCAACCAGTCTTACTTCTCTTACAATAATGCAATTTCCCCTTTTTACTCTAGAAATAAGTATTGTTATTCATCTCATAGTAATCTTCTGTAATATTTTTAATAATTTGTTAAAATTCATTTTTTTTTAAGACTTACTAGTTGGCATGTTGGATTAGAGTGACAGTGAAATGTACCATTTACTCTCCAAGGTCTTGATTTACATTTAACCTTGGGAAAGGTCACTGGAATTTGCCTTGGCCCAATGTTAATAACAGGGAAACTCAAGTGCAAGTTATCTAACTCCTTTAAACAGATCACTGAACTGCTCAGTATTTCAAGCTACTCTATTTGAAGTTCCACCAGGGGAGGTTTAGATTAGATATTTGGAATTTTTTTTTCTTCTAAAGGGTTATAAAACATTGGACCATACTGCCCAGGGAAACTGTGGAGTCGCCATCCCTGGAAGTGTTAAAAAATTGTGTGGATATGGCACTTGAGGACATGGCTTAATGGTGAACGTGGTGGTGGTGCTGGGTTGATGGTTGGACTTGATGATCTTAATGATATTTGCCAATGTTAACAATTATATGATTCTAAGATTTAGTAATTAACAAGAAACATTCATGCCTGGTCTTTTCTCAGAGTAATTACACTTGTCTATTGTAAAGAGCTATGAGAGAGATATTCACTAATTATACTAAGTATGCTTAACACCGAGTTGATATACTCAACAAATACAACAATTATTCATAATTCAATTATAAATCTATTAAAAAAGGGAAAAAAAAGATTGTGCAATGTGGGAAGGTTATCAAAACTCACAGGAAGGTTATCAAATTCATAGGAAGTTTTGAAAAATAGATTTCTGAAATGTGCAATGAAATCATGCCAGGAGAGTACATTTGAGAATACTTACATCTGCTAGGTCAGACAACCTAACACGTGTCATTTTTTGCAGTTCTGACAAGACTTTTTGGTGTATATATCTTTGTTACCAGCTAAGATGAAGTGATCTGTATTGTGTTTGGAAGAATAATTACTATTACTAGACTTACCTAGCACTCAAGTGACAATTGCCTACACTGCTTTAGCTTCAAAAGACGTATGAAAAGTCCTGTCTCATATTCACATCACCTGACTTAAGGGCATTTACCTTTCCTCTCAAACTAGAATATTCCTTCGTTGCTGAATTAGTGTCTTCAGGATATTGATTCCCTGAATCAGTCTCTGGAAATACAAGCCCTACAAAACAGTCTTAATGAAGGTATCCTGCCCAAACATAGTGTGAATTTTTTGACTCTGAGTTTAAATCAATTACCAAAGAAGCATGTATAGTAGCTGGATCAGAGAACAGGGAGATGGGTTGTGAATTTTATTTTCACATATGGGTCCTGTGTGACTGATAGATATTATGGGCTCTGACATAGAACAGGCATGTAGACTGGAGAAGAGCTGACTTCTTTGGTCAGCAGATCAGTTTCATCTGACATTAAATTGCTTTACTTGGATACACAGAAAGTGAGGACAAGTACTGCCTGTGGACCATGTTGAAAGGACACTGGAGCAAAGGGTCTACCAAATAACAGTTTGCAACAGAAGTTAAATGTAACAAAGAATGCTCAGGAAGACTAAAACTCTAACCCTGAAATTTCTGCTTTAATTTTTCAAAATGTAGGCAAAAAAACTGTAGAAAAGGCAGAGAAAAAAAACTCAGCTGGGATACTTTCACAGAAAGTAATAAAAATAAAATCCCTTTGAGATACTTGAATAGTTGGAGAGATGCAAACTCTTACTGTGGACATGTTGCCACATATTTTACAGTACTTTTGAAACTTTTACTCAGTGCCTGGGAAAGTTATGGACAGATTATCTGGAGTCCAACCACACAGCATGTACAGGACAAGAGATCAGGCCCAGTCAGCAGGGTTTAGAAAAGGCAAGTCCTGCCTGACCAACCTGATCTCCTTTTATGGTCAGGTGACAGGCATAGTGGATGAGAGGAAGGCTGTGGATGTAGTCTACCTGGACTGCAGTAAAGCCTTTGATACCGTCACCCACAGCATTCTCCTGGAGAAGCTGGCGGCTCACAGCTTGGTTAAGAAGTGGGATAAGAAGTGGCTGGATGGCTGGGCCCAGAGAGTGGTGATGAATGGGGTCACATCCAGTTGGCAGCCGGTCACTAGTGGTGTTCTCAGGGGCTCAGTATTGGGACCAGTCCTGTTTAATATCTTTATTGATGATCTGGATGAGGGAATTGAGGGCACCCTCAGTAAGTTCACTAAGATGACACAGTAAGATGACACTAAGGTGGGTGGGAGTGTTGATCTGTTGGAGGTTAGGAAGGGATCTAGACACTCTTCATCTATCTCTCAGGGTTGAGACCAGTGGTATGAGGTTCAACAAGGCCAAGTGCCAGGTCCTGCACATTGGCCAGAACAACCCATGCAGAGCTACAGGCTGGGGTAAGAGTGGCTATAAAGCTGCTTGACAGCAAAGGACTTGGGGATGCTTGTTGACAACCTGCTGAGCAGGAGCCAGCAGTGTGCTCAGATGGCTCAGAAAGTCGATGGCATCCTGGATTATATCAGAAACAGTGTGGGCAGTGGGACTGGGCCAGTGATCATCACCCTGAATATGGTGAAGCCTCACATCAAGTGTTTTGTTCATTTCCTTGCCACTCATTGCAAGACATTGGTGTGCTGGAGCGTGTCCAGAGAAGGCCAATGAAGCTGTTGAAGAGTCTAGAGGACAAGTCAGTTGATGAGTGGCTGAGGGAGTTGGGATTGTTTAGCCTGGAGAAAAGGAGGCTCAGAGGAGACCTCATCACTCTCTACAACTACCTGAAAGGAGGTTGTAGCATGGTGGGGGTCAGCATCTTCTCCCAGGCAACTAGAGACAGGACAAGAGGAAATGGCCTCAAGCTGTGTCAGGGGAGGTTCATGTTGGACATCAGGAAGAATTTCTTCCTGGAAAGTGTAGTTAAACATTGGAATGGGCTGCTCAGGGAGGTGATGGAGTCAGCATCCATGGGCATGTTAAAGAAATGACTGGACATGTCACTTAGTGCTGTGGTTTAATTGATGTGGTGGTGTTCGCTTAAAGGAATTGATGATCCTGAAGGTCTTTTCCAATCTTAATGGTCCTATGATATTCGACTCTATTAAACAAGTATGGAATATACATGAATCGACGTGATTCAAAAAATCATCAAATCTTTATTAAAACCCCTAATACAATATGTATTTTCTTTCTTAACACTAAAAGAACAATGACCATTTCAGTATCATTCATAAAAATGGGGAAAAAAGGCTGACCATACTTTCTTCAAGTTACAATGATTAGTGATAAAGGAATATTTCACAGAATACTTTTACAACTAAGGTTCACAATCCCATAATCCACAGTTTTCTCTGAGGAAATTGACATACTTAACAAATGATTTCATTAAAACATAGTCAGTCCCCTTTTCCACATTCTTGTTGCTGTCAGCCTGACCCCCTAGAGAAACACCAAAAAACACATTCTGTAGCAGGAATATCTTTTCAGACTAACCTTTGTACTGATCTAACAAGGCAAGAGGTCAGGATTTTTCTGGTTTGTATTAATATCTATCCTTGGGCACAATGACTGCTGTCTCCCCTCTTTCAGTTTCGTCTCTGGAGAAATGTAAAACAGGACTGAGATGGTCCCTTGACTGACAGGTGTGAAACTTTCAGCATGAATATCACACTCCTCTCAATGAAGACCTCAGAATGCTGATGACTTGCTGCAATTGTTGACCCCTCTTCTTGAGTGAGATTTATGTGTTGTTTTTGGGACCAAGAGGTACACTGGCAAGCTGAGCATAATACCAAAGTAAAAAATAGATAGTAGGAAAGCTTTCTGTCTAATATTGTTAGAGGTATTATTAGTAAGCCTTTGGGTATTAATTTGGTGTATGAGTATTAGTGCTATCCAAATTGAACTATTAGGCTGCTAAAACACCAATTGTACAAACAGTAAATTCTTCTCTCCAGATATATATATAGAGAAGCCTCTTTACAATTATGACCTTTTTCAAAGTACTCTGGGTGTAATTTACTGGTTAAGTGAACAGACCACTTTAAACCAAAGCACCCAGATGACGGAAGCTTCTAGCAAAGTGGCTCCAAGCAAAACCACCTCATTCTTATAGTATCTCCTGTCACGCAAGTGAGGAGGGAGATCATTATGTTCTGTAAAGAGGCCAATTGGACCATTGTGGAAGGCAGGAAATATAAGTCTCCCTTACAGGAATATATGAAAAAAACCTTAATAATCTCAAGCACTCGATGGAGGCTTGGTTTTTAATCAGTGCCATCTTCCCACCTAAGGAGTAAAAAGCCACCCAGATTCAACAAAATATACTCAAATGGAAAACTACTGCTCTTAATCTACTAAACGTTGTCTAGGGTAAGTACACTGAGCAGTACCAGTACAGATATAGCTAAGATATTGCTATTTCCTATTGGTTGTAAATGAGTCACATTAATTTTCTATGCATCTTCAGAGAACAGGATCACAACATCCATCAAAATTTCAGAGACATCCTTCTTGTTAGGAGAGGCATAAAAGACATCACCTCTGGTGAAGGAGCCCAGCCCAGTGCACTCAAAGACCTGTGAGTCCCTCTCTCCTAGACCAATGGATGCAGCTATTGCATTCCTGTTTGCAGGCTCAACAGCAGCTAAGATGAGCATGTATGCCAGAGATACACACATGTAGAGGACTCTAATGCAGCCAGCTAATAGACTACCCACAGATAAGGCATTGCCTTTAACAGCATATGCACATAATGATATCATAATGCAAATAAAACGTGTACAAACAGCCAAATCCCAGTCCTCCAACTTATCGGGATTGAAGCTTGCTAGTAAAAGTACACATCCCCTTACTCTCTCTTTCAAAAGCACAGACACCTTTGTGAACCCCTTGAATAGCAGTGTGGGACCTCAGCTCATTTGATATTGATACCCAGATCCTGGCCCTCCCACTCACCAGACAGTCCAGCTTAAACACTGCTAATGAAGTGCATGTGCACATTTATGCAAGCTTAGGGGAAAATATAAATATTCTGGTCTTCCTAGTGACTCATGCCCACGCACACAGGCCCTGTCACTCTTGCTCCCCTTCCACCGGCTGATGCTGGAACTCTCACCTGCTTCAGCTGGCACCAAGCACAAGAGCTACATCACCCAAGGTCTCGTGCCAGTCACAGGCACTAAATTGACTCACTTCAGACACAGGTTCCTATGATCTGTGGTTTCCCTTCAGCTGATGATGCTGAGACCCTCATTTACTCCAGCTGCTGGCACCAAAGACATTAAGACCGCTATCACCAGTGGCCTAACTCCAGTTGCAGCCTCCAAATTCAGTCAATTTTGTATCTCAGCTCTTTCATCTAGACCGTACAACACTCACACATGGGGAGAAAGCAAGATTGTATGGAAAGAGAGCTAAGAAATATTTAACAGAAAGAATGGATTAGTGGATAGACTGCAGTGATTCACGGCAGGTCTCAGTCAGACAAGAGTACTGAACAGCAAACTGTTCACACACTACCAGCCTATTTTATACCTCCTTCCTCTTTGTACCCACCTCATCCTTGTTTCACCCAGATTCCCTTACCCTAAACATTTCTTAGTAAGTCTAAGGATGCAAATTATGGTATGAATTGGAGTATTCAATCATAAGAATAATGGCAAGCCTAATGTTAGCTGTTTGCTATTAAGTTATGTTAAAAATGTTCTTTCAGGAAAGAGTAAAGAGAGTTTTGAGATCTCGGTGAATGAACTAAAGAATTAATATATAATAAAAACACATAATTGACATAAACAATTTACATTGCTTCTCCCAATCATCCATTCTATCATTGTGAACATTACTTGAACCCAGAAACCTTTACTTATTTTGAATAAAACCTTGCAAATAATAATTGTAAATGCAAATATAAATTGATGTTATTATAATTATATTTGCATCTCATCAATTTACAGTAACAAGAAAAATTCATAATTTCATTCAGATCATGTGAAATAGTTGCTGCTCGTGCCTTACTTCATTTTAGAAAAAAGATAGGACAAAGTTCACAAAACCTTAATCATAATGAGCACAGTCTTGGTATTTGTTTTCTGTGTAGAAGTTCAATATCAAAACAGAAGAGTGTTTTGAATTTGCTGTTAATATCATACAATTAAAATAACAACTCAAGTTAAAAGATTCATAATTACACAACTTACCTTTTCTGAGAACACCGTACAGCCACCATGGAACAACAGTAGAAAAATGTCTGTTTTCATAGAAAGATGTATGTTTTCACAAGAGCTGGTTTTTTAGGTAACTATTCTTGAAATTTCCTTTGTGATAGCAAACTCCTTAACACAGTATCATAGGAAAAAATGCAGACTTAAACCAACCACATTTGGTTAGAAAATAATTATACTGTATGTTAGTTATAAATTATACTGTATGTTAGTCAACCAGTCCTGTTGCTAGGTGTGCTAATATATACTACACATTTTTCTCTTACAGCAAGACCTAGGCAATTTATATCAGAGCAGGAAAGAATGAGTTAAATTCCTGCAAGTCTGCCTTCTCCTTCTATGACACTTATGCTTTGGAACAAGAAAGGATTCCCCATTTTCTTTTAGCTAGGTGGAGAATAAAAAGGCATCTAGTGCACATTCAATAGTCTCTTCTCCTTCTCAATCCTCTACAGTTACTTGGAGAGCAGATTGCAATGATTGCTGCCATCCACTAGTTCAGAGCACTGAACTGTTTTCATGTCATGATGGGTTTTGTTTTGCTGAATCTGGAAGGGTGTTCCTCCTGCCTCCTTCTTTCCTCTCCCTCATTGGGTCAAAATTGCAAGAATAAAAAAGATTTTTGTAGGGAAAATTTCAAAAGCACCATGCCCACACAATCTGCATGAAAGGACAAGAATAAGCATTCTAAAAAGATATGGACAATGAGTAGGGAAAAAACTGTCTCTAGAAAACTCTACTAACGGACTTTTCTCCTTTGAAAAAAGGTGGGGTTTTTTCCATTTACCCAGAATTATGCTGACTGTGATGCTTCTACAGTGAAGGAGAGGGAGAAAAAGGAGAATAGTATCAAACACATTTACTGGGAATTTCAAATTCAGCATGCCTATCCCATTTTTATAAAATATAATTCTATACAGACAAATGTCAACAAGGATTTTCAGTCTTTCACTATGAAAATAAAGATTGGAGTGTTTGGCTCTTGGATCCCTCTAACTCCATTATGCCTTCCTTTTTTTTACCTCTTCATCTCAATGTAATAATTTGTTTATAGTCTATGATTGTCAGGGATAATTGATGTTTCCAAGAAAGAGACATGTTGAAAAGTTTTGCTGTCTTTGGGTATTCAGAAGGTAGCTTTATACTTAGCTCATTCTTAAAGAATGTTCTTCTGAGGATTGCTACTTCTCTTATATCAACACAGTAAATTTCTGCTGTGAAGCCCAGAATTAATAGTGGTTTTAAGTTTGACTGCTCTTCTAACTACGTAAAACTTGTTTACAATAGGATGGCTTTAGGTACATTTTGATTAAACTTTTCTCATGAAAACATCTTATTTTTCCAACATATCAAAAATAAACCAAATAACTTTCTTCTTTTTAATTATGACACACCCCTAAATCATAAGATTGTTGACTCTGAATTATTTCCTTTTTATATTTCTAGCACATCTATTAAGAGTATACTGAAATTATGAATACAAATGTTATGATCATTCCAAATCATCAAATCAGAAAGAGTTCTGATCCTTGCGAACTCTATTTTTAAGAGTCAGTGAGAAAATGATTATGAGTCTTCCTTTGTTATACCGCTAATAGGTGAAAGGTAACAAATATGAAAAGCTTCTATCATTTGTATGATTTCACTTTGATGCATGAGTACTTGGGAATAGTCACATGAAAGCCGGATGTTTTTATGTTATAACACCTATTTTAAAAAAAATCTGAGGACACGGCAAACTGTGCAACAATCATCTAAAATAACTATTTTAATAAAGCAAAAGTTCATACCATTATTATAACACAGAAAACCATTTTTGTAACACAGGCAACAAAGGTGTTTCTTACCTGTAAAGCCCTTGTCACAGTTACAAAGAAAAGTATTTGGAGTAACATTGACGCAGTTGCCATTGAAACACGTAGATGGCTGGCACTGTCCAACTATTTCTGTGCAATTTTTACCTGTTTGAAGGGAATAATAGGAGCACTGAACTTTAGCAAATATTTAGGGGTTTTGGTGAAGTTTTTTTAAATGTCAAATGTATAGCTACAATACAGGTAGGCAGATGGATAGTTAGGTGCTTGAGTTAATGTTCATTAGTTTTCAGCAAAATTACTGAAATTCTAAAGCAAGACAGAAAGATATTAATCTGCTTTTATAGGAGCTACTGTGCTCAACCTCATCTGCCATATAGTCACAAATTCACAGATACCTTAAAAGGCAGAAATGCTGCTAGAACAGTCATAACTTTTTCTTTTTAACTTGAATCTAGCTTAACATATCCTCCAGCACTGAGAACAAGAGATGTTCTCACGTGGAGTGGAATTTGACAGAATTTTTCTTAATATGCAGCTTTCTGGAAATTACAGTTCCACTTATAAGTTTTTAATGGTATTTCAGACTACAGGTCTAAATACCATATAATTATGTTTGGCACTTGAATTACTGCTATGACATTATTGACGGTTCAACAACTTTTCAAATTTCTAACAGACTTCATATTATGGGAGGCACTTTTTCTCCCTTATTCTTGTGTAGCTATGTCCATAATATATGGTGGTTTATTCTCCTAATTTTTCTTGTTTACATACAGCTTATTTATGGTACCAGTACTGTTAGAACAAAATAATAACAGTACCCAAAACTTTCCTATATAGGCTCACAGAATATTTCAAGCATTGCTTGTTGATAACATTAAGCATGATGATTGCTTTTAACAGAATTGATTGTGAATTTCTCCATTAATTTTAGTTAAATTAGTACCAGGCACTTTTTGATATTATTATTTTCAAAGCATTTTATACAACCTCCAGAAATCATAACAGAAATATTAAACATACTGCATACCATCAATTTTTTCCACTACATTACTACACTTTGAGTAATTATAAAAATACTGTTCTCATAACATTGACTCATTCATACCTGCATAATCTTCTATTGGCAAATGCATTAATAACCAAATTATTACATGCTTTGAAAAGCAATTAAAAATAAAGCAAACTTTATGCAACATAGCCTTCATTTCTGTGTTCTATGAACCTCACTTGTTCATGATTCGTCAGCTATGTTTCATAGCATAGCATCACTATTGCGAGAGCACAGAAGTTCAGTCCAACAAAGGAACATTGCAAGAATTCTGCTCCACAAGTACAAAAACAGCTACAATAATAAATTTTTTTATGTGAATTAATATTTCTGGTACTTTCTAAAGCATGACCGAATTCCATTGATTTGAATCCAGGAATAACATACTCATAATTTCCTTAATACTCTTTCTTAACTCCCTGAAAGGAAGTGAAATTTGTGAAATTTGTGAAATATTTAATTTGATGATAACAGTATGTTTAATAAATTCCCTTTGAAAGGAACTTTATGGTACAGAACAATCTGGAAGAAAATATTAAGTATTTTGCTTTGCTTGCTCTTCAAATTAAATGTTTTCAGTTAAAAATAAATTTTGATTTAAAAAATTTCCCTAGTGTATTTTAAAGGTCCTTAAAACTGAAAAGGGAGGGTGTTTTTGGCAGGTTGAATGAAATGTTCAACAAAACCATTTACTGTTTTTCAGCAGTTTGGTTAAGTAACTACTTTTTGGGAGTTTACTCCAAATGATTTATGTTCTTTGGTATAAGAACTTAAATTGCTGAACAAAACAAAAGAATCATTTAGTTTTGTAAGTTCTCAAGCGCTTATTAATGTCTCATGCTTAAGTAGGAAAGAAACATGATAACAACTTATTCTGTTTTTTCTCTACAATGCACTTATGAAGGTCAGCAAGTACAAACTGTCTTCAAATTCTTACGCAGTCTCCTATAAGTGACTACTTGTAAAAGTGACTCAGTGCAGGTGTGGTAGTGGCAGTGGAAAATCAAATTATACAAAAGCCTTGCTAATTATGTTCTCACTGTTTTGTCATCCATTAAGGAAAGCATATGATCCATGTAACATTTATTCCTAGAAAAGAAATACCTGAAAATTTTGGAGGACATGTGCACTTGTAAGAATCTCCAGACAATTCTGATATCTCAGTGCAGGAGGCGTTGTTGTGGCAAGGTTTGGTGGAGCACATATCAAACTTGTGGCAGAATGTTCCAGAATAGTGTGAATAACAGTGGCAATTATACGCTTTTTCCCAAACATGGCTGAGACATTTTCCATGCCCAGAGCAGAACGGTGCGTTTGGAGACTGTTGGCAAAACTGCTGCTTCACCGTTACATTCAGACGAAGGCCCATTTTGCACAGTAGGGGGCCTCTCTTATGAAGTTCTGCAAAGTAATGAGTTCCAACACCAAGCCAGTTAGGGTCAACTTGGTGCAGTCCTCTTATCTGGCAAGCAAAAATCAACTGTTCTTGAAGAAAAAGAGCTTTAGGGCAGTTAATAAATTCTTCCTTGGAGACGTTTACCAAATTCATTCCGTAGGACTGAAAGGATGGCTCAGAAGAGATGAAGAGACTATCACCTAATTGAAGCTGTAACGGGCATATCTGAGGGATACTGAGGTTTTGTCCTCCCAAGATTTTCCCATTAATGCTTTTATTCATATTCCAGCATTCAGTGTAAAAGTCTGAGCAGATATTTGCCCTTGGTGTCCATTTGATTACAGTAGGTTTTGGTTCCTCTCTCCATTCAGCTGTCATTTGCCTCTCACATATTACCTGCCCCTTTACAACCCAGAGTTGAAGAAAGCACACTAACATGGGAACTGCTGATTTTGTAGTCATCATTTCACCTGGCAAATGGAAGTTGTCTTTCACACCTGCTTCATTGATGAGGATAGCTTCAGAACACTTGTTCCTTAAAGTTCTCGAGTATTTTCCATGGTGGCCTAGGAATTCAAAGAGAGGAAAATATTTCTGTTTTCACACCAAATACAGTTGAATATTAAATCCTCATTACAAGAATGGAAAATGTACAACAAAGCAAGGACAATGTCTAATTACTCAAATGGAAAACTAGAATAAGTCCAATTAACTGATCAGAACTATAACATTGTAACAAAAGTCAGATTTTTCCTATTTTTATTCCTGCTAAAGATTTGATTTTTATTTGGTCATTGTACTTGTGTGCAGAAGAGAAAGAGCTTAAAAAATACTTTCCATATTCCCTCCCTCTGTTCCCAAAAAAGAATGTTTTTCAAGTTAAGATACGACATCTGTGGCAAAACTAGGAATTAAACCAGAACATCTAAGCTCTAGTCATGAGTTTTAACCATAAAATTTTCCTGATAATGATTTATTAGGTTATGATAAAAGTAGATATTCTGAACATGTAGGCCTGAGAATTCTGGCTTTATGAAGAAAACATGCAAGCAATCCTCAACCTTTTCCTGTTCATACACACTCAGCAAAACACTTCATTAATCCTCAGTTTTCAAAGTACATATCTGAAGACCAAATGTCCTAAATCATATGTTTCAGGTTTTTAGCTATCATAGCTAAAAGCAACAGACTACAGAGTCCTCCATAACTGTTTAATTTATAGATTAGGCTTTTTTTGTCCCTTGAACATATCTAACAATTTTTTATTGCATGGAGATGAGCGATTACAGAAAGAAAACCAAAGTAAGATTATGAAGCTTTTTCTTGGAGTCATACTAAAAGTGATGAAAACACTGTATTATGTTTAATACCTAAGAAATTGTCCATAACTTTATAGTAGTAAAAGTTTGTCTTAAATATAAGGTTTTTTCTCACTTTTAGTCTTTTTTCCCCTCACTATCCTTATCTGACACTTTATGATAGTGGTTTCTAAACTGACATTTACAAATGAGAAAATTATTTGAAAGAATAAAATCTACCTTACAAGGGAAGACACAATAAAAATAAAAAGTAGTAGTTATATTTGAAATTTGTTCACATTGTTCTCATTTTTGCACAACATGTGGAAACACGTGGATGCATATTTTTTTATGCCTACATGTACCTGGTCTACGGCTAAAGTGCATATGGATTATGATACTGATTGAAGTACATGATTTCCTTAAATGTCCTCCTCTTCTCCCATGTACTTCAAGAGTGTTTTGGACCATACTTTGGGCTGTGCTGAAAGATCAAAGTAGGATAGAAAAGATACTGTTTGAGGAAAACTTTAGCTGAAGAATATTGAAAGACGCGAAGAGCTGCTGAAAATAATAGGATAATAACAAAGACCAGCATTTAGTCTCTCCCATTGTCACCTAAATCAGGATGAAAACATCTAAAATTTAGCAATGTCCTATTATTAAATTGCTGAGCATGTGAACCTATCTCAATGACCTTTGTGCAGCAGAATAATCAACACTGTTTAAGTCTTTGAAGATACCAGAAAAGTGTGGACTATGACTAACTAGTAGTAATAATAACAGACTCAAACTTCAGAATATTAGACTCAGAAGGAGTAGAAACTAGGGTTTGATCCTTCTCCCAGAATAGTTTCTGTTTTAATTTAATTACTGAATCCCAATTCTGCCTTCAAAGAGTTTCAGTACTCTAACCACATAGCTCCAGAGCCAGGCAAGTACTTTAATTTCTAATTTTCTCTCTCTGTCTCTGTATTTCCACCCCTGGGAGTTAACTCCCCATAGAAAGAAAGAAAGGACATGGATCTGCAAGAGAACTACTAGACTTGTTGCTGAATCCTCATTGTCTTTCTATTTTGAGACCATTCTATTATCTTCAGAATCTCATGATGTTCAATGATACCATTAGATAATGGCCTATCAAATGTGTAGTTTGGATCATTTAGCATTTTTTTCTTTTAGGGTAGCAGTGTTGAACTATTATATTCATTATATCTGCTATTAGATCTGTCACTATTATCAGGTATAAAAGTCTATGCTCTATATTACTGCATATTTAGAAATCCTACATTCAGGAGCCCATCTTTTCATACCTATTTCATAATGAGATTTTCTCAGTTGATACTAAAATAGGCTTTTATAGAAGGTTATTTTTCTTTTTAGACACTTCAAAAAGAAAGCTATTGCATATTTAATGCAGAAGAGATCTTGCCCACTTACATTTTGCCCTTCATTCATGTAATTATGCATATTCTGGTATCACATACAGGTTTCATTTTTACTGCTAAAGAAAACGTGCTTCCTCATAGTATTTGTATGGGGAAATCTGGACCATTTTAAAATAAGTTATTAGTAGCATTTTAACAGTTCGTACTCTTCACAAAAATCATTATTAGTCTTCATGCAGCCAAAAATTTATTATATTACTATAATTAATAATATTAAATAAACAAAAACATCCTGTAAAAGCAATGGAAAAAAGCACAGGGGAAGATAGAAAAGAAATATCCAGAGATTGTTTATTCAGCAATAAAATAATGAAAAAAAAAAAAGTTGTAGAGTGAAAAGCATAAAAAGTAAAAAGCTATGTATGAAATACAGTTAAAGTATTAACATACATTACATAGAAAATAAGCCAAGAAATTAAATAACTGCAAAGTGCTGATGCCATATCATGAGACAACAAATGTGATAACATGAAATTTGAAGTGATTTTGACAACTGTCATACCTTAGGTCTGCTTTAGGCAAGGAGAAAATCTTCCTATCTATAACCCCAGCTGGTTCCATGTAATTGATGAAGACTAAGAAAAGTTCAAGACTGGGATTTGTATGGACATACAGATACTTGAAAAAATCTAACTCTTAAAGTTACATTAAGTAGGGTGAAAAGCAACACAATGCTTTATTTTGTACTATTGGAGTACTAAAGCAGGTAGGTTTATGCAGAAATTCAGGGAAGTAATTTAAAAGCAAAAATGAATCCCAAATTATTTGTATTCAAGTCCAGCATCTTAGAGATTATGTGTTCTTTCTATTAATAATAGGTATGACATACTAATGACAAAAAATACAGTATAATATAAATAAGAGTGGAAAAATGCCTACTGAAGATATATGACTCCAATGACCTCCCAGGGAAAAAAACCTGTCAAAGAAGAGGATAAACTAGAAAATGTTTAGGAACATCATGTTACCATGTTTTCTTTAGGAATGGACTTCCTCTTTCCACCCTCTCCCATGTCACATGCACACTTTTTTGAATTCCTGCCTGTGCTTGAGCAACTCTGGTAGGATGCAGCTGAAACCTTGGATCAAAGTGATGTGAAAAGAACTGAGAGGGTGCTGTTGGGGGCTTGCAGGGTATCCCTCACCTTCCTCAGGAGCTGCATTTAAGCTCAGGTTGGTCCTCACCTGGGTTATTCTGCAAGTAGAGCTGGTACTCGACCTTATACCATGGTTACCCAAATGTCAGAAGTCAAGCAGGGGAGGCTGTGTTGGCTGAACAGGGATCTTCTCTTGGAGATAAGGCAAAAAATAAAGGTATATGCCCAGTGGAAGCAATGCCAAGTGGCATGGGAAGAATTCAAAGAGGCTGCTTGCAGCTTCAGGGTGAAAATTTATGCAGCCAAAGCTCAACTGCAGTTGAAGCTGACCAGAAATGTAGGGGACAATAAAAAGTGTTTTTTCAAATACATTAATGGCAATAGTCAATATAGAAATATCATCAGTCCATTACAGGATGAGGATGGTCACCTCACAAACAGGGACAGAGACAAGACAGAGGTGTTTAATGCTTTCTTTGCCTCTGTCTTCAACATGGATGATGGATCAAGGGGCTCTCAGTGCCCTGAGCTGGAGGACCATGACTTTGAGAATGATCAACTCCCAGTCAACCCTGAAATTTGCAGGATCTGCTGCTCCAGCAGGATTCCTACAAATCTGTGGGACCTGATGGGATTCATGCCAGAATCCTCGAAGAGCTGGCTGATGTCTTTGCAAAACCTCTCTCGATGATTTTTGAGCGGTGTTAGGAAACCGGAGAGGTCCCAGCTGAGTGGAAACTGGGGAAAATTGTCCTGATTTTCAAGAAGGGCAAGAAGGACCCTGGAAACTACAGCCTTCTCAGTCTCACTTTAATGCCTGGTGAAGTAATGAAGATGATTATTCTTGAAGTATTGAAAAACATCTGAAAGACAATGCAGTCATTGGTCACAGCCAGCACGGCTTCAGGAGAGAAAAGTCCTGCTTATAAAACCTGATTTCCTTTGAAGACAAAGTAATCCATCAAGTTCATCAAGGGAAGCCAGTTGATGTAATCTTTTTGGATTTCAGTAAAGCTTTCAATACTGTCTCTCACAGGATCCTTCCAGACAAAGCAGACAGCACACAGCTGGATAAACACATCATGTAGTGGGTGAGCAATTGGCTCATGGGCTGAGCAAGGAGGGTAATAGTGAATGGGGTAACATCAGAGTGGTAACCTGTCACTAGTGGGGTTTCTCAAGGCTCCATCTTGGGCCCTTTGCTCTTCAACATCTGTATAAGGGACTTGGAAGCAGGACTGAAAGGGATAATAAGCAAGTTTGCAGATGACACAAAACTGAGAGGAGCTGTTGACTCCCTTGAAGGCAGGGAGGCCCTTCAAAGAGACCTCAACAAATTAGAGGATTGGGCAATCACCAACCATTTGAAGTTAAACAAGGGAAAGTGCCAGATTCTGCACCTGGGATGGAACAACCCTGGATATTTGTAGAGACTGGGGGATGAGATGCTGGAAAGCAGTGCCACAGGAAGGGATTGGGGGGTCCTGGTTGATGACAAGTTGAATATGAGTCAGTAGTGTCCTGGCAGCCAGGAGGGCGAACTATGTCCTGGGGGGCATCAGGCAAAGCATTGCCAGACAGTCAAGGGAGGAGATTGTCTTGCTCTGCTCTGCACTGGTGCAGCCTCACCTTGAATAACGTGCGCAGTTTTGGGCACTGCAATAGAAGAAAGATATTACCCTATTAGTGAGCATTCAAAGGAGGGCAACGGAGGTGGTGAAGGGCTTTGAGAGGAAGCCATATGAGGACTGGCTGAGGTCACTTAGTTTGTTCAGCCTGGAGAACAGGAGACTGAGGGGAGACCTCATCACAGTCTACTTCTCTGTGAGGGGAAGAGGAGTGGCACACACTGATCTCTTCTCTGAGGTGACCAGAGACAGGACCCGAGGGAATGGACTGAAGTTGTGTCAGGGGAAGTTTAGTTTGGATGTTAGGAAAAGTTTCTTCACCCAGAAAGTGGTTGGGCACTGGATTAGGCTCTTCTAGGAAGTGGTCACAGCACCAAGCATGACAGAGTTCAAGAAGCATTTGGACGAAACTCTTAGGTACATGACTGACTCTTGGGGATGGACCTGTGCAGGGCCAGGTGTTGGACTCAATGATCCTTATGGGTCCCTTGCAGATCACAGAAAATGTTTCAAGTGGCATGGTTTCACCTAAATAAATAAATAAATAAATAAACAAACATTCTTTTCACCTCTACAAGTTCATGATGAAGCCCCTGACTATGACTGTGACCTTCTGAGGTCAAAGAGTTTGTGAGTACAGAAAACTAACAGGTAATGGGAGATTGCAGCTATGATATACATTAGGCAAATAGCACAAAGCAATTTAAATAAAGATGAACTTTCTATGTAGGATATGTGACTGTTTCATGGAGCAGTAGGTTGGAAAACACAAAAGACAAATCAGCCTTTGATGTGATTATAGTTAGTTATATGTCCTGATTCAGAATTGAAGGGTGTCTCTCTAGCAGTGACCATCATGTACCTAGATTCAAAATGCCTGCAGAAAGAACAAAAGCAAAAAAAAAAAGTCAACAGTTATCCTCAGTTTCTAAAAAAAAGAAACTATTAATGCAGTTAATTTGTTAAAGGAATGTTTAAGAGAGGGCAGTGGTATTAAGTGCTCATAGAAAAAGCAGAGATTATATAAGGATAATGTATTAGAGGTAGATTAAAAAATGTGTACCATTAATCAGGGCTTGAAAATAGATAAAAAGAAGCTGACATCTAAATTTAAGGGTGTGAGAAGGAAGGAAAGAAAAAAAAGACTTTAGAATCTGCAATTTCCCATCAATCACTCAAATAAAAACATTACAGACTCTGGTAGGTTGAATGCGAAAACATATATTCATATGAAAACTAGAGGGAAGAAAAGAATTCAAAGAGCAAGTAACAGTATCAAAACCAATGACAAATCTTGAAAAAGACAGCAGTAATCGAAATCCTAACAGAGAGCCTTCATAAACAACAGACATTCTAATGATGAACTTATTGTTCAGTTGCGATGCAGTGTCAGAGTGGATCATATTCACATTCAGTGAAAACTGTGGTTGTAATAGAAACTAGAGAAGAAAAGGATAACTTCACAAGCTACTGAGAATGGCATTTTGTCGAGTCCCACTGACTTCACTCTGCTGAATTTCACAAGTTTGCTGTATTCACTAGTGACACATAGTGCCTGGGGGAAAGAACATTGCTAGAAATATTAGCAGTGGAAATTGTAAAGGAACACACTGTGCTCTTGTGATAAAATTCTTCTCTAATATTTCCTAATCTACATACTAATTTATGTGTCATATTTAGTTAATTGCACTACAGCTTCATTAAAAGACATAAGACAGAATGGTTTTAAATGTGTTTTGTCCTCTAACACTTCCATACTTGACAACACAAGGTCCATAACAATGGACAAGAAATGTTATAGCCCTTATTAGTTATAGTGCAATCATAGAACAAGGTCCCGAAAGTGACCATCAGGAAAAATGATAAAGGGTATTGACATTCACTGAAACTTGTGGAGTGTGTACTTCAGTTACATTCCCTCAAACAGCTTCTCTGAATAGGGGTATAAGAAGAATAAAATAAATAGAGGTGGACAGGGTACACATTTCTCTTGTCCATCACCACGCTATCTTTACTTTTGTTGTTTAAACTTTGAAAATATTTAGTCATGCCAGCAAAGTATGAATAAACTTTTTAAAAATGGAAACACAATTTTCAAGGAGAATGCATGAAAATTATGATGGGCAACATAAAACTGTAAGTGGATTCTAAATACAAAAGCAATTTTACTCGATTTTCTTATTGTATATAAAATTAATATCAGAGGATCACAGAATATGCTGAGTTGGAAGTGAAACTCACAAGGATCATTGAGTCCAACCCTTAGCCCTGCACAGGACCATGCCCAAGAGTCACAACATATGTCTGAGAGTATCATCCCAATGCTTCTTGAACTCTGTCAAGTGGTGCTGTGACCACTTCCCTGGGGAGCCTTTCCAGTGCTCAACCACCCTCTGGGTTGTTAAGATCTGGTTATTAAAATTATTAGAAAGGTTTCTCACTGAATTAGGGTGCAAATAAGACCATATGCCAAAGTCAACAGTATTTAACAGTAAATTGAGGCTTAGAGAGAGATAGAAAGAAACAGGAAAAAGGAGGGGGCAGGGGTAAGAAAGAGAGTGACAGAGAGAGATTAGATAGAAAATGTATTACCACTTTGTGGAACCCGCTGGTGTCCCATGGATGGGGTTCTTCTGGTCTTTTTGGTGGTTAGAGTCTCAAAAAGCATAGAGTCCAATGTTCAGGAGATGCCAGGAATCTCCCCTGGAAGGGAGAAGCTTTGCAGTCTCTTGCAATAGACTCTGGCTTTGTTGCCTCAGTTGGATCATATGCAGTCCCCTGGTGGTGGAAGGCCTAAGGAATGAGTCTGGGGGGGCATTTGGGGGTCTTTGATGGTTTATGACCCCTTCACAGCTGCCTCTCATATGAATGTGCTGTGTGTATGTGGTTTTCCCAGAACGGGGGCATTTACTCCTGTTTTGTGTGGAGAGATTTCACCATCACACACCCAAAACCCATCTCATCCTTCACCCACTTAGGCTTGTTTACTTCTCCCTACACGTGATATAATTGGATAGTAGTCTTATCTCAAGTTCCCATCACACACCAAATTCCATTTAGGATACATATGCTAGACGGGGGTGCTTCAGTGGTCCCAGACAGGCAGTTGCTTCTTTGCAGTTTGACAAAAAGTCTTTCTATGATTTTGGCAACATTTAAGACATGAACAGTATTTCAGTCTATCACATAGGTGAAGAACCTTTTCCTGATATCCAGTATAAACCTCCCTTGACACAGCTTCAGGCCATTCCCTTGGGTCCTGTCACTGGTTACATCAGGGAAGAGATCAGTGCCTGCCTCTTTTTTCCTCTCATGAGGAAGTCGTAGACTGTCATGAGGTCTGCCCTCAGTCTCCTGTTCTCCAGGCTGAACAAACCAAGTGACCTCAGCTACTCCTCATACAACTTCCCCTCAAGGCTCTTCACCAGGGATTGTCAAACTACGGCCCGCGGGCCAGACCCGGCCCGCGAGCCCCCCCAATCCGGCCCGCGAGCCCCCTCCCGGCGCCGCCGAATCCGCCGCCGCCGCCGAATTCGCCGCCGCCGCCGCTCGCGCCGCGCCGCC
>JAWWLV010000121.1:87910053-87924746 GCA_035041135.1 Platyrinchus mystaceus | reverse complement strand
CCCACTGCGATCTCGCCCCGAGGGGGGACACCCCCCCCCCCTTCCCCCCCGGTCGGTGCGGCCCGTGACAGCCTCTGAAGATAGGAATTTGGCCCGCGGTTTGAAAAGTTTGGTGACCCCTGCTCTTCACCATCTTCATTGCCCTCCTTTGGACACTCTCTAATAGCTACCAAGCTTTCTTACACTGCAGTGCCCAAAACTGCTCATGATATTCAAGATGCAGCTGCTCCAGTGCAAAGCAGAGATGGACAGTCACCTCGCTCGATCAGTTGGAAATGCTGTTCCTGATGTCCCCCAGTTTGGCCCTCCTGGCTGCCAGGGCACTGCTAACTCACATTCAACTTGCCATTAACAAGGACTCCCAGGTCCCTTTCCACAGCACTGCTTTTTAGCATCTCATTCCCCAGCCTGTATGAAAATCCAGGGGTGCAGAATCCAGCACTTTCCCTAGTAGAGCTTCATATGGTTGGTGATTGTTCAGTTCTCTAATTTGTCAATTAAAATTGATTATCCCTTTGTTTCTATTTCTTTGAGGTTTTTGAGTTCCTATATAATGTATTTCACAGGGGCATTTAAAATTAACTTTTCATTAAAATCAAAAATATACTTCTGAAGCTAACTCAAAATCATCCCCTCTTAGCATACTTTAGTTCACATAATGCAGCAATCTCAAAACAAGTGAATCTTTAGATGAAACAAACCTGAAAGAAACACTTCAGGAATGTACCTAGTGCACTCCAGTGACTAATGGATGATTGATCCATATGTATAAGGCTAGTCTGCAGTAAAACTCCCAAATGAAGAATAACATGAATGTCAGGTAGTGATATCAGGTCGCTTCACTGCTTCACTTTAAAAACCCTCTTTTATCTCTCCACACTACATGAAAATAAAGCCAAATCTGTGAATTAAATGTGAACTATACCAGAACTAATTTTCAAGCATATTCAAGGAGTTAAACTCTGTTGTATTCAACAGAATTGGTCCCTAATTAGAGCAAAGGAATTAAGAACATTCTGTGTGAAAACTAACATAAATCTTAAAAAGAAAGTTTGTTTTTGCCAACTCCAGATAATTTAGGTTCGTTGAATTGGCTTCAGTACTGAATTAGAGAAGGTATTAGTCTGATTTGTTAATTCTTAAGAAGCCATATAAGTCAAGGATTTCTTGTCTGTTACAGTCCATCATGATTTTAGTTCAGGATAGAAAGAAAGAGTAAAGATAATGAGACACTCGTAGGTGTCATAGAATCACAGAATGGTTCTGATTGGAAGGTGCCTTAAATATCATTTAGTTTCAACCTCCTCTCGCATGGCCCAGGACACCTTCCATTAGACTAGGTTGCTCAAAGCCCTGTTCAACCTGGCTTTGAACACAGCCAAGGTTGGGGCATTCACAACCTCCCTGGGCAACCTGTTCCAGTGCCTCATCACCCTCACAGTAAAGAATTTCTTTCTAACTCTAATCAAAACCTACTCTCCTTCATTTTGAACCTACTACTCCTTGTCCTATCACGACAGTTCCTGATGAAGATTCCCTCTCTGTCTTTCTTGTAGGCCCCCTTCAGATACTGGGAGGTTATTATGAGGTCCTATACACAACCTTCGCTTCTCTACCTACAGAGGTAGGGAAGCACTTTTCTGGGACAAATGTCCTTGTTCTGGCTTTTGGAGAAAAATACAATGCATCACAGCACAAGCTGTGGATTGAGAAGCAAAGACAGGACCAGTAGGAGGGGAACAAGACCGCCAAAGACCCCTAACCCCTCCACTCCATTTCCAGAAAGGTCTAGAAGAACAAATTGTGCATAACAAATTATAATAGAAAGCAAGAAACTTAGTCCCAGGGCAGGGGAAACACGCACAAAAAAGCATCCCCATGAAGCCTAGGCGGTGTATATATGTAAGATACAATGTCCATGTCTATAATAATAATCAAGTATCAGTTTATGCTATCAATTCTGGAAGTGGGAAAAAGATCTGCTATACTGTTAAACTGTTAGGTTTGGTTTTGGAACTGTTACCAAGTTGTAGTTTAACAGTTAGTTCTTTAGGACAGTTTGTGAGAGGTCGGGCCAAAAGTCATTCTCAATAGGGAGTCAGAGTGCAAACACATTTTCTGGAATCTAAGAAAAAGTGATAGGTTAGACAGGTCAATGTATTATGTTTCTGTGGCCAGATTTTGGTAGTGGGGGGGGCTACAGGGCTGGCTTCTGTTAGAAGCTGCCAGAAGCTTCCCCCATGTCTGGTGGAGCCAATGCCAGCCCACTCCAGGACAAACCCACTGCTGACCAAGGCCAAGTAAATCAGGAATAATAGCAAAGCCTCTGTGATAACATATATAAGAAAGAAAAAGAAAGTTACATGAAAATTGCAGCCAGAGAAGAGCAGAGTGAGAACATGTTAACAACAATGTAGACACCAAGGTCAGTGGAGAAGGAGACGGAGGACCAGAGCTGGTGTTCCCCTGCAGCCCATGGTGCATATCATGGTGGAGCAGGTTTTCCCCCTACAGCCCCCAGAGGACCACGGAAGTGCAGAGATGTACCTGCAGCTGATGGAGGAGACCCACGCAGGAGCAGGTGGATGCCCAAAGGAGGCTGTGACCCTGTGGGAGGTCCATGCTGAAGTAGGGTCCTGCCAGGAACCTCCTGACCGGTGGAATGAGGAGCCCATACTGGAGCAGGTTTCCTCATAGGCCTTGTGGCCCTGTGGGGGACCCACATTGGGGCAGTTTGCACCTGAAGGACTGCAACTGGTGGAAAAATGACCCATGTTGCAGCAGTTTGTGAACAACTGTTGCCTGTGAGATGGACTCATGCTGGAGAAGTCTGTGAAGAACTGTCTCCCATAGGAGGAACCCCACAGGAGCAGGGGAAGGACTCCTCTCTCTGAGAAGTGGCAGAAACAACAACTGATCGTAACTCCCATTCCCCATCTTTCTGCACCACTAGGGGGTAGGAGGTAGAGCTTGGAAGGAGGGAGGAGTGGGGACCAGGTGTTTTTAAGATTTATTTTACTTCTCATTCTCCTGCTCTGATTCTGTCAGTAATAAATCTAATTAATATCCCCACTTTGAGTCTGCTTTGTCTGTGACAGCAATCAGTGAATGATCTCTCCTGGTCCTTATCCCAACTCATGAACTTTTAGTTATGTTTTCTCTCCTCTGTCCAGAGTGGAGTGAGAGAATGGCTTAGTGACTATCTGGCATCCCGCCAGGGTCAACATACTACGGTTAGACATCCCATTAAGCTTCAAGACTAGATAACAGCCTCTGGAAACATTCAGTTATTAGAAAAATGTCTTCAGGCCTTTAATGCAGGATATGATTATACACTTTCAGGGAGTTGGGAAGCACAAGAAAAAAACAATACTGATGTCTATCTGAAAAACTAATTGCCCAGAATATGGAACTCAGAATACATGTCCAGATATATGAGTGCTCTTTTACTAGTATTTTGAAATATATTATATATAATAGCAAAATAATTGGACCTGTGAATAGTGACAATAAATTACCTTGTATGACTCACAATATCAAAGGGTCTGAATGTAATTTTCTATTCAGTAGTTCTGCATTTTACCTTATGAATTCAAACTCAATAAAGAAATTTTTCTTGTAAATATTCCATAGATGCCAAACATGCACTATCAGCACACGAAATATGTAACACAGAAAAATATTTAGGTTCATATAGTGATGAAATCTCATTCTTAACACAATGTGTAAACAGAATCATAGAATCATAGAATCATTTAGGTTGAAAAAGGCCTTTAAGATCATCAGATCTATCCATAAACCTAACAAGGTCAGGTCCAACACTAAGTGCACACACACAGGGAATGCATACTCACTATAAATAACAATGTTTATAAGGTATGTTCCTAATGGGCCTCTTGAAAATCATTAATGGAGATGGCAGAAGCTTCTTTTAATGATAGAATTAAAAAAGTCATTCCACAACTTAATATATTTGATATTAAGTGTACAACAGTATATCTAGGCAACAAGAGAAATTGAAAGACTGGTTTATCATTGCTAGGATTTTACAAGTTAGTACTTTGAAAGAATTAAATCATCACTGCTCCTCCAACTACATTCTCACCTATACTGACTTGAAGGTCTTGTTTCTAATGATAGATAATTTAGCTAAGGAGTTTTACTGAACTTGTTAGCCATATTCTTAAAGACTATGGCTAAACAAAAGGTAATTAATGCTATTATGATGGTTATATACAATTTTCTGTGGTTTTAGTTTCCTCCATCATAATTTTTGTATGAAAGTACAAAATAAAGAATAGGGGACATCTATATTTCAGGGATAAGAATGGAATAGCAGAAAGCTCATGGTTTTCACCAAATGTATTTTGAAAAACATGAGTAAAGGTCTTTAGAAATCACTATTAACACTGAACATCAGATGAGCCTTTACAGGTTGCTGTCAATAACCTTAGTTTTACCTATCTGAATTAAGTTGCAGCAGGTACAGGTGGAAAATCTTTTTCAGATATGGCACGGAAAAATAAGGTACAAACTAGTCAAGAGGAGATGAATAGAACTTTAATCTAAATTTTGAAGAAAGTTTCATATGGCTTCTATAAGAGAATTTCAGTCTTGATGTCAAAATAACAAGTTAATAAGCTAACAAGTACAGTGCAGAAATGAACTTGCAGTTCTCCTAAAACCTCAACTAAAGTGGACACTCAGGATGTAACCAAGACTCTACAAATAATCCTCAAAAGAAGATTTTAGCTGATGGTGGGAAAAGAACAAACTGTGTATAGGGAAAAAAAATTCAAATCAACATTGTTCTCCAGCTTCTCATCACATATAGTGATCACATTGAGTTATATTTTACTGACATAAATGCCTTAATGTTCCTGGAACAGTATTCAAATTCTACTTGTGAGGAAGCAGGCATCTTGTCACCTGTCTCAGTTTCAGAAGCACACTACAGTACAGAGAGTTTTATAAAACTCTGATGAGATCATGCTTGAATTTAATTGCCTGAAAAGATCTGGTTTGGATCTCATGCTGCTTTTATTCAAGTGATGATTTTATTCAACTATACTTGTGTTAGTAGTCAAAGCAGAAATGCTTCCTGGCTCAGAGGAAATAGGTTACTGACGCAAAAAAGTAATTTTCAGTACTATCAGAAATTTGATTGTTGGTTGTTTGTTTTTTTTTTTTCCCTAAAGCAACATTGCTCCAACACAAGATTTTGGATGGATAAAATACATAAATTTTACTCAGAATCTCATAATAATCTCAGAAAATTGATTTCTCCAACAACTGTGAGAAATTCCTTGCTGTTCTCCTAATAACTCATGAAAGAAGTGTAGAGCTTTTAGCTCTGAGGGAAGCATGCAGACTGCAATTGTCAGAGCAAAACAGAAACTAGTTCAACGCTTCCTGCTGAGAGCACTTCATTTTCCCAGCAGGTGTTGGTAAAACTCAGCAGAGCTCAGGGAAAATTAAAAAAAAAAAAAAAAAAAAAAAAGCAGCTAAAAAAACCTGTTAGAACACCTGACAAAGGTGAAAAAAGAATCTTTTCAGAAATTGTAAAACTAAAAGCTAATAGATGGCTGATGACCCCAAAATAATTACAGCTTTGAAACAGATACATGTTCTTTTCATTTTTTTCAGGAGACAAATGATTTTAATTTTCTAGGATTGTTAGACCAAGATACTTAGGGTTGATCAGACAAGAAGAGAAGGATTTTTTAAGCAGCATTACTAATATCCATTGTAGAACCGAATGGTATACCCTTTCCTGTGATCCAGCAATTTTCAGAGGTTTTTTGGATTGAAAAACCACACTATTGTCTCTAGGTAAGTAAAAAAATCAGTCTGTATTTTCTGTAGTCTCTGAAACCTCCTCCCTGTTCTGCCCAAGGTCTCCCTGGCTCTGCTTATTCTTGACAGTCCTTGCTTACTGAAGTCCTTTCTCACCACCTGCATTGTAAGAGCTTCTTCAAAGTTCAAACTGAGCTGCAATCAGACAAAGCACCATCTTTCCCTCTTTCCATAGAGATATTCACATGCATCAGTTAGGAGAGGGAATGTGTATAACCTTCTTCTTTGCTGCTCAGCCACACTTATTTTCACATATTGTGTAAAATACAGCAAAACACAGGGAAACAAAATTTGCATAATCTTTCAGAAGCCAAGGGAGACAGAAGTAGCGAAACTTATAACATCTATTGTCCAAGGTGAAAACTATGTGAGTTTTAAAGGCAAATAAGATGATATGTTGTCCACCTCTTGATAAGAGTGATTGAAAGAAAATGTTTAATCTAAACTCGGTAATTTAAGAAGTAGGGGAAAAGTTTCTGGGTTTATTCTTATTTTGGCATTGAAAATGTTATGAAACATTTGAAATGAAGGCACTGGAAATTTTTTCCTAAATTCTACGCTTTTTTCAACCTGAGTTACTAATAGCATCAGTCACAGGGGTGTCTAGAATAGAAAAAGTCTTCAACATCAAAAAGACTTAAAACTAATGTTTAACATACTTGGAATATTGTATTAACTGTTATGTAAAAAAATATCTAAAAATTAATTCAACTAATAGTAGGTAAAATGTCTTCCAAAGCTTTTCAGAATGTTGTATTGACCTTATAGAAGCTGCAAAATATTTGTGATTCATAGTAATTTCTTTTCCACAAATATTAAATGAAAAAGGTATTAGCATAAGCTGTATTGACTAACTTCTTGGGGAATTGACCTCACATAATTGAGATTTCCAATCTAATTTTGTTTTATTCTCACTTTTGGATCTTTTCTGGTTTTCTGTAATTTTTCTGGTATTTTGCCAGCTTGTTTTGTGCATAAGAAAAGCAGTATCTGTTTAAAATATTTTGTCTGTTGAATTCCATAACACATTGCAACGCACGAGCTGTATTTGGAGATTTCAATATCCATTTGAGGCATTTGCAATTACTTTTATTTTATGTATGATTTAATTTGTGATCTTGCATTTTGCAATAATATTACTCTACATTTCCATCTGTGAAATTCAATTGTCACAAATTGTTTTCACTTCTTACGGTCCTTTATCAGAATTAAGCATCACTGGCTCTTAAAATCTGCACATCTGAACAATAATTTTTATCTGCTTTCTGGAAAAAACTCTGATTTTGAAAGTTATTTTGTATAAAATAAAGCTGCATTTCTTCTTTGTACAAATAATGCAAACATATACATTTCTCAAATCTAGAAAATGTGACATTTCAGTATGCCCAGTCTAGAAGTTGCCTATTATTTTTATTAATCTTTCTTTGCATACTCTATTGTGCTATGTATAAATATAGGCAGAAAAATTCTGAAGTAAACTTAGATTTTTAATTGTTACATAATTTCCAAGAATGCATTTATCTTGTGGAATGATAGCTGAATTTCTATTGGCTTTTAGGTCATCTGGAAGATTAGAATGCTAGAACAGATAAATTATTTAATTGCAAATCAAGATCTGTAGCACCTGGACTTGTCTCCTCTGGAAAAGACCTGCTACAAAAGTGATGCCTGAGACAGTCAAGGATGCGATACCAATGTCAACCTACAGGTTCAGGTTGTTACCAGTAGAATACCCAGTTCTATATATAGACCTGTCATTTGAATTTAGAGTTCCATATCTGGCTTTCACAGAATTTCAGAATGGTTACAAGGAGCCTCTGGAAATCATCTAGTCCAAAACCCCTGCTCATGTAGAGCAGGTTGCCCAGGACTGTGTCCAGTCGGGAGTTCTGTGTCTAGTTCTGGGCTCCTCAGTACAAGAAGGCTATGGAAATACTGGACTGTGTCCAGAGAAGGGTCATTAGGATGTTTAAGGGACTGGAGCATCGTTCATATGAAGATAAGCTGAAAGCTGAGGCTCTTTAACCTGGGAGAAAGAAGGCTCATGGGGCATCTTATCTATATGTATAAATACCTGACAGGAGAGAATGAAGAAGTGGGAGAAAGACTCTTCTTGCTAGTCCCCACTGACAGGACAAGAGAATTACATACAAACTGAAACACATTAAAACAAGCCTCACTGACATTGTTAATATTACATGAGCCTACACTGGGAAAAGCAATTTATAAATATGGTATTCCTTAAATAAACGTCCAATATTCCAAGGGTGAGTTTTCTGTAGATAAGGCCTCTTTTAATTTTGGGTTTACATGTCAAGGCTTTGGTAACAGAGGGGCTGCAGCGATCACTTCTGTGAGAAGCTGCCAGAAGCTTTCCCCATGTCCAACAGAGCCAACATTAGCCAGCTCCAAGACAGACCTGCTACTGGCCACAGCCAAGCTCATCAGCGACAGTGATAGTGCTTTCCCCCATTAAGAAGGAGGAAAAAAATTGCTGTGCAACAGCACCTGGAAAAGAAAGGAGCAAGAATATGTGAGAGAAACAACTCTGCAGACACCAAGGTCAGTGAAGGAGGGGAGGAGGCGCCTCAGGCGCAACAGCAGAGAAACCCTTGCAGCCTGGGGTGAACACCATGGTGAGGCTGGCTGTCCCCCTGGAGCACATGCTGGAGAAGTTAATTAAGGATTATGTCCTCTGGGTGGGACCCCATGTTGGAGCAGGGGAGGAGTGTGAGGAGGAAATAGCACCGGAGAAAACTTGTGATGAACTGGACAGAACCTCTGTTTCCCAGCCTGCTATGTTGCTCAGGTAGAGGAGGTAGAGAAAATCATCTTTCTCTCCCCCTTCCTGAATGATAGAGCAGGTTGGTGAGTGTCCAGTCAGGGTCAATAGATCTCAGTCATCAAGGCCTCTGAAGGAGTTAGGAAGGGAAAGAAAAAAGGGGATGTTTAGCTGTATGGATATTATATTTCTGAATTCATACTGTGCTTTCACGAAGAATTGTTGCCTGACAAAATCTACTTTTAATCCAGTTGGAACAATACATAAAATCCAGTTGGAACAGTGCATAAGAGGAGATCTGTTTCTCATAGTGATCCTCTGGATCTGTGTGATCTTTTTTAATTTGATTCTTCAAGGGATTAGAAGCATAAAATACCTCAAGTTGGAAGTCCAACACCATGCTCCTTACAGGAGCTCCTTTATTTTTTAAAAATAAACTATATGACTAAGAGCATCATCCATTTGCTCCTTGAACTTTGACAGGCTTGGTCATGACCACTTTCCTGGGAAGCCTGTTACAGTGACTGACCACCCTCTCAGTGAGGAACCTTTCCCTAACATCCAATCTGAACTTCCTCTGACACAACTTCATTCCATTTCAACAGGTGTCATGAACAGATATGTTAAGAGTGTTCACATTTAAAGGCCCAGTCTTTAGGGACCACAGTCTGCTGGTACCTCATGTTTATTTCAGCTTCTAAAAAATGTCCAGCTATACTTAATAAATCATAAGCTCTAAAGAGTTATGTTACTCTCATTGTTACTGCTCTCATGATACTGTTGTTAAGATTGGAAGATGAAGCTCCTTATGGCTAGGGTTACAGCATTTAAAATATTCAAAAGCAGTGCATACAAACCTTGAGATAACTGTCATGGGTTCACTCACTCATCTGAAAATATGATGATTTTTTTTCTCTGAACAATTGAACCCTTATGACTCCACAGCACCCAGTGTTGCTACAAGCTTTATTACAATCAAGACTTGGGCAAGAGCTGGCAAGGTTCTAACAGAATATGAACCAGAAGTTGTATATTAAATTTATCATGATCTGTGAGAAAGCTTGTGGGTGTGTAGAACTTGTTTGTTCAGCTTTCAGGGAAGAGATGGTTTATGAACAGCCAGCCTAGGCCATAAACAGAGAAAGTTCAATTCGTCAAACCTAATTTCTGAAGTCTAGATAGAAGGCTAAGAGAATGCAGAGTTGCAAATATTTGCCCAGAAAAGTTATAAACAAACCTTTCCAGTCAAATTTAAGTCAGAGAGAAATTTTTGAAATCTGTTATCTAACATTAAGAAAACACCCTTACAAAGGATCACGGTTAATTACTGGCTGTGGATATAAGCAAGCTTAACAAGCTCGAGAAAAAGTAACAGTACATAAACATTGATAATTTTCTTTTAGTATTTATGTGAAACAGTAATTTGTTTATGAGGGGAAATAGAGGGACAGGCACTGTTGTCTTCTCTCTGGTGACCAGTGACAAGGCCCAAGGGAACGGCAGGAAGCTGTGTCACTGGAGATTTAGGCTGGAAAAGGTTTTTCACCCTTAGGGTGGGTGGCCACTGGAACAGGCTCCCTGGGAAAGTGGTCACAGAATCACAGAATGGGTCAGGTTGGAAGGGACCACTGTGGGTCACATGGTCCAACCTCCTTTCTCAAGCAGGGTTATCCTAGAGTCACAGCACCAATCCTGTCAGAGTTCAAGAAGCATTTGGTCAATGCTCTCAGGCACATGGTGTGATTCTTGGGGCTGTCTTCTGCAGGGACAGAGCTGAACTTAGTAATCCTTGTGGGTTCCCTCCAGCTCAGGATATTCTATGATTCTATGAGTCTATGATCTAACACCCCCCATAAAAAGCTAAAAAAAGGCAGACAGTGATACTCATAGGAAAAGTTTTCACATGAGTGGGGCCATGAATGAGCAATACACCTCTAAAATGGAAGAAGGCTCTGAGGAGATGAATCTACAGGGTGTGACTGATCACAGCTGCTTCAAAGAAGCTGACTTTAGCTCAATACAAAGAGGATCAGGGGTTGGTCTTTGTTTTAGATAAGCAGCTGTGTCAGTTGAGCAGATCAACTGGTGGTCTAAATGTTTCTCTCTGAACTAATTAAAAGTATGAATGTCTCCCTAAATTAGCCAGATCAGCATGTGGGATGTGCATAAATGGCTATCATGAATTTTTTCTTTTAATTCTTACATTTTTCATTGGTTTTTTTTCTGACTTAGTATGTGTCTTCTCAGTCATTACATTTGTTAATCACTACTCATCAATTGTCAGATGTATCATCCCTATAGCTGATCATATAACAAGACGCTAGCACATTGGCTTGTGCAAGTGTAGAATAAGAAAAATACCCACTGCTATGTATCTTCTCCGATTCAGTCTGCAAATTACAAAAATGTTACAGAAAAAAATTATAGCAGGGCCAGAAAGGTACTGACTTTACTAGAAAGTCAAAAGAACTGCATTTATCTGCAGAATTTTAGTGTCTTTCCCCTCCCCTCCTCACCCCCCTCCAGTATTATTTCTTTATATTTTTTCATTTGGTACATCTTATTCTCAGAAGATTTTTGTATTCTCAGCATATGGTAGTTGAAATTCTCCTTAATTTCCTTACTATATCTTAAACTGATTTCCCCATTTAAACGTGTAATAGCCTTTCAGAGAGTGGGATTGTTTTGAGCTGTACATTTACTATTAATCTGTTCCTTGGCCTTGCCTATGGATGCATCTTTCAGCTTTCTGGATATACTGTGTCATTACAAAAGGATTCATTTAAAACTCTTGAAGGTTTGACTTCTAAAGACATGAAACCAAGACCTGACAGAATTAAGGCTGAAACTCTGGCCTGACACTGGCCTCTTAATATAAATCCAGTCACACAAATAATCCTCTTAAATAGTTCCTTTTTCCGTGATCATACTTGTAGTTCAAATAGAAAATTATTTTAATCCTTTAAGCAGTAGAAGTACATTAAATTCAATTCTTTCAAATTTATAGTGAAATTATTCAGATAGTCACAGTATGAGAGAAGCAAGAGAAACCACCTGATCACGTACTACAGAGCCACCTCAATTTTTTGGTCACAGTTTGACTGCAGTCTAAAATAGAATATTTAGAGGAGACTGACACTCTCTAGAATGAAATGGAAATACATAGCCTGCTTAGAGAAAATAGTCCAATGATTTTTGAGTCATGGTTAGTAACATACATTTCCCTGATTTAAAATCAGGGTTGATCAAACTATAATACTGTTTATTTTAAGACATTTGGAAGAGAATCTTTTTCAATAAATGTTGATAATGTGTTTGCTTTTTGCTTAAGGAAAAAGGAAAATCTTTGAAAAAAGTATAAAAAAAATTAAAATACTTCTTTTCATACTCTTTTCCTTTTTCAAACGAGTTTGTGTTTGTTGGAGTTTTTTTGCATTCCTTTGCCCCTTTCTCCTCTTGCCCCTTTAAAAGGGCAGAAAACAGAAAAATATATGAGAAAAGTAAAATTTTAGGTTTTTTTAAAATATAGTTTATTTTCAACTATTTATGAAATGACAACAAACCCCAAAACAATTCCATTTTTCTTAATTTCAAATCATTAAATAATTCTGTCAATACACCGCATGCATTATTTTTTTACTAGCGCATTCCAAAATTTGACATTGGATTCTAATCATCGTGTTACCGTCACACAACAAGTGTGAAGCTGAATTAATTGAGAAGTGATGTATTTCTATGCTTTTCTTTGCATCACAATCTATTTATATTTACTAATTTTTTTTGTATTGGATGTTTATTTTTTTATTATATGTCAAAATTTCCTATTTTTTTTTGCTTTCTGTATATTTGAGTATATAAACAATTCATACAGCTTCCAATTTCCTTTTTGACAGAGTTTATTGTACTTTGCCTTGTCACAATAAGCTATCTCAATACATTAGAAAACAGCTAACTATTTCAGAAGCAAATGAGCTATCCTTACTTTCAAAGGTCTGTAAGGTTATTTAATATTCTAATGAAAAAAACCCAAACACAAAAGGAAAAAATCTAACCCTCTTCCCCCAAAAACACTTCCTCAGAATCTTTGTATTTACTAGTATAGTAAATACAGTCTAAATCTCCTAGGTCTCCTGTACCATAAATATCTCTCTGACTTCTGTAGTACTTACTGCATTCTGCCTTGCCCTGTTATCTTTTTTTCCCTTCTTCCACTTCAACAGTAAACACATACTTGTGTAAAGTCTTGTGAGGGATTATAAAAAGTTTTTGAAATGGATATTTTTTAAATGTGATACTATTCTTCTTATATTAAGTTTTGTGTCATTTTTCCTTTGTAGTATTGTTCCAAGATATGACACTGAGCTTGGTATCTATGGAGCACATTAGCTAAGCTAAGCAGCTCCTCCAAAATAAACCTTTGTTGTAGAATTATATGTAGCATATGTTGCATTTGGAAATAATCTTAAACTGATGCTAATTATTTCAAACTGAATAGTTAATGCACTCAAATAACCCTGTAACCTTTTCATTTGAGCTTACTGAACAGATGTAATACTGCATTATTATACCAGACAGAAGGTTTAACTTGATTAATAACAGTATAGAACCCTTTGTGGTAGTTCATATTTTGACAATATAAACATGTACAATTTACCTTTTTCCTATTATTAAAAATGTATGGGTTTTTTTTTAAATGATGATTTCCAAGTAATGTAGGCAACCTTCTTCAGTGATACTGGGGGGAAAAAGCAGAAATTTCTACTTCTCTCTAACAAACGCATAAATAATTTTAGAATTGTAATCGGCAATTAATGGAAGATTAAAAAATATAATAAAATAAAAGGAAGACAGCTCTATACAAATGTGTTGCTATTGAACCATCAGACAAAAAAATTTAAAATAATAATTCTTCATAAGGTAGTTAGACATAACATCTGTTCAACTACTTGACGATAGTTGCTGTTACAGAACAGGACAGTATATTATCCTCTTTCGCACAGTCTGTCTTTTTGACTGAAATACTCAAAAATAAAATTATAACCTATTTTAAAATTCTTATTTATTTTGTAGTTACAAGCATCAGACATTGCATACGCACAATCACAATAGCTTCTTAGAGGTATTTGTTACCATTCAGAATCTCTATTACTACTGTACTTGAAATGCCAATGGTTAGGAACTTGGTGTATGCCTAGTAACTTTCTGCAGGACTATATCAGCAATTTGCTAGGTTTTTCTACATTTGCTTAAGATAGCATCAAATGAACCCTGTGTGAATGGAACTCTCCCAAACTAAACATAAGGATTTGCAAAAGAGGAGATTTTTATTTCAAAAGGAGAAAGCTGTAATCTTAAATGTTGAATACATAGAAAATTAACAGAAGAAAAAAAGTCCTTTCAGAAAAATCTTGCTCCAGTGAATGCATTTTTTTACCATGCAGTATTTAGGACTATGTGTTTACTGGTTAGGTCTTCCATTTGCAAATCTAGTAGCACCAGTGTATGTATGTCTGTCATCATCTCAGCACGTAACTAGAAAAAGATTTATTCTCTGTTTCAAAACTGTCTTGTTCTGGCCTTTAACTGAGTGAACTTCTGGAGTAGCAACCATAATCACAGAATCACAAAATGTGCTGAGTTGGAAGGGACCCACAAGGATCATTGAGTCTAACTCCTGGTGCTGAACAGGAACCTCCCCAAGAGCCACACAATGTGCCTGAGAGCATTGTCCAAATGCTTCTTGAACTCTGTCAGGCTTGGTGCTGTGACCACTCCCCTGGGGAGCCTGTTCCAGTGCCCAATCATCCTCTACGTATAGTGTGTGAAGAACGTTTTTCTGATATTCAACCTAAACCTTCCCTGTCACAACTTCAGGTCACTCCCTCGGGTCCTGTCAATGGTCACCTCAGGGAAGAGATCAGTGTGTGTCCCTCCTCTTCCCGTCACAAGGAAGTTGTAACTACAATGAAGACTCAGTTCCCTCAGTCTCTTCTTCTCCAGGCTGAACAGCCACTCTTCATACAGCTTCCCCTCAAGGCCCTTCACCATCTTCATT
>JAWWLV010000121.1:87883199-87893399 GCA_035041135.1 Platyrinchus mystaceus | reverse complement strand
GAACCTCATCCCGTTGGAATCAGACCACCTCTCCAGCTTGTCCAGGTCCCTCTGCAGAGCCCTCCTGCCTTCCAGCAAGTCGACATTCCCTCCCAGCTTGGTGTCATCTGCAAATTTGCTAATGGTGGACTCAATCCCCTCATCTAAATATTCAGTAAAGATATTAAACAGAACTGGGCCCAACACTGATCCCAGGGGGACACCACTAGTGACCGGCCGCCAACTGGATGCAGCACCGTTCACCACTATTCTCTGGCCCTGGCCCTCCAGCCAGTTTTTAACCCTGTACGGAATGCCTTTGTCCAAGCCATGGGCTGCCAGCTTTTTCAGGAGTATGCTGTGGGAAATGGTGTCAAAATGAAGATTTGACATGAAATTGCGATTTTGTTTTGTTTTGAAGACCGTTTGAAGACTGTTTGTCCAAAATCTTCTAAATTTATGACAATTCCTTTCTTCATATCTTCAGAAGACAATGAATAACCACTCAGGTTGATAATATCAGGAACAGGTGAAATGTTGCTCATTTCTTTAGTTACTATTGAAATTGGTAGTCAAACTCCACATCATTGCTCAGCATGTAAATAAAGGTAAAATTCAGAAACAGATAATGGCAAGATATGCTAATTTATCTCAAATTAAATTACATTAAAGTTTTGAAAATAAACAATAACAATGAAATTGAATACAAAACCACTTTAATTGTGATTCAGCCAGCAGATGGCAAGTGATGTTCAGTGAAAAAAATCAATAAGGCTGAAGATCTTACTTGTACTATGTAAATATTCTATGAATTGAAGATCCCGACAAACCTTTTTTTCTCACCTATCTAATTATAATCTGCTTTTGTTACTATGAGAAGAAAAAAGACAATATCTTATGCACCCTAGCATTCTCAATGGTAAGATGTTGAATTTGTAAAATGATTCCTTTGTAGTGAACATGAAGGGGATTTTTTTTTCATTTTTACTGAATGTTCCAATCTGGAATGGATTCATTTGCCTACGTTTTGGAGTATTAATCTCTATTATTTTCCTGAGCACACTGAGGGAGATGTAATGTGAAAAGGGAAAAGCACCAACAATTACTGAAAGCAAAATATTGCCTGTAAAAACATTACTACTTCAACAAGGAAATATCAAAGACAAAAAGTATAGTTGGAGCATGAAGTAAATGCTGCAATAAAAAAGACAAATGGCCAGAAACATGGTCAAAAATAATGTGGAAAAAACAAAGATCAAAGGCTTTTTTACTTTTTTTAATCCAACAAATTCTGTTGAATTAAATGTTGGTATTAGGGAATAGCTTTTGACCCTAACGCAAATTGCTCTAAAAATACAAAATGTTTTGGAACACTGTAGTTTTATATCTTTCAGCGCATTTATTAAGTCATAAAATCGCTTTTCAGAAAAGGATAATGTCTTAAAAGGGAAAAGTCAAAGTTTCTTCAAAAAGTACCAGTAGTTTCCACTCTGTATGTGACTAAGCACATTGTGACATATTGGTGGACCACCCAGAGAGCTTAAGAGAAAGATTTTCACAAAAAACATTCCTAACAGTGTCAGCAAAACATCTGAAGGAGGCATTTACATAAAAGAATGAAGCATTTTCATTAGTTCAGGTGAACATGAATCTTTTCTGCTGACTTCCCCTTAGATTTGTCAACAATACTAATTAATGTTCTCTTGGCATTCTTCGTAGGATGCTTGATAGTCCTCACTCTTTTTTAAAATATGCAGTTAGTCCTGGCTTTCTAAACATACTTCTTAATAGAATTCATATTAAAACTGCATAAATAATTCCCATTACATTATATGATTAATTAGCTGAATGGAATCAAGGCAGGAGAACACTGAAAGAAGAAAATATGCAAATTTGATTCTTCTTCATCTTTAAAATAATTTGCAATTTTTTCCTTTGGTAACACAAATTCTGATGTAGTAAACTGCATAGAGTAGAGGCAGAAGACATAACAAACCTGCCAAAGCAATTAAAGCATCAGTGGGTGGTTTGAGGATGATGCAGATCTTTCATGCCCCATCAAAATTAGCACAGTCACAGATATATTTTGCCTGAGTGGCTCCTGAATGAACCACCCACACAGGAGAGAGATTTCAAAAAGCCTCTGTTCAAAAGATTACAGTGATAAGTGAGTCACAGGAGGATAAAATGTTGTATGCTTTTTGGCGTCTAGCATTGGATATAGGATAAAAACTTGAAGACTTTCATTTTTAATATAATTTTAAAAAAATGAAATGAGGAAGAAAGAACAAGTCTTTTTATTTATGACCAACAATTTTTTTTAAAAAAGAAAGGTTATATTTGATGGATTTTATATGTGGTGCTCTTAGATAAAAAGTAAAACAAAAGTAAGATTTTATTATTTATGTTTTGTGGCATGGTTTACATTTTAGTCATGTAACTTCAGTTGTCTTTGACTGAAAGCATATAGCTTGAACTCTACATTCAAAATTTTAAAAATGTATTCAAATTGTACAAACAAAGATATCAAAGCAAAGTTATTAACGCTCCCAAATCAAACCACTCTACCTCTAGCTGTAGCAGGTTTCAGAATCTATATCAACTACTTAAAGAATTTGCCAATAGTTGCAGTTGCTTCAGTTTCTTTATTCCCACTTTGTTTAAATAATTTAAATGGAAATGTCTTTACTTCAAACACTGAAGTGTAAATATTCCATTAAAATATTTCATAACAAAAATCAGTTTCAAAACTTGTACATTGTATTTTTATTCTTTAGTATCTTGTTTTAACACCAAAATTTATGGCCTTTAAAATCATAAGTAGAGAAAAAGGAATTTAGAGCTTGGCTCTTGGGCCATATATTGTCTTTATCTCTCCCATTAGTCATCCTGTCTGAGGGTCATATTCTTATCTACTGTAAATCAGAAGATAGTTCAAATAACTGGTTTCCTGACTCCAAGATTTTGAGAGGAGCATTAGCTGGAAGTTATCTGCTCTCTCTTTTTCATGTTCCCACTGCATGCTGCATTATAGTACTGTAAAAAATGCTTTGGACTTATACTCAACCTAGCTTTATAGTGAAAAATTTTAATCTTAATTAAATTTTAGAATTTCTGATTTTGTTTCATTAAAATGAAAACCTCAGTCTCTTGCTTCAGAAACATAAATTCTAAAAATTAAACTATCTGCAAAAGCTTGGGACGTTCTTCTTATCTGGATATATTCCCTATGCAAAGTGGAAAGCTTAGATCATTCAGTAATAAAACCTCCTTTTCTGCAATAAAATTAGAACTTTGCAATTTGTCTTTTTTGTCTATTTGAACAGAATGAGAGCAGAACTATAAGGTTAATATGTACTGGGATATTTATCATGCTGAAACTAACGCAAGCCCTGTCACATCAGTAGTTTCTTCTCTTGCTTCGTTGTTATTTTTAACTTTTTTGACAGAATTTTGCTTTTTATTATTTTTTAAATAGAATTAATACATGAAATGCATTTTTTATAGCATTACATGCCTACATACATCATATATAACTGATCCTTATTTTTCACCCTTGGAGTACAAATTATGGAAATACACAGTTATAGTGAGAAAAAAATACAATACAAAAAAAATCAATAAAAGGAAAAAAGTAGTTGTTCTTCGAGAAATAGTGGTAGTAGATAAAGTTGATATATGCTGCTTAATTATAAGATCTATGTATAGAGAATGTATTGAAAATCCTTTGATCTGGATATTTTCTCAAGCACTTTCTTTTTGAGGAAGTCTACAGCTCTCTCCTGTCAAGTGCATTTGTTTGATAGCTGCTTTTATAGTCACATATGATTATTTTTTTTCTAAATAAGCTTGCAAGCCTATGAGAAAATTGTAATTCACTTTGCTGAAGCACAGTAGTTCTAAAAGTACATGGCATTGAACCAGCATTTTTTGAGAAGAGTTGAAGAGTTCAGTTATGTCCACCATTAGTAAAGCTTTTGGTGTATTCATATCCAAAGGTTTTAGCTTTTGCTGTCAGAGCAATTTAGCTACATCTCTATTTCATGAGGCCAGGAATCCTGAAGCAATCTCTAACCAGAAATCTCTAACATGTAGTACCAAATAAATAAAATAAAGTCCTACCATTTTACTTATTTATCAGTATAAATAATGAAGTTAAATCAGACATTTGTTGATGTCATGACAAATGAAGTATCTTTTTATTTTTACGTTAACTATTGCATACATATGGAAGCTTAAATTTTCCTCTTTCTGCATCTCCAGATATTCTAACTTCTTTAGTTATGAAATGTGTATTGTGACAGAAACAAAAATGAGCAAAAGAAGTATCTCGTTTCATGTTGTCTGATATTTTGGAGCAAATGATAAAATGTACTGAAAATCATTAAGATTACATGTGTTTAACTAATCAGGTAAATTATTAAGTTTAGAAAAGTTAAATAGTATGTATATTGATAAGATCTTAGAGACCTTTTCTATCTTCTAGAGGTTTTTCTTTGTTATGTTTGGGTATATTTTTCTTAAACAGATGAAACAAAACCCCTTAGACCTTTGATGCAAATGTCCTTTAGACATTACAACTTTGCACTTTGAATCCCTTTCTGGATGTGAATGACCACCTACTTAGCCCAATAGATTTTCTTTCTTTTACATATGCTGTGTTGGTTAAAGTTAAAGAAGTGAGTAGTATTTTCATGTATTTACTGTTGATCTGTGCTGTTTAGTCTAACTCCTAAAGACTAGGAGTCTAGTGGTTATACAAACCATAGTCTGGCAAACCAATGAATTTCCTTTAACTTTTCTTTAAAAAATGTGCCCCTCTATGATTCTAAAAGTGAATCCATTTTGTTAGAGTTTGGATTGAGTAATCAAAGTGAAAGCAAAGGAGCATAGTGAAAAACTCAGTTCCAAGTAACACAAGTTGCACTGAGGAACATTCCTTCCGGTTACCTGAAAAAGGAGGATTATATCACAATTTCATGGCATCTATCTAAATAGTGTGGGAAGATGACTGGGAGTAAAATTAGGGAAAACCGGGAAGTTATATTCACATTCTAATGGAACTTAGTACAGAAATTATGAGGTGAAATTTAATTGCTACTTCCTAAATGGAATGTAGTTGGCATGCCCAAAGTCTGTTTCACAATGACTATCCATATACACAGTCTGCAACCTTAAGAACATGCTAAGTGATATGAAATGGAGGGTAGAAAGTACTAGAGACACAGTGGACAGGCTCTGTTGTAATCCTTCCAGGGAGGGGGACTCAATGGCATCATGTAGCCGATAAACTGCATAGCAGCTATCAGCCAAGGGAGATAGAAGAAGGTGTCTTGCTGATGAACCAGCAAGTGGAATTCCTCTTTTTGGATGACCTTGGTTCATTATGATCTAATTGTGTAGTAAGACACACCTCCAACCCAAAGTTGTGCACCTCCAAGGTGCTACCACCCCTCAACTGGGCATGCCTTCATTATTTTATTGAGTATATCTTTAAGGGCAAAGCATGACAATTTTACATCAATAAGTAAGAAATGTATGTATGACTAGAGTCACTCAAGGTTCACCTAAATGTAAAGAAATAGTATAAAAATAAGCTAAGAATGGCAGAAGTTAGGGAAGGATCCATTGTAACCTATGGGATCAGTTAACGGGTTGAACCTGTCTTGTACCCTGTAGGGATACCTATTGGGTAAGGTTTATGCATGCTAAATTATTATCTTGAGATAATTTTCATTGGTGATTAGAGCTTGCCTCTATATTGCACTCAGACATACTCTTTTGGTGCATGTCCCTGACCAAGTTAGTCAAATCACTCTCCAATACAGTGGGTTGTTCAGTGGAGTCCCCATAATGGAATGCTGACTGACTGGTTGGGCACAAGGGTCTCGGCTTGTCTGGGGCATTGGCAGACTGATCAAATGTAAAGGATCCAAGGAAGCCCCCTGCTTCCACATGACAAAGAATCTTTCCCAAGGTCACTTCTTAGTGCTGCATTTTCAGATATTTTTCAAACTATTATTGAGTTGTTCTGTGTGGCTTTTTTTTTTTTTTTTGCACCCACCATATACCTTTTCTGAAGCTGAATAATGTTATTAATCCTGCCTCTAGATGGAGAATGTTGGAGAAGTTATCCATGTTTTACTTTAAAAACCCAATCCTACACTATGTAATGCATGGTATAATATATGATTCTACAAAAAAGCCAGGTCTTGCTTCAGTGATGCAATCTATATGCCACAGTTTGACTACCGGATTACAAGATCTTCATTGAATCTTGCATCTTCAAATATTCTATGGCAGAAAAGAAAAAAAAGTGCTTCTGTTATACTAGAAGTACACTGCAGTGGGCTTGCTTGTCTATTCTTCCTCATTTTCAACATTCAAAGAAATTTTTAATTGGCTATTAAAGCCTTGTTTCAGTCCAGGTGAGCTAAATCACTTGTTTGAAATGTCTGCATTACAGTCCTCAATTTCCAAATTAGACTCTACAGTCAGTGAAACAAAACTGTCCCTTCCAGAGAGTGACTTTTGAAGACTGACTGACAGATTAATGAAGTATGTGTAGAAGTTATGTAAATTTGCAATTATTGTTGTCTAGTGCTTTATACAAGTAGTTCCATGACAACAGAAAGGTAATTATTTTCCTAACATAAAGAACAGTGACAGATTTTACTCCAAATGAACATTACATCCTTTAACAATTGTCATTGTCCCAACTTCAGCTTTGAATGTCATCTCTTTTACTGAGCCAAAAGTAACAGTCAAATTGTTGTACAAAGTGACTATTCAAAAATATTTAATGAATCCTTCTTTCATTCCAAGATATAAAGATCATTTTATTACGATAATTTTGAATACGATAATTTTACCTGAATTTAATAAACTTTGGAATCCAAGAAAGACACAAGACATTTAGGTTAGTTTGGAAATTTTCACTCTGTATAACACCCCAGTTTAAAGCCATGTGGACATTTAAAAATTGTCCAAAAGAAGTTTATTAGCCACAGATTGTCTACAAAAGAACAGGCTCACTATTAGAAATATTATGGAAAAGATGTGACAGGGTCTAATTTTCACTCACTTTCCAAGGTCATGTCATTCCCCTTATTGCATTTTTTAAAAAGATGCATACACAGAAATATCTTGATTTATTTTTTGTCCATAAAAGAACTTAATATGATGAATAATTTCACCACTTGCTTTTCTAAAAATAGCTGTTATTTTTCCTTTTAAGAATTTTGCAGTCTCCTTCAGATTAATGGTGTGACACAGTTTCTACCAAAACTATTACTATATCAAGAAGAAACATTTCCAGAGCTATCTTACTTTGCTTTTCCTCTTATTATCTTATGATGTCTACTAGTCTTGTCTTCTCTTTTATTTGAATCATGTATAATAGCTGTCTTCCCTGCAGACCTTTTTATATGTTTTAAATCCTTTTACCATGGTAGAAGATACAGCATTTTATTAGCTACTATTATTTTACTAAAATGCCCTAAAAGTTTCTGTATTATTTCAGTCCTTTCAGTTTATGTAGAAAATTATGAAAGAGGTTAAATTTCGTAATATACACATATGCATCTTAGCATTTATTCCTAATTGGTTCATCTCATTGGAAACAGGCAAATTAAAACAAGACTCAGTTACACCAAAGGAGATGCTTTACAAAGTCTTTGGCCATGGTTGAATGTTTTGAATCAATAAATTGCTGACAGCACTCCAAATTTTTATAGTTCCTAGCTAACCTTTCAACACCAATTAGTTGCTACATTTTAGATTTTATATGCTTTTATTGGAAAGGTGGGAAATAACATGGCTCCTTATTGCTGACCACAGTTTGAGAATTGATAATTAGACTCTTGTGAATCTTTTATTCTGAGTGTGATATCAATGCTTTCTTCAGCAAGAAGGCTGACATGAACCTCCTAGGTAACACCTATGTACACAGTGATTCATATCTTTAGGAGTATCATTTTGAGGCCCAGCTGTGAAGTTTAAAAGAGTTATAACATAATCTCCACCTCAATCAGTACTTAAATATGTAAAATTTAAGTTATTATTTCAAGAATGCTTGATTTCAATAAGATTGTCTGTTCATTTTTTCCTCCTGAACATGAAATGTGGAATGGCTGAGATTTTTTTCTTTTTTAATGACTTTTTTAAAATTAAAGTGTTATAAAATACTAGTATTACTGTAACCTTACCAAAATTCAGCCTTTTAGCTTTACAACCTGTACCTTATCTTACCTTGCCTTAATCTGTTTTACAAAAGCTAAGTTTGCCTAGTTCTTGTGCAAAAGATGCAAAATGTCACTGAAAAGAGAATTATTTATGAAATTTCAAAAGCTATTTCCTTTAAAATGCGTATTCAAATGCACAATGTAAAAAATAGCTAAGTGGTAGAGTCAGTGCTGTTATTTAGAGATGACAATAGTTAAGTAAAATTTTGGAAGCTCAGAACACTGACAAATATCTTCTGCATTCAGCTGGAGAACTTAAGTGTCTTGATGTTGCCCACCAAATGGTATTAGCCATTCCACCATCATTGCTAGTAGAAGATATCATGTGATTATTTCCTGCCTTTTTTTCTTTTTTTTAGTTGCACCCAGATTATGAGCTTGATGACTAAAAACAACCCAGGCTTTTTGGATGATGGTGGAAGGTTATAGCTTCAAAAGTAAGAAAATCTATTTTAACATAGGTATCTTTGCATTCCCACAGGCTTCCTACTTCTGACATCCTTCCAGCTTCTATTATAAATTTCTATGAAATGTCCTGCATCTACTTGAAAGGCTCACCATCTCCCACTCTGTAAAATGTTATGTGCATTTGTACACCATTAAGGTGTAAATATTTTTTACTGTTTTTTTTGCACCATGGCAATCATGCAGAGTCATGCACTATTAACTTAATAGATGCAATATTTTAAAATACTGGGCATTATTTTTAGCAATCACCCACCAGTTGCTTCATTACTTCTTTTGCTATCCTGGAAGTGAATTTAGAAAGGTAGCTGAGCATGTGGAAACAGCTTCCTCCATGTGGAAACAGCTTCCTTACTTTTAATTGTAGCAGCTTATTTGATAAACCTTGATAAGCTACAACTAAACCATTATATTTCCCAGATGAAAATCAGAGGGAATTATAGATAGGAAAAAAAGAGAGGTAGAAGACAATGGGAGCCTTCAGTGAAGCAGGTGTTGGATAGATTTGTGTAGAGCCTTTGAACACATCTCTTTGCAACTCCTGCTCAAGTACTTTAAGGTGATTGCATATTTTATGTTGGTAATGAGGAGAATAAGATTTGTTACTTCAGCACGGGTAGTATTGAATTGTAAGGAATGTATAGTAACTCAAATGTCTGATGTCAGAAAGTCTAAAATTTCTGCTTCCCAAAAGAAACTGTATTAACTATGTAGGCAGTAGACAACAGTAACAATTTTTGAAGTGGAAATTAAGCTACATCTTTTCATTTCCAAAATACTCACACCTTAGTCTTTAGAGCTTCATAAGATTTCTTCTTTCTTTCTACATCAGCCAGTAGGGAAGTGTTCTGATTCTGCATTTTTTTATTTATGCTCATATAATGAACTTTTTACTAACCTCTACTTAAAATGTGGACAGAGGTGAAAAAAAAGAGAATAGATAGGAGTTTGTGGAATAAATCAAAGAGAAGAAACTGACAGAATGGATGAGTTGCACAAGTCATCACTAACAGTGATCCTAATGCTGATGCTAAGGCAAATAAAATGGCAATGAAGTTAAGCAAGAATGTCATTCAGATCAGTTAGTGAGATTTTTGAATAAAAAGTTAAAATAAAACCCCCCAGGAATGAGATTAGGCTTTCTTATGTCAGAATACGTCAGGCCTCAAAGTCAAGTTAATTTTTCCCTATGTTTACACAGATTTAACTACAGGATAACAGGCTTCCTATAGCAGTGCTAACTCTATTTCTAGTTTCTCTGAAGTGCAAAGGATTCCCTGACCCAATACTTACCATTAATCCTTAATGTAGCCAGGTCAATACATTCATTATTTTCCCTTGGGTGAAAAATTTGCTTTATCCTACAGATTACATTTAGAGAAGGGGACCCCTGGTGGCCTAGCGGTTAAGACACTGGTCTCTCAGCGCCAAGGTCACAGGTTCGAATCCCGGGTCCCCCAGGCAGATGGAGCTCGTCAGCCCCTAAGGCCATCCATCTAAGAGAAGGTCACTC
>JAWWLV010000121.1:87845982-87873754 GCA_035041135.1 Platyrinchus mystaceus | reverse complement strand
GAGGAGAGGAGAGGAGAGGAGAGGAGAGGAGAGGAGAGGAGAGGAGAGGAGAGGAGAGGAGAGGAGAGGAGAGGAGACTCCGTGGAGACCTTAGAGTAGCCTTCTAGTACCTAAATGGGGGCCTGCAAGGGAGTTGGATTGAGGCTTTTTATATGGTCATGTAGTGATGCCCATATAGACAAGGGGAGAGGTCTTAAGCTGGAGGAGGGTAGATTTAGATAAAGTACTAGGAAGAAATTTTTTACTGTAAGGGTGGTGAGGCACTGGACTAGGTTGCCCAGGGAGATTGTGCACTACTCATCCCAGGAGGTGTTCAAATCCTGATGGATGAGGCTCTGAGAAATCTGGTCTAATGTAATGTTCCTTTCCCATGGCAGGAGGATTGGATTGCTTTCAACCTAAACCTTTCTATGATTATGTGAGTATATGAAACAAGATTTTTCAGTGCTCTGATAATATTAGACAATGGTCAAATTCAAGAAGTAAAGAATTTTGTATTTGGTTAAAACTCTAGATTTCAAAAAGTCGGCTTGTAATGTGGAATAAACTTAATTTGCAATCATTCATTCTGCAATCAAAGTGTGCTATTTACATAAAAGTGGTATCTCATGAGTTAACAGATTTCCTGTTATGTTTGAATGCAATATATTGTCAGAAAGCAATAAAGTCAAAATAAATGACACTGGATTATAGAACGGACAAAAAGTGAAATACCTATGACTAGAAACAGACTTGTAATCTAGTTTCTCTTTCTTCTTGACACATATATCAATTTTTTCAAGTGTTACCTGACCAAGAATTTTTCAGCATTTAAATAAACAAGGCTTCATACCCAAGGGAAAAATAATCTGAAGAAATATGGCTTTTAATTCTTGAAAATTAATATTTTCTTCCCATAAACTGGAAAGTAATTTAAAATACTTTTCAGTAAGGATAAACTTTATATGAAGAGATCTATTAACTTAGCCTGTTATTTAAAAATAGGATGCCTTAAGTGTTTGGTGTCACTCATAGAGTCATACAATATCCTGAGAGAAGGGACCCAAAGTCCAGCTTCAGGCCCTGCCCAGGAAAGCCCCAAAAATCAAAACATGTGCCTGGGAAATTAGTACAGCCTCCTGGCTTTAATCATTTGCATCTAATAATGACAGTGTTATCTTATTTTGCTGTTGGTGTCATTGTCAAGAGATGTTGAAGAAAAAAGAAATAAAATGGAATGGTAGACCTAGTAGGTTAAAAGGATGGTGTAGTTAATGATAGTGACAACTTCAAAAATACAGAATTGGTTTGTGGTAGAAATCATATTTTAATTATGATTGTAAAATCCATTTACCACACTAATAATTTTCCAGAAACTTGAAACTTAAACTCTCATATTTTGTGTTTATATATATATATTATGGTCAGCACTTCAAATACCACATGGATGATAATATCACATATTACTTATGGGATACTGCTATCCAACATAAAGATAAATATGGACTGCCATAAATACTCACTTTTTTCACTGGAGGCTTACATTCAAATCCTCATCCGTTCACAAATTAAATTTTATTTCTTGAGCTTGTCTTAGTCCCTGTGTGTTCACATCATTAAAACAATATGTCTCCCTGAATAATTGGCTTTGGAGAAAGGAATTTGAAATAATGAAGGTGACAGTGTACCTGTCAAGCTACCTATTCTCTCTCAAATAGAATAAAATAGAATAAAACAGAACAAAACAGAAATGTTTCAAGTAATATTTTGCATAGAAAGACAGATGGGAACTTTGATCTACATTGTCATGTAGATCCAGATATTTCCTTGTTATATCATTACTTTGTCATTACTTTTAAAAAGTTGTAACCAAAGTCTTGTGTATTTTTCCTTTTATATATGTGCAGTCCTTTTTAATATGAAAAAATAAATTCACATTTTTACCTAAAATGATGATGCCAATTCCTATTGTAGAAAGTATCCACCTGTCACAGAACACAAAATTAAGCTTAATATGACAGGTGTTTGAAAAGCAGTAGTTTAGTGTAGACTAGAAAATAGACATGGGAGTGAGCAATAAGAGTTAAATCCTAGTGGTAATGATCTACTGATAATGTAAAAATTAAATTAATAGGAGAAGATAGATTAAAATAGTGGTTAAATCTCTGATTGTTTGTAATATCTATTAAAAGGTAAGGTAATCACAGAATCATAGAATGAATTACTTTGGAAAAAACCTCTGAGGTCATCAAGTCCAGCCTATGATCAAACACCACAATGTCACCAAGACCATGGCACTAAGTGCCACATCTAGTCTTTCTTTAAACACCTCCAGGGATGGTGACTCCATCACCTCCCTGGGCAGCCCATTCCAATGCCCAATCATCCTTTCTATGAAGAAATTCTTCCTAATGTCTAAACTGAATCTCCCCTGGTGCAGCTTAAGACTATGTCCTCTTGTCCTATCGCTGTTTTCCTGGAAGAAGAGGCGAACACCGACCCACCTGCCTACAACATTTTTCCAGGTAGTTGTAGAGGGTGGTAAGGTCCCCCCAAGCCTCCTTTTCTCCAGGCCAAACAACCCACCTCCCTCAGCCACTCCTCATAGGATTTACCCTCTAAACCCTTCCCCAGGTTCACTGCCCTTCTCTAGACAGGCTCCAGCACCTCAATGTACTTCTTGAAGTGAGGGACCCAGAACTGGACACATAGCTGGAGGTGTGGCCTTACCAGGGCTGAGTACAGAGAGAGAATCACTTCCCTTGTCCTACTGGCCACACTATTTCTGATACCACCAGGATATTCTGAGAGGAAATCTGCAAAGTCAAGACATCCACATCACAGACTGAAAGGTAAGTACTGGCAGAAAACTTAATATTAAAATTATAAGATAAAGATAAATAGATTACATTCCACAGGGAAAACATTAATGTCTGAGTCCTGAAGACCTGAAAGAAGACACTGGGACTGGAAATATGAATTTGAATGGGGCTTAATTTTCAAACTCTTGATTGATTAAGAGATGACAATTCTCTATCCTCCTATTTGTGTTGCAAGAACACTCTTGACGTGTGCCTTTTCTTTTAGAGATCCTGGCTATGGAACTACTGTGTCTCTTTTTACACAGACAGAAGCAAGTAATAAAACTCCAAGTAATGTGTGGAAATTTTATAGGAAACCTCTCTCAGATATAAAATATTAACATGGTTTCTCTGAAACATGATTGAACAAGATTTAATCATTAGATTACCCTGTGTCAGAGTTCAGCTTTAAAATTTTTAGGAACACCTTCAGATATTATCAAAGTCATACAGATTTCAGCTGTTTCTTGATAATGTCCTAATAATCAACAAAATGTCTACCAGGCTTAAAATAAATGCTCACACATTGGATCTCAACACTTCAGCATTGAGTGTCAATGAAGCTCTATCAGTAAAATGCTTAAATAGTGATATAATTTATTTTAAAATGTTGATTAGCTTTTTAGAGGAACTTTAATGTAGTTTTCACAGTTTTCATCAGTCCTACAGACTGATGAGAATTTTTTTTTTCTGACCAATGCACCAAATAACTAAAATGTAAACTAATTTTACACATGATTTAGTGATTTGATGTCAATTAGCTTTATCAATTTTATTGCTATTAATTCTTAAAATAAACAAAATTCTTAAAAGTGTAAACTTAAGTATAATAATAATTTTTCAATTTTTTTTATTCCAAGATATTCTTGGAAAAAAGAAATATTTTTTGTATACACCGATACATTGGGAAACTACACTTTCTTTAATTTGGAAAATATAGATTTTATTTACAAAATTATCAAAGTCCTAAATGGTTATAAAGTCTTGTTAAGCATTAACATCACTGATCTAAAAACATATCTCTAACTGAAACATGAAAATAACTCATTTAACAATTATTTTAAGTACATGTTTAAATTAAGGATCATACAAGACCAAGGTTTCTCACAGCATTTCATTTCATTAGCTTTGTAGGTGAAGCTAATCCTGCTGGACCTCCATCATTAATGTGGATAAATAAATAAATATCCGTGTCAAGAAGATGCCTAACTTTTGTCATGGACATTTACATTAGAATGAATTGCTCACTAGAGGTGCCTCCTAGCTAAACAACTTTTCCACAAGCTTACTGACTGAAAGCAGCTGAAGACAAGAAAAGCCTGAGTATGCAAACTGATCATGAAATGATAATGAGATATCAGTATGAATCAGTGGAAGTAAAATAAATTCCAATGTACTTCAGTTAAAACTTTCTCCATAAAAAAACAGAGTCAGCTTTCATTATATTCTAAAACGCTGAATATGATTATCTTTCTTCATGTTCAAGACTGATAGCATCAAACTACATAATATGCTGACAAGAGCAATGACAATGATAAAGTGAGTAGGGAGCTGATCTTAGAAGAGGAAATGGAAAAAAACTTGGCTTGTTCAGTCTAGCATAGTATTTCTAATATACTGTCAGGAGTCAGAATTTCAGTGTTAGAAGCAGCTTGAAACAGATATGAACAGCATGGGCTTCCCATAAATGTTTACATTAGCCAAGGAACTACTATTTTGCTAGAAGATAGGCAGTAAAATTGTTTGTCGATTGTTTGTATTAGAAGCAATCTAGCAAAAAGACAGAGAAGGAGTATGATACCTCTTTAAAAACACATCAAAGTTAGAAGCATCAGCAAAGAAAAAATTACTGTTTAAGCAACAAATCAATACTGGCACAGTGGTAGGTATTATATGTTGACTGTGGAAACATTCAAATCACAAATTAGAAAAATGTCTAATAGTCACTAAATGTTTCCTAAGCAGTGGTCTCTTAGAAATAGGGCTGGCAATGACAAGAAAGAAGCAAAATAATTGTATCAATAAAAAAGAAAAACAACTATTTTAGATCTGGGAGGTTTTGAGGTGTGAACATTGTAATCACACAGGTCTTAGTTTTGAAGCCCAGGAACTCCCTTGGAGAGCTATGTTTCAAAATGCTTGCTGAAAATGTCATCTTGCTGTATAAAGGCCTCTATTTTCTTGAAAAAAAACCAAAAACATTTTACAATTATGCTGTAAATTTTATTCTTAGACTTTGATTGCAAATGTATTCTGAATCTTCTTAGTAGCAATCTTCTACACTTGAGCTATACATGGAGACAAAAAATGAGGTTATTTGTAGACAATAAAAGAAATAAATAGTCTTATTGATGTGTGAAACACATTTCCAGCTGCTTTAAGAGGAATTCTTAGTGCAAAAACTGATAAGACAATGCAGCAAGAGGGTTTGTGATTTTTTGCCAACAATTGGAATTATGACTTAATATATTGTCATTTCTTAACTATCAAGTATTGTCATCCATACCAAGTAACTGTTAAGAAATCATTTTGCAACTGTAGTGTTAGTCTTATAGTTGCAGGTAAGAAAATGGTCACCAAACCCCAACCCAAACCCTAAAACTAGCTACATGAGAAAGTGACAGTGCTCTAACACCAATCATTAGAAAGTTAAACCCCAAAAGTTCCTCATGCAACCTTAGCTCATATCCACCAGAATACATATTAAGCTACTAATTGTTTACCTAATAAGCCATACTTTGTTTAGCTGTTGTAGTCTTACTAAGGAAGACTAACTTTTGTTGGAAAGATGTAGCACCCTTTAGCAGATACTACCAAATTGCTGGAAAAACAGAAGTTTTCAAGCATACTAGATTTATGTTATTCTCCATATTAAAATACTATTTCCTAAATAATTCAAATATTGCTAAAATGTAACTTCAAAAATCTACCTAAAGCAAAATAGTGTGCAAAAGTATGAATATAAGGCATTTACTTTCTGTAATTTTTGTGTTGACCAAAGCTGCAAGTTTCTTAATCAGTTGCTTACTATAGCAATCAGTAAAAGGATAAAATGGTTAATTTAAGTGAATGAACAGGTGAAACAGAGACTCACTTATTTGCATGCAAGACTGAACAAGAGGACTTTAGAATGATGCTATTCTCAGTATATGAAGACCAATTTGACTATATAAGAAGAGCCATAGAGGATACAAATGGGCCTAAAATAACTATGAAATGAAAAGATATGTTACGTTGATATCTAAACAAATAGTAGATATATTAACTCAAATGAAGAATACAATATAGACAAAGACTTTTCATCATTAATTTCATTTAGTTCTGCACAGCTGATGTTTAATATTTCCTTTACATACCAAAACTACAAGTACTCAACAGCCCTCATTGTCTTCTGTTTAAAATACTGTCATAACCATATTACACCTCAGTTATGTTATATATGTAAAAAAACTATATTGGAACCCAGCTCTGCCTATGTATAGCATTAATCAGAATTTTTCTGAAAAAATATGTGCTGTTAAAAAATTCTGATTGCCTGATTCTGAAACATTAAGTTGGAAACGTTATATCTGATCACTTTTTGGTTACTTGAAGATAGGCCTTCAAGAAGCACAACAAAATGTAGCCCAGACAGATCAACTTTTAATTGCTGAAGTGCTTTTGGGAGCTGTAGCCCAGAACAACCATTCCTGTTAGGACTGCAATCTGTCAGTTACCAACTTCAGTGATGAACTCCTTTAGGGGAAAGAATGAGCTACCATTTCTGAAATAACTTTTTCCACAATTTTCAGGGGGTTTAAAGTGTTGTTGTGTTTGGGGTTTTTTTACAAAAATCAATGCTCTTGAGATGACACTTCAAAATAATCAATGTTCATTAAAAAAATTACTTCAAATCAACACTTTCCACTATATTTCAAGGAGCACAGTGACTAATTAGTATTTTGTGTGTATATTACAAAACATAATTTTTTAAAACAAAAATAATCATGACCTTAATGTTTCCGTCTATGTCAGCAGAATAGTTACTGACTGATGATATACTGATAATTAGGGATGCATTTGAGGCAGCAAAATTCAAACTTTTCTGATGATATATAAGAATTACTTAGGAGATAACACCTTTTTGGCAAAGAAGACACTAACCAATACATTTTGAAAAAGAAAAGGAACATAACTTACCCTCACAAGCACTAAGCTGTAAGGAAATGAGAGAATAATGGCTAAGAGTCAGACCCTAAGATATGTGGTTTAGATAGTATAAACTATTTGCTCTTGTTAATCATTTTTCCTCTCTGCATTCTGCAAAACAATCTTATACAGATAAATGCTGGATAGGCATAGGTAAAAAGGCAACAAAACAGGCCTAAAGCTATAAATATTTTCATTGTCTGTATTTAAATATTGGCAGACGGTCTTCATTATTTTGCACTATGCTGCAGATATATTTTACTGTTAGAAAAACCTTAGTTCAGAGCTGAACACAGAGGGGCTTGCTGACATTTCTGTTTGGTAGCCTCGGACACATGGTCAATGTTGTAGAAATTCTGACCAACTGATGCCTAAGTCTTTGCCATGTCCCTGCCATATCTAAGTCCCTCTGAATATCAAATTGCAACTAGTCTCAAAATTTCTGATGGAAAAGTGGCTTTTCCTGTATCAGCATGAAATATTTCGAAAAAGAGTGAATGTTCTCTGAAGGCCTCAGAGAATTTGTTTTGTGGTAATCTCTTTAGCCTGCTGAGGAATGAAAAGCATTGCCTATGCTACACTGGCTTTTAAAGGCTCACCTATGGATTCCTGGAGAACAGATGCACCTAAAAGGATCCTGTTTGTATTCATGAGTGCTGATCCCTGCTTAAATCTGAGAGTACAGGTATCAAAGGAGACCCTTCTAGAGAGGATCATTGGTGCCAGTGTGGTACTCAGATAGAATCTCTTGTGCAAGATCCTTCAAATCCAGTGCAACAGCTCAACTCCTCCTCTTTGCTATAGAACAAATATAGGGCTTATATGTGTTTCACAGTAAACATTCTGCACCAGTCTTACATTGCTATGGGCAGTGGTTAAAATCACATTGATTTAACAAGTCAGTGGATTTTGGTGGTTTTTTGGGTTTTTGTTTGTTTGTTTGTTTAGGTTTTTTCTCTTTAGGTTGGTTTGTTTTTTCTTTGTTGGTTTTTGTGGTTTTTTTTCTTGTCCTAATGGCTAATGATTTTTCACTTGATACATCATTTTTCTTGCCTTAGTTTATCCAAGACTCTAATGTCCTTTTCCTTGAAAAGAACAGTTTGCACATTAAGTCAAATATTCAGAACTTTGCAGAGATGTTCTTCTTCCTGCTTAATTAACTATTTGACAATTCTGTAGAATCATAGAATAATTTAGGTTGAAGGACAGCCTCAGGAAGTCATTTAGTACAACCCACTGGCCAGGACAAGGCCAACCTCATAAAGCATAAGTATATGACTGAATTTCATAAAACCTTTTGTGACAGGGTAACGTGTGGAAACTGTTATGCAAGATCACTTTTCAAGAATCTGGGGAAGAAAATACTGTGAATAGACAAGTCTAAGCTTAAGCTATACTTATGGATGTCAATCTAGTTGTTTAAAGACTAGACTTCTGTGCCATAATGATAATTAGGGCCGCATAATACAAACCAGGATGGTGATACAAATCCCATTTAAGAGGTCAAGACAAGGTAAAAGTAAAGTGATACAGCTGTGAAGTGATGATGCAAAAAGCATGTAGCAGATTTATAATGAAAATGTGCTGAAATTCTTATTAATTTATATCTATCTGGAATAATTTGCTACTTTTGCTAAAAGAAATAAAATACATGAATAACAATGAAATAATATTCAGATGTAGTCACACTGAAGTAAATGAGTTTTTGATGAGAGAAAGGTTGTGGTCTGCCTAAAACAAATATGTCCCTTTTTTTCTCATTCATCATCCTATATGCCATTTTGTTTTAAAGAAAACCAAAGCAACAAACCACAGTAATTAGACAGGAAAAAAATGTTGAGAATTTACTATTACCCTTTTATAACTTCCAGTGAACTTCTACCTGCTATATAGGTAACAATTTTGAAATATACTATAAAAGCAAGAATGTAAATATTTCCTGGTCTCAGATATTTCTAGTGCTAAAATAAGGCTGTAAATATTTCTTAATTAATATTGAGCAAGAGATTCTGCAAATAACCAGAGAAAATAAAAATACTTTTAAAAGTCTATTATGCATGTTAATTCTTGTGGGGTTAAGGTTTTTTGGTTTTTCCAGTTATTAATTATTTCACAGAATCAATAATCAACTCCAGGAAAAAAAAAAAAAAAAAGGAAACAATATTCAGCTGAAGAGAAAAGCTGAAATATTTGAAGATGCTGAACAAGTTATAGCTTATGAATTAAACAAAGGATGCCTAATTCCTTTCTCCTTTGAAGATCTCAGCAAAAGCTTTCTTAGAATATCTTGTTTAATACAGTGCAATTTATGAGTAAAAGGGTAAAAATAGTTTTTTTAGTATGCATGTGCACTTTCCTGTAAATTCTATGTAAAGATCACTCTGCCTTATTCTCCCCTCAAGAATAAAGAAAATATTTAAATGTTTTGTATTGGTGGTCTGACTGAAATATTTTGAGCCACCATTTTTCAGATGACAAAAGTATTTATAAACCGTGTTAGAAAGTTTCTTTATTTTAGCTTTAAAATACAAAAGAATAAACTATAAAACCATTAATCTTTGGAAGCAACAGAAATAAGGCTAGCATATAACAGCAATTTCAATATAATCTATTTTACAAAAGAAACCATAAGTATTTTTTTTTCTTTAGATAATAAATAATTACATTAATATATGAGCTCGTAATTCAGGCAGAGTAAGTTCCTCACCAGAAAAAAAGTCTATTGGGAAAAATTTCTATGTAATTAAGTAGTATTATCTATTGACAAGGAATTAAGGAAGATGCTCTAGCTCCTGTTATAGCTTTGGTAGATCATATCTATTTACTTCAGTGATTTTATCCTTTCCACAGGTTACTTATCCAGGTGTGCAGTGTAATCCACAACACTACTTCTGTTGGTTAACAAATGGAAGCTTCTGAAGAAAAATAGCTTGACATTTCTTAAAAAAAGGAACTAAACATTAAAATATATTACATTCTACATTGTTATCTTCCTTCTTTTCCCGAAGAACAGACATTTTTTCTGGGTCATCTAAAAATACTTGACAAGCTGCTGTACTATGAGTGCTGCAAGCTATGCTAATTAAAACTGTCTCATTGTTTTGCATCTCTTGGTTGGCAACAGTGGTGTCTTCCTGTATTCTTGGAATCTGGGCAACCAGAGTTCTGCTATTATGAACGACAGGTGTACTAAACCACCTAACATGAACTCTGCACAGAAACTTGAGGTCTTTTATACTCCAGAATGTGGCTTCTTGACACACTGTGCACAATGTAAACTACTCAAAACGTTTTATTTTCTAATCGTATTTAAAAAGACTTCTTTTCTTGTCCATTAACAGTATCAGAGAATAATAATGTATGATAGTGACTGCTCATCTACTTATTTTCAATCAAAACAAAACTGTGATTTGGAATATTTTAAAACATTACGGAAATAACAAATGATTTTCCAGTTTACATATTTTACATGTAGTCATACAATGGACATTTTCACTTTGAACACATTGAAAAATGTTAAGATAATGTTCCCGTTGCATAGGAAACTATTTTAAATTTATGGTACATTTCTCTGATAAGATTATAAGATTATTTAAATTATTTACTTAATTCTGTTCACAAACCATTCAAAATATCTAAGTGTTTATCTTTTATGTGAAAACATCATGCCATATGGCATGGATATTGAACAACTTAACCTTTGGAAGTGGGGTCTGTGCTTTTAAATGTTTTGAAGTCTTACTTCTGCTCCCACACGAAGTTCCTCATGAAAATAGTGTTGAATAACATAAACTGGTAGGTAGAACCATGACACTTGACATCCCAGCTCTAAAAAGATATTAAATGCCTGCTGGCATTCAAAATATCATTTTAGACATAAATGAATAAAATATCTCAGTTGCTACCCTTTCCTAATAAAAAATAAGGTGTTTACTGAAAATTGTTTTTCACTGGTAGCGCTTGCAAGAGGAAGATACATTTAAAACAGCTGTCCTTTAAGACATGTGGTGCTTCTGGGAATTATTACATAATATGAGACAGATTTTCTGAACTTCTTATTTCTCTCTTCTAATTGGATTTTCTTGCTTATCAAATTGCCATTCCCATAAATAAACATTTATCAAATTATCACAATAGCAAAAAGAGAAGGTAAGAACTACCATTGTTCTTCTTCCTAGAACATCTCCAGCTTCTTTTCTTATGTAGTTTGCTAGTGACTTTTGAAATTATTGTTACTGCTTTGCTGCAATTAGAGCCAGTAGCTATATTACCCAAAGGAAAGAAAAAAACCAAACCAAACCAAACCAAACCAAACCAAACCAAAACCAAGCAATCAACACCCCATTCCCCCAAAAACAACCCAAAAAACCAAACAAGGCCAAAATGCACAGTCCTCTTGCCCTGCATAAAATGATGATTGTTAAGTGCTTGATCATCTAAATATGCAATGTAGAATCTTCTTTTAGGTTTTTGGTATCTGTATGATAGCAGAGGAAACCACATTTACCCCTCCTGATATAAAAACATATAAGGTCTTGTCTGATTTTCCTCCAAATACTAGGATACACTTAATTTCTTATACGATCACAATATTTTACTTTATGTGAATTTATATAATGCTAGTGAATCATAATCATCATAATCAACTTGACTGGCAAACTCAGGATTTAGTAATGTTTTGTTGTTTCCAGTAATAAATTTTCAGTTTAAAACAAAAGTTCATGTGAACTGTTATGAAAAGTATAGCCCAAAACTTTACCTTTAATCCCATTTTCCTTATTCAGGTCTTAAAATCATACAGTACTATTTTTCTGACATCTGTTTTAAACTATCTCACTTCTGTCACTGAGTGTTTTTTACTTCCTCTTAACATGATACTGTTATTACTCCTTACCTGTACAGTGGGATTGGCATGTGATAATTGCATATCCACACAACAGTAAAACTAAAACAACAAAAAACCCCACATTGTTCCCTTCTGCAGTATAATCAAGCATGATGTACCTGACTACTCCTGATCACCTTCTTATCGTGCGTGTGGATAGAGATGGCCTCCAGAATTAGGCACTCCATCACCTTTCCAGGGATTGAGGTAAAGCAAACTGGCTGGTAGTTCCCTGGATCTTCCTTTTCACCCTTTTTTAAGGCCAGGGTGAAATTTTCTTTCTTCTGGTCCTCAGCCACCTCTCCTGATCTCCATGACCTTTCAAAGATGATTGTGAGCTGCCTCACTATGGTGTCCACCAGCTCTTTCAGCACTCGTGGATGCCCATGGATTGGTCAGGGCCCGGTGTTCTCTAACCCAATCCTTCTTAATCAAGGGCAAGTCTCCCTTCTAACATTCCTTTACCCTGTTCTCCTGAGTCAGATTCCTGAGGGCTGGTCTTATCAGTGAATACTGATGCAAAGAAGGCGTTCAGTAACTCTGTCTTCTCTGCATCTTCAGTTACCAGGATCCCCCCTCCATTTAGTAATGAGAGTTTCCTTATGGGTATATCTTTTGTTTGGAAAAAAACCCCGACCAAACAAAAGACACTGTCTATGATCTGAGAGAGTTTGCCCTTCTCCTTTCTGTGTTCTGCTATTGAAAGGCAAGTAAAACCTTTTTAGTGGGAAAAACCAAATCAGTTAAAATAAATTATAGCACTATTTAAAAGTATAGATGGATAGGTATTTCCAGTCATGGTAGTTTCAGTTCATTATAAGAGTTAAGCTATGACTTGCCTTAAAGTGTAGTCCAACAGAACCATGCCTCTCTTTTAAGCCAGCTGCAGATTTAAAGTCATGTTTAATTATATATCCCCAAAGCCAAATACTAAATATGACTTTTTATAGACAAGATAAATTTGGGTATTAAATTCCAAAATACAATGAGTACTTTATATCTGTTCTTATATTTCTTTGTGCCTATAACAACATGGAACTATTCTCTACTTTAGGAAGGAAAAAGTGCTATGAAAATAAAATAAGAACAGTGAAAAGTAGAGACTGAGTTTAGGAAAAAAAAAATGAGTAAGTTATGTGGGCTTTCATTATACAGCCTTAAAAACATTGATAATAAGGGTTATGTCCCATTTTGCAAGTCAGCTCCCAATTATGGCCTCAGAGAAATTGGAGAAAATTTCAGAAGAAGAAAACAATATAAATCTTCTAACATTTATATTTATTTATGATATTTTTTCTATATTCACTGCCTAAGACTAGGTGTTCAGTGCATAAACAAAAAATTCATTTTACAAATAGCACAATATAATGAGACCTTCCTATAAACTTCCCAGAACTAACTCTAGTGGCAGGGGTTTTCAGCTAATTAGGCCATGCTAATAGAATGCATATGCACATTTGCAGTGGCTCAACTGGTGGGCAACAGCTTGTTAAACCATCAGCAGAGCTACTTTTGTCTATGTCAGAGACCTAGATAAAACATTTCTGAATTTGAGGCATAGGATTCTAGCATCCGACTCTCACAGAATCATAGAGTGGTTAGGGTTAGAAGAAACCTTAAAGATCATCTATTTCCAACCTATCCCTGCCATGGCTTGCTCAAAGCTCCACCATTCAAAATGACCTTGAACAGTTCCAGAGATGGGGCATCAGCACTTTTCTAGGTAAACTTTTCCAGTGCTTCAACATCCTCATAATGAACAATTTCTTCCTTAGACTTCATATGAATCTACCTCCTTTCAGTTTGAAGCTGTTACCCCTCATCCTATTAATATGTGTGCTTGTAAAAAGTCTTTTTCCAGCTTTCCTGTAGGCCTCCTTTAGGCACTGGAAGGCTTCTCTAAGGATTCCCTGGAGTCTTCTCCAAGCCGAACAGCCACAGCTCTCAGCCTGTCTGCATAGGGATGCACTCCAAGCCTCTGACCATCTTTGTGCCCCTCCTCTGGATTTGCTCAAACAAGTCCACATCCTTTTGTGTTTGGAACTCCAGAACTGAACTCCAGGTGGGGTCTCATGAGAGCAGAGTAGAGGGGGAGATTCACCTCCTTCAACCTGCTGGCCACACTTCTTTTTGATGCAGCCCAGGATACGGTTGGCTTTCTGGACTCCGAGTGCACATTGCTGGGTCATGTTGAGCTTGTCATCCTCCAACACACCCAAGTCCTTCTCCTCAGGGCTGCTCTCAGTGCATTCTCCACCCAGACTGTATTTGTGCTTGCAATTGCCCTGACCCACGTGCAGGACTGTGCACTTGGCCTTGTTTACCTTCATGAGGTTTGCATGGGCCCACATTTCAAGCCTGTCAGGGTCCCTCTGGATAACATCCCTTCCCTGCAGCATGTTGATTGCACCACACTTGGTGTTGTGTGCAAACTTGCTGAGGGTGCACTTGATTCCACTGATCAAGTTACTAAAATATAAGTTTACTAAAAGAGAAGTTTGCCATTAAATGAGCTTAATCTATTAAACAGTGTTTGGTAATAATTTGTTTCTTTTCAAAACAGGAGTACAGATTATTTATTTACTGTAAGTCAATAATATATAAAGGCCCATAGAATTGTGAAGAACCCAGGGATACTGTAAGATGAGGAAAAAGGTCGCAGGCTTCGCATGACAAAAAAACCTTCAAGTGGAAGGCTATATATTGCAACATGAGTAATAAAGTGAATATTTTTTAAATTAGGCTAATTAAGGTTTGATATGATGGGGATATTCCCTTACTGGTGATTTGTAAATCAAAGATTGCTTAAGAAAATGATGCAATCCAGTGTGTTGGGTTGACTCTGTGTGGATACTAGGTGCCTACCAAAGCTGTTCTATCAGTCCTCCTCAGCTGGATAGGGGAGAGAATATAACTAAAGGCTCATGGGACAAGAAAAGGACAGGGAGAGATCACTCACCAATTACTGCCACAGGCAAACCAGACTCACCTTGGGGAGAAATTAATTGAATTTACTACCCATCTACTTAATGTACGATAATGAGAAATAAAAACTGAATCTGAAAAACACATTCCACTCGTACCTTCTTTACTTGTACTTAATAGTTTGCATTGTGTACAACATGGACATGTTGATCAGTGACTTCATAGTTCAGTGAAAGAAAAATGTCTAAAGAGTAAAACAATTTCACTGAACCTTGGTTGTCTGAAATTACATCTGTCCTAGGAACCCAGAACATACAGACAGAAGACCAAATATTTCACTTACAATATCTGTGGACTTCTGGAAACCGGTATGGCTCCAAAATTAAGATTACATGAGACTTATAAAAAGATGAAAGCAATTTTGAAGCAAAAGTCTTTATATTATGAAACACATAATGTTAGTAAAATTTGTAGGAATAAAGAAAACTGCAACCTCAAAAATTCCAGGACAAGTTTCTCAGGCTTCACAGACAGATTTGGTAGTTCTTTGGTTTTTATATTGTTGTTTTTCTTGTAAATTTATGACCTTAAAAAATAATGACAGTCCGAGATTTGAGCTAAATTCTCTGTTGCTGAAATAAAAAAATGAGCAGTAGGTACCATCATCTCTGGCTTAGAGAACTTAGTGCTCAGTGAGGATTACAGTCAGCCATTGCATTCAGGATAACACCAATACTGGAGGCAACGTTTTTCCCTTAAGTATGACCATTTGGTCTACAGGCATTGTTTCAAAATCAGGTGTCATGGTCCTTACACAGACATGGTCCTTACATAAGTGCCTTCTCAGTCCCTGGGCTTTGCAAAGTGGCTTTCTGCAGGATAATGAAAATGGTAAGGCACTTATGATGGAGATAAGAAGGAGCCAGGCTTGCTACAAAGACCTTCTGACATAATTATCCCAGGGTGAAGTGGAAGTCTCTTAAAATAGGTCTGCTTTTCCCTGTTTCAGACAGAAAGAAGAAATGAAAACATTACTCCCAGAAGATTGAAGCTGTATTTAGAGAAACACTGCCATAGGAAAAAAAAAAAAAAAGCCCAAAAGATGAAAACAAAAGAAGAAGATATGAAGATGCCACATAATCAGAACAGATCAGACCTTTCTCTTTCTGCTTCTTAACTGGTGAAAGAAAAAGTTGATATGCAAATTGAATATGTTAATTATAATATAAGGCAAGTCTCTTGCCCCAATAATCCAAGGGAAGAGAAATAGGCCAAGGAAAAATGTGACAACATTTTGGTGAGCTGTGAGGCATACATAGAAAGCAAACATACAGACTTGAAGAAAAAGTAACATTTGCTGAAGGGAAAGTCCCCAAATCTGATTATGTCAAAACAGCTTTATGCAGCTAAACAGCTTTTCAAGTAATACCTTATCTGGATTAAATGTGTGGGAGTTTCAGTTTGTATGTTTGCTCTACAGGCTGTCTCCTCATACAATCCAGCAATCCATCATACAACAGTCTGATGAACATACATCATCTCAGCAAAAACTGGTAGAACAACAGTCCGTGATAAAGAAGTAGTTTTCAAAAATTAATAGCAAAAGTTAGCTAGTCGTGCTCCAGAAGTCACATTTAATTGCCTCAAAAATGTCAAAGATTTCTTGAAAGAAATATTTACTATAATGTTAAATACATGGGAAATACATGTAATTCTACCTATTTCCTTTGTGTAATACAACCCCCCCCTTGAAAATTAATATTCAAAATATGCTACTGCTGAATTTAAAGATCTATACAAATTAATCTGTTTGTATGTAATGTTTCCTTGTCATGGTAGATACACTTTCTTTACTACTACAGAGGTTATTCTTTGTTCTAACAAAAGTTTTCCACGTAGTCAGCATTATATCTTCTTTTTTAAAAAACCAAACCTCTTAGGCAAATCTCCATAAATTTACTTTTTATTTATGACCATTTTAACTAAGAGCTCCTCTGACGACTGGTGAATGTATTTTCAGCGCATCATAGAAAAGAACTGTTCCTTCCTTTAGTTATGAAGTCTGACCATTATCCTCAGAATATATGATTTTTTTCATTATTAAAAATTAAAATGCCTCTACTTAAATATATAGGAATTATGAACAATTTTTTAAACATTTATATAAAATAGTTTTAGCATTAAAAAAATCCTCCTCTGACAGCAAATAGCTTAATTAGCAACAATAAGACAAGCTTGATATACAGTTAAAAAAGACGTCTGTAATATACGACCTTTTTGAAATATTTAGAAACACTAGTCATTTATTTATCACTGTAAGAATATAAAAATTTTATAACATTTCCAGCAGTGGGCAGAATTAGACATCTAGGAAAGATAATTAAGAAAAAAAAAGAGTAGGCATATAGCAATGCATCTTCATATTAATCCCCTAATTTCAACTTCTTTGCAGTCAGCACCTTCCTAAACAGGGGTCAGAGCATAGCTGTGATGAACTGTTATTTATATTACTTAAAGTCTAAGTAACTGCCAGGTAGAAATTAGCCTGAAACTTCTGTGATCTCTTGTTTTGGGGAAAAGAAAATCCTGGTCTGAGCAAATTTTCCTAAACTCAGTTATTTTACCAACCATATCTCAATTCAGTCTTTAAGAGTTTTACTTCTGTAGAGATAACTTTCTTTTAAAACTGAAGCTATATGAAAGAATTAATCTTTCTGTTCTATCTCAGGTGCTAAAGGTTGTGAATTCATACAGAAAACAACACGAAGATCTAATCTAAAGTCTTGGGAGGTAAGTGAAGATAGAATGGATCTAAATGTCCTTTTAAAAAATAGAGAAAGAAAATTAGGAACCCCATCTATTCTCCCTCGCCTTGCTTACGTATAAAAATAAAATGTGTGCATGTGTAAACACTCACAAAAGTTATTACTCTATTACATTAATTAAAATTTGCATGTATGTGTGTGCATATATATATACATATATGAATCTAAAAGTCCATTGCTTATTTTGTACTGGTGTAAGTTATGCAAGCCATGGATATTTAGTGGTCGCTTCAGTAACAATTTCTGAAAAAGAAGTTTCTGTTGACAAGTTAAATCTTCACTGCTACCGTAGAAAAACCTGCAGTAATGGATTTCAGAAACCAAGGGTGTTTCATTGTGGTTGTTAAAAGACTTTTGTGACAGAATTATTTTAAAATAGTCCCTTTAGGTTATTCTGTGTAATTGTTTATCAGGCTAGTTTTAAGTTCAGGTGGTCAAGTCAGGAAAAGCTATGGGCTCGTAACTGGTGTAATTTCCTGGCTTTCTTACCTTTCCTCTCCAGAATTAAGATGAACTGTGCTACAGAGAATTACTGACTGAAGTAAAAATAGAATATAAACTACGCAGTAATGCAATTGTCCCCTGAAGTGGGCCACTGTCCCTTAGGCAGCTTTTCACACCATTTCAAGCTTTGTTTGCTTTTGACTTATAAATGAAAAATACTAGTTTACTTAATTTATATAGAGGTCAGGTCAGACTATTTCTTATATACCAATTAATTTGTGACAGTATTTATGTTAGGACATATTTTTGAGGAACCAAATAGTTGTAGATCAAAACCAGAAAGTTCATTTTCTTTTCCGCCTCAGACTTGAAAGACTAAGAGTGGTTTGACACAGTTGAGAGGAATTTTACTTGAAATAGTAATTATTGAACTTATCTACTGTTATGCATGTACACTGACAAGATTATAGTTAAGTTTTCAGGCTGAATATGAGGTTGCAAAAGGAATTTTCTGAGCATTATTTGATGATGTTGCAGAATTTGGCATGATCTTAAATACAAATATTTTGCAACTTCAGTTCCATTTTCTTTTTCTGTTTTTCAGATAGTTGTTGCTTGACAATTGTTTGGGCTGGTAAATCACAAATGTCCTATGAGTATAATGCTTTATATACTGCATTAGATTATATGGACACAAGTAACACTAGATTAAAAATAAGCCTTATAACTAAAAGCCTTGGTCTGCTAACTACTAAGGAATCTAATGCCTCAGTCAATTGGTGTTGTCTCTATTAAACTCCATATTGATTTTTTAGATCAGAGAGCTTTCTGAACTACCTTGGGAATGGTTTAAAAAATTCTTGAAGTGAATGGGTAGCCTTTGTAATTACAAAAGCAAACCTAGTTAAACCTCTTGCTACAACTTACAAACTATCGTAAAATCTTTATTTACAAAATCAATCATTACACACTAAGAATTTGGTATGATTTATAGACTTTCTTGAGTACATTTAATGTATGAAACCTCTTAGATTCACATATAAAATGTGTATTAATCTGTCTTAATACCAACAGTAATAGCAGTGGAGTTAATGCAGAAATCGTTAAAACAGAAATTGCTTTCTTCAAGCTTGTTTTTCATCATCTGGTTTTAGTTTTAACTGCTAAAGGAAAGAAAATAAACTTGAGTAAGAATAAACAGTAGAAAACTACTTGATACGCACAGTTCTTGTACTAATTATCAATACAAACGCAAGAACTATGTTGCAGAATCTGTAAAGATTATTGTGTTAGAAAACGCTGTTATTTGCAAGAAACAGCTTTATTTTCTATCTATAAATAAGTTATCTGACACCTTTCTCATGAAGATTATTTTCTCTTCCATTTGAATGTCTTTTCGTGGCAGGTGACTGGCGTCTTTAGAACATTACAGGAATCTTATTCTTTAAAACGAAAAGTTACTTTAAACTTTGCTAATATCTATACTGATTTTAAAGAAAACACTACTGAACAAACTTGATATTAGTGGATGGATTTTGGAGAACAATAGAACTTTCGTATTTAGAAATGTCTTTTTCTGTCTCTGCTTAGAGGAGTGGTACAGAAGTGTTCAACACATATATTTAACTGTTGTTAAATCCCCAAGGGAATAATGGAAAAACTGTTGACATTGGCCCCATGGTACATTTCTTGTCCAAAAAGAGACTTTTTTAGGAAATCTGGGTAAAAATCACAGCCATAAATCAAGTAAGGTATGAATATTATTTTTGTGGAAGCACAGATTTATATGTCTTATATGTAGGTAAGAAAAAAACTAAATGTTTTAGTCATTAATGATACATAAGAATAGAGGCTAAAATTTAATCAGATTTAATGTCTGCAAGAAAGGAATAAATGGTATCTCTTTTTTATGTTTTACGTTTTTTTACAACCAGTAAAAAGTAAAGGATCAAAATATTCAGATTGTTACTGGTCTTCTCCCCAACATCTACCAAAGGAATTTAATTTTCACTATGCAGTCAGAAAAAGTAATATAACATTGCTTTTGAGAATGAAGAGTTTGTGATAGGACACTGGACAGGCAGTCAATAAAATAATGAAAAATCTATAAATATTAACATTATATATTATTATAAATTAGGTTATATCCAGTTTCTAGTAGAATCAGCATAACTTATTAAGAATTAATGGAAGTAATTTGTCTAGTCATTGTAGATATAATACCTAATTTATAAATAAATAAGCTAAATAAGTACAGTTTTAAACAATAGTTTACTTTTAAACTATGCTAAAAGCCTCTCAGTACTTGGCTTCTGGCAAGAAGATTACAATATATTTTAACATTATAAAAAAAAGTAATTAAGTTTATTTGAATTATAGCTAGGCTGAAAAAAAATTAGTTTCCTTGTGCTTCCTCAGGAACAGGTTGGTCATTTATGCCATATAGTAATTGTTCTTTACGCAAATCTAATAAGCCTAAAAGATGATGCAATTTTATGTTTTTCCTATAATACCCATAAAAATAAAAGTCAGTCTAGTAAACTCTTCTTTTTTTGCAAACACACCCATTAAAAAAATTTACAAATACAGTCACATTTGGAATTTCATCAAGAAGTTGTGCAAATTCTTTTTCATATTGTCTAAGTCACTGTTTAATTCTTACATACTGACAAAGGTCAAGTAATATGTTACTGTGGTGGTAGGTTTGGGATCAAAAAGATGGTTTATTGTCCAAGATCTTTTTCACAGTAGTTCTTTGGTCCCCTTTGAAGATGCTCAACTTCCTTCTCTTTGTAGAAGTGGCATTTTCAGCCAGTGAGAGTAATAATCATACAGAAAGTACATCTAAACTACTTTGAACATGAAAAAAACTCTGACAAAGAACAAAAACATATATTACTTACAAATCAAGAAGGCCTATTTACAACAAACTGCTCAGTACTTTTACAAAGTTCAGATAAAGGGTGGAGGGATCTCTATGGCAGGTAGCAGAAATCTTGAGCTTAAAGACAATGAAGAAGAGCTAACTGCATCTAGAAGTATAGAATTAAGAGTTCTTCAGAAGGAAAAAGAGGTGACTGAAGCAGACTCAGATGACATAAACTGGAGGAGAAGCACAAGTCTTCTAGTTCCTCTTACAAAACCTGGCTGAAATAATTAAGTAGATTATTGGAGGGCCCAGCTCCTCTTCCATTATAATTTCTCCACCTTATATGCACCTTTCTAGACTGTAAGATGTATTTGGTTATTAAGAATCCTACTAATGCTCTCAAAACTGGAGGGAGTTATTGACAAGAAAGGAGGATATTGAGACCTTTACTTCATTGTGGGGATATGAATGGTTTTCAGGGTTTTTTTGTTTGACATTATTTTTCCACATACCGTAAACTGTTTTAAATGAAGCTAGGAATTACACTAGAGACCCACAAAGAGGTCTCATCTTCCAGAAATAAAATGTTTGAATGAGATCGTTGTCTCATTTATGAGTACAGATAATCTCAGCTAGGCCATAGACCTCCTTAGAAATGTTATGCTTGTGAATGGAACATTAAGAACTGAAAAATGCAAGAAATTCCACTATTTAAAGAAATGTAAGTATTACAACTTTTTATGCTTAAATGAACAGTGCTTCATTTATGCAATCTTTTCTGATAATATTATTTTATAATTTACATTGGCACATCAGGATTCAAGTATAATTTCAGAGTACACTTCACTTATGTCAAAAGTTCTTTGCTTATGAGACCTTATCAGATATTTATTATGTTGCCATGATTTCAGAGTATGTTCCATAATTTTTAGCAAACAGTTTTATTAGATTAAATATTTAATGAGCAATACATTTGCAATAAAAATTAGTACAATCATTCATGCACTTATATAATTACTTTCAATAATCTGAAATAAATTCTATAATCATGGTTAATACTTATTAGGTACAGTTATTGGTAGGTTTAATTATATAGAAAAGTTGAAACAAATGGATATGATTTTGCAAAATACAGTCCTCCATGATTCTCAGATATTTTATTATTATTATTTTCTGGTATATTTTCTATATATGTTATATTTTTAATGAAATGACACATTGACCTTGGCGTATTTCAGACAAATACTGGAAGCTTTCAAACACTAAATTCATACCAGATAATACAAATGCACAAAAATATTAAAAGTGGTTGGGAATTTCACATGCAATATTACCCACATTGGTTAAGAAATATAAGAAATTTGAATTTTTCTGAAACTGTTAAAGCTTTGGTTGCTTTTCTTTAGAGTACTTTAGGTAAATGCAAATGCTACTGGCAATACACAGATCTGTTTACCAATGCAAAACTAGTAGAAAATGTCATTCTATGTGCTAAACTTTTCTAACAGGTCCCTCGATTATTTGCAATGAGTGACTGTTTATTTCTCTGTCACTTCTAATAAGCTGAAGGCATTGGATTTGTTTTGTCTGTTCTCTACTTTCATTCTGTTTTATCTGCTTTTAAGTCCTTGAATCATATTATTTCACTGTTATAAAAATGAACAGTTTCCAAATTCCATCATTATTTATAGAAAGAAAATAGTGATGATGACCTTCTTTGCAAAAGCTCTCTGAAATCTCAGTTCTCAAAATAACAGGTGTTTTGTGTTAGTAGTATAAATATGCTTGTGTATATTGTATTTTTAAAAGCAAAATAATCTGTTGGATACACAATTGCTTGGACAATTCCTACTTTATTTCTTCAGAATTAGTAAAATTCTACTCTTGCATATGATCAGAAACTATTATGATTTCCATTCTCTTATCTGATATGGAAAGCTTGACAATGTAATTGAAGGTTATTAAAGTGGAAAGCTCTGCCTCTTGTGTCTATTTTTGGAGTTTTTCACGGTACGGCATCAGAATATGCATAATGTAGAACATTTTCTTCCAGCACTGCCTCAGACAGTGAAGCGATTCCTAAATTTTTTTTATACAGACCCTAAACTACAAAACCCTAAAACACAAAACCACATTGTCCCTCATATTATGGTCTGAATAGGCATATGTGTCAGATTGAATAGTCATATGTGTAATGCCAACAACCTCACTTGATAGCTGTGTTTAATATCACAGAATTACAGAATCACAGAATCAATTAGGTTGGAAAAGACCTCTGAGATCATTGAGGCTGACCTATGACTGGACACCACCATGTCAACTAAACCACAACACTAAATGCCATATCTATTCTTTCCTTAAACACCTACAGACAACATTGACTTTAGTAGTATCAATATGCTATTAATTAGCACAACATGCCTATGCTTCTAGACTTCAGGGAACTTAAATTTAGAAAGATGAGAGGTTACTGACTATTCTAAGACTTGAGGCTAATTTCAAAGCAAGTCATCAAAATTTTTTTGAAATTATTATTTGCAGTGAAATCACACACTTCTGCATGTAACATCGGAGTTACTCTTACTTGCTTAGAAGTTGAACCTTTGTGAAAACGAAAGCTATTATAGTAAAAAAAGTACCAGTCACTATATAAATAAAAATCTCTGAAAAGAAACTGATAAAGGCAAAGTTGCCTTCAGTTTTTTTCTGCACTATGCCAATTAAAAATTAAACAGGATGCCTGAAAGTATTTGTGTGATGAAGATGGTAACTATTTTATATTAAGAATCCATGGGTCTGAAAAAATGGAAAAAATAAAATTAGGCAGATGACTACAATCGTATTCCAATATCCAAGAGAAAAAGAAAAAAAAAATGTATGAAGCTATCTTTTACCCTAAATTAAAAGTTATTAGGCTTCTTTTCCTTTCCATTTTTATGTGTATGGAATATTTTTTAATTAACAGACATTAGAATACAATATATTTAACAGATGCAGTTTCTAGAGAATCAATTTGTCTCATATTAAAAGTAAATTCTACCGTCTGAGATAGAAATAGAATCATTCTGTTCCATACAGCAATTTATCTTGAGAGCAGCTGCACCTCTATAGTCCTTGGTTGAACATCCTCAGTGTCATTGAAGCAATCATAGAACTTTCTTTTCAAATCAACCTAATCCCAGACAGATTAAAATAGAATGACGCAGTCACTCCTTGCATAAGTGAACACAAAATGCCTATGTTCTCGTTGCAATTTATGGACCTGGCACCAGCAATAATTACTGTCTTCCATGCTAATAGTTCAATTTGTAAGCAACAGTAGTCACACAGCAAATATTTTGGAGTTTTATTTTGTCTGATATCTTACAGTGATCCAGTCTGATGGAGGAAGATCACAATTCCCAGGAAAAATAATGCTTGTGTTTTGTATTACAATAGTACCATGAAGCTTCTAGTCATGAATCAAGGTCCCATCATACCGGAAAAAAATGACAAAAGTACACAACCAGATAAGCCTTTCCACAAAGAGCTTGTGACCAAGATATCATTTGAACAAGTCACTGAAAAATGAACAAAGGTCAAACTTGACAGCTATTTTCAGCTTTATGACTACTCATTTAAAACGAAGACAAAAAATAACTAGGAAGATGCCTTTTAGGTCTATGTCAACTAATGACAAAGAAGGGGATATCATTGTGTCTTATTGCACTTCTTATACAAAAATAGTTGGTGTTAATAATGAAGACATGGGAAGGTACCTCTCCATCGTTCCTAATTCTGCACTGAATGTCAATTATCATGAACTTTCAGATGCCTTATGAGGAATTATCTGTATTGTCAATCTCAAAATACAGAAAATAATAAATTTGAGTTTCACTGCGCAAGCTCTGATACAAATAAATCACACTGATATGTTCTTTAATCTGAGTTGGGACTTTTTGTCACATTTGAGTTTATAATGCATGCAAGGTTAATGATATCCATATGCTTCTTCTATCCACTTTATCTTGACATTAAAAAAAAAAGTAGGAATCACATATTTCATTTAGCTACATTCCTTTCCGCTTTCCCACCTCCCACTGAAATTATTTGAAGTATTAGTGTGATTTGTGAAAGAATACCTAAACAACAAAATGTAACACAGTGGTCAATCTTTAATTTATTTCTCTAATTATACTTAGAATTTGTAAATGTTATTCCTTACGAAAATAATTATCATAAACTCTAATTTTCAAGATTTTTTTCTGATATTCACAATGCCAATAATATGCATGCTGATTACCATAAAAAAATCACTGTAATCAGTCTTAAAAACTGCTGTAATTTAAAGTAGCTTTTATGTGTTGGCATTAGCACTCACATGGATTACTTTTCCTTTCCACCTCTTCTACCTTTGAGTTTTTTCTCTTACTGAAATCCAGAAATGCTTTCTCAGTTCTCTTTATCACTTGACACAATCTGTTTGTATTGAGTCAGATTACATGGCAAAAGGGAAATCTGAGCAGGCTGTAGAGAGGAATTTTTTGCTGTGGGTTTTGAGATCAGATCCCTTGTGCTGAACTGTGCTTCACAAATTCTAGAAAAGTAGAAATTTCTCCCACTTCTACAAATGTGACTTGTGTTGGTCCTTAGTATTTTGGGACATGAAGTCAAGATGGAAGAGCTAGGCAAGAGAGTAAGAACATCAAGAAGGTTGCAACTATGCAAGAGCTTCAAGAAGCAGAAGTTAAAAGGTGAATATTTACACACACTGAGTGATAAAATCTATGGTAGATTTTCTGATTTTATTTATTATACCCAGCTTTGCCAAGTGGGTTATATAATTCATTGGGGTCTATTTGAGATACTGAGTGTTTGAATTTTTGTGTTTACTTTTAAAATATGACATATTAACATACTGTGTCAATAGCTTAAGTATAAGAACACGTGTTCACTCTTAAAGAAATCTAAACCAATAGATTCAATAGCTCTAATGTTAGCATCTGCATCTGCTCTACAAATGTTAGCTAATTAAAATCCATTTACACACAGGTGGAATCTTCTTCACAATGTATCTACTGTACAAATACATGTTCTGTACATAAACTCCCCCATTCACACATAACTCTTCCAAATGAAGACTTTACATTGCATTTTCTATACAGTGTTTTACACAAGAAAGCCACACAACCAACTGGAAGAAATAGATACATTTATGTCTATTAAAACATTGAGATCACTCTCAAATATACAGTGATTCATGTATTTGTAGCTTTTTTGCCTACGTGACAGCACCCTCTGTCATTAGGAGCTTTGGAAGCTTTTTAGGTCTTTCCTAGAATCTTTATGCAACATATCAGATATCCTAACATTGCTGGGGTTTTCATTGAAGTAACAATTCAATACTAATAAAAAGATGTAGGTAGACCTGTAATGTAGTCCTATATAAATGAAATATTTCTAATATCATCCAATAAAATAAATTATTATATTCATACATATATTTGGTTGTTTCTATTTTAAAAATAATATCTTTTTATCTCTAAAAGAAAAGCCCTACACAGTGTGTTATCAGATTTATCTATATCCAAAGTACACTGCTTTAAATTAAGAGGGTGTTCCATGCATTTCAGAAGAGAAGTTACCTCTTGATCTTATTGACAATGATAATCCTACATGGATTTACTACTGCATTTTACCGGGGAAAGAGAATGAACTAGTCTTATTTCTGAAGTTGCTATATTAATGGCTTATGGTTTGTCTAGTGAGTTCAGCTTATTTTCATTATTTAGTTTGCGAAATAAGAGGTCTAATGAGTCTTCTACATGATTTTCTGTATATTCAGTAAAATTATCTAACATCTAAATATCTAATATCCAAGAAGAAATTAAGAACATGAAAAAGTGACTTAGTATTGATATATTAATATTTGAGAGAATAGAATCCTTATTTAAATACTGTTTTAAAATAGTTTAATGAAAAAGACTAGAAAAAGGGGAAGAACTCCTATTAGCCAGCTAAAAACATCCTGAGCCTTTTGTGGTTAAGTTTGTCCAGGAGTCCCTTGGTATTCATTCGGCCTCCTGCCATTTTTCCCTGACTTCCTTGTTGTTGAGATGCATTGCTTCTGAGCTTGGAGGACGTGATCCTTGAACCATCTTTATTGGGCCCGTCTTCCCTCTGAGGCTTTATCATATGGTACTCTACTGAGCAGATCACTTAAGAGGCCAAAGTCTGCTCTCCACAATTCAGGACAGCAGTCTTGCTGTGCACTCTCCTCACTGCCCCAAGGATCTTGATTGTCATCCTTTTGTGGTCACTGCAGCCCAGGCTGCTCTTGAGCTTCATATGTCCAACCAGACCCTCCTTGATGGTGAGAACAAGGTGTCTCTTCTACTCTATCACTTGGAGAAGGAAGTTATCCTCAATGCATTCCAGGAACCTCCTGGATTGCTTATGCCCTGCAATGTTGTCCCTCCAACAGATATCACAGTGGTTGAATTACCCCATGAGGCTCAGGGCTTGTGAACTTGAGCCTGTTCCTTTCCTTCTATAGAGGGCCTCATCTGCCTGGTCTTTCTGGTGGGGCAGATTATAGCAGACCCCCACTACAATGTCACCTGTCCCTACTCTCTGTGTAATCCTGACTCTCAGTTAGCTCCTCCCCCATCCTCAGGAGGAGTTCCATACACTCCAGCTGGTCATTGACATTGAGGGTGACAACCCCATTTTGTCTCCCCTGCCTCAGCAAGGTGATAGGAAACAGGAAATATTGAGGGCAGCGGTGACTTCAAAATCCATATCTCACACAAGTCAT
>JAWWLV010000121.1:87817160-87838481 GCA_035041135.1 Platyrinchus mystaceus | reverse complement strand
ATCCTCTTTGAATAGTCTTATAAAAAGATGTACACAATGACAAAAAGCAAATTTCATAAAAGCAAGGAAACAAAAAGAAGACTACACTAAGTGGCATGATGTGAGGTTAGCACTAACACCACTAATTCACTGTGCTGTATTTGCACCTAATATAGAAATGGATGGACATTGGCATATTTTTTCAACTTCTCTGTCAGCATGAGATGCTGCCAGTTACACAGCATGTAAAGAATGACATTAAAACACAGTGTGAAAAGGACTTTCTATAGCAAAGAAAATCCAATAGAAGAAAGGAATGCAATTCAGTGTCGTCTCTTAATTACAGGACCTCCTTGTGCCTTTATTTTTAATAATTTTTATGTGCAATCCTTGTACTACACAGTTTTTGACTTAATGTGTGAGGCACTTTAGTATGGCATGATTGTTTTGTTACTTCAGGCAGCCCTCCAGCTGCGGGCCAGCACTTGGTCAGATTGATTTGTTCTTGGCAGGAAGCTAAGAACACATAACACTTTTAGTTGTACATTATGACTTTGCTGGGTTGTTGTGGGAAATAGCCAAAAGTGTTATCTTAATCCTTTCAACAGTGAACAGTTTGATCTGCTAATCACTCACAACCTCAGCTCTTAGAAAGGGGTGGGTTAATAGCAGTTTTCAGAAAATGCTGGTAAGTTTGCGTTGGTTTGGTAGTCTCTTACACTGCATAACCACTCCGATCAATCACATACTAATTCTTATTCTTATGACAATGATTGTAATGAGAAAAGGAAACTGCAGGCCATGAATCTTTTCTTGTGATAAAGATTACTGCCATGATTTGACAGGGTACAAAATTAAACCCACCCTCTTAATAATCTTGAAATTGTCATCTGCTGTCTGCTTCAAATGCCATAGGGGAGGTGACTGCTTGGACATTATCAGTCACAAAAATAGAGAGTAAGTCTATTCTTCCTCCAACCCAGTGAATCATTATTCAGAGATAGTGTTGTAAGTGATAAAGGCTGCCACTTATGCAAATTAATAAACAGACAAGAAATCGAGTCTTTTAGTATAATGAAATAAGAAATGGAGTAGGGATGAAGAGCAGGACTTGGCCAAACTGACATGTTGAGATTAAAATTTCATAGTAGATCAAAAGGACAGATGTTCAGTCAATCCTGCCAGTCTCCTTTTTAAAAAAGATTTCATTTTTCCAACCTGTTGCTGTTTTTCACCCTTTTCTCTCACTTCTGAATAAGGCTGCTACCTGTACTATATTACAATGAAAGCTTGAAAATAGTTTTTGTTTGTTTGTTTAAATATTTTGGCAATTAGCTGATAACATTTCCTCAAAATAAAATAAAAAATAATAAAAATAAATAAAATTTAAAAAATAAATAAAAATAAATAAATTATCCCAGTGACTAATATGCAAATGACGTACCATAGTTTTTTATCAACTAGAAAGATAAAAGTTCTGCAATTTAGAGAAATTAGTTGGCATATAAACCATCCTTTATGGTGTATTAATGTGCTTTTAGGCTGTGTTGTATTCATTGCTCTACTGACTGATTAGGATGCAGTAACACCAGCAGGCTGGATTTACAAAAGTTACTAGTGGTGGTTCACACCTGGGTTAGCCTGACATTAGCTTGAAATGAAGAAACTGAAAATGCAGAACTGAAGAAGATGACAAAATACATCTTTTTTTATATTACCATCTAATTATTGCTTCAAAAATGGAAACTGAATATCTTTTAAATCTTGTTTAGACAAAAATACATCCCACAGGACTATGGAAAGCTAGACTAATTCTCCATTACATCACAGCCTTTGTCTTCGAGCATGTAGGTTCTTCATCTTTACATACAGCTAATATTTTTTATATACAGTTCATAATACTTCAGCTAAATTAATCTGAAAATTAATATGCTTAGGACTGTGAAATGTTGTTATATTAAGTTTGGGGTTATAGAAGGAGAGAGAAGCTAACATTTTACAGTAAAAGAAAAAGGTAGAGTTTCATGGGTTTGTTTTTTTATTTTTTTTAATAATATATTTTAAGGCTATTTAGCCCAAATGAAGAAACACAAGCACCTCAGTGTTTCAGAGTCCAATTCCAGAAATATCAATTTTCTCCTAGGATAAATAGGGTGGATTATCATCTATTTTAAATAACAGGAGAACAATTGAAGACTGTGACAAGGTCATAATGTCCTAACACTTTTCTCATTTAGGTTGTGAACCACCATTTAATTTTCACGACATAGATCCAGCCTGTAAAGATGCAAAATCTGACAATGAGTGAAAATAAATTATTTCCTAAGTGACAAGTGAGGGACACATTGCAACAGAAAGTGATTCATCCATGTAGTTGTACAATGGTAAGGACATACACTTTTAAATGGTGGGTTAGCCTAAGGGTGTCTTCCTTCTGTGTACTACTGTGCTTCCAGCAATGCATGATTTGTTTGTAAAGGAACAAAGATGTGCTGTAAAGCAGCAGGGACAGAAAAGGAATTCTGGCCAATGATATTGCGTAAGAGCTATTGTATGATTTACAACACATCAGGAGTGTCTAAATAGATTTTTCCTAAAGTGAGTGTCGGGTAACACTGCTCACCACAGAGAAAGAGATGATGACAAGAGCAGCATCTCTTATTAATATCTGCCTATACACCAAGTTTAAATCTAACAAGTTTTGGTTTAAATCTGTGATAAATCTAGAGGTCATTATAGAAGGAAAAGCTGAAGTTCTTATGCAATGACAAGGGGCATTGTTTTTAGAATCAATATTTTTCTAGGAAAATTTCTAGGAAATTTTGTCTTCAAAATTTGCAAATATTTGCAGGCACCTGACTGCTACAGGTTTCATAACCTTTCCAACGGAGGCTGCATTGCATAAACACCGCTGAACAATAATGGATGAGATGACAAAAGAAGGTGTGGTAATACATTTACTCTTCCTAATTTTCATTTCTCTCTCTCTCTGTCTCTCTCTTTTTTTTTTTTTTTTGGTGTGTGTGTCATTTCCCCAAAACTTTATCCCTATGGACAAAGCTGCAACAAACACAGGGTGAGAGTGATGTAGTAAAGACAAGGGCAAATATGTGACTTCTGCTGTCCATAGCTCTTAACTATTCACAAGTTCATGGCAGTTGGTGAACAGGCTCAAGAGAAGAGGAATAGGCTGCAGAATGTCTCCCTGCAGCTCTGCAAACGGACTTTTACAAAAAATGAATATAGATTAAACAGGAGGATGAACTACTGCTTTTCATTTTGGTTTTCTAAATATTTTATGTCAAACACAAAGTAGTGCATAAATGAATGGGAAAGTACAGGCCTAAATCTATAGCTGAAGGAGGAACTATGCTGCATAGTGTTTTCATTTGGATGAGGAACGTGCTTTTTAAGTGAACTTCCTGATCTTCCCTCCTCACAGGGCTTCAGATCACATCACATAGCACATGAATAGGATTCCTTTCAAATGAAATTAAACCAGAACAGGCAAACACAGTGTGTAACCAGTAAATCCAACTGCTAACAGACATTCAAGTCCCCAGGTAGAAACCAGAGCTAATCCAAAATAAAGATCCTGAAATGCATAATGTGGATAGCAAGCCTTCCACATGAATTGTTTTGTTGTCAAGATCCACTTCTATTGGGCCACATGCTTGCTGTGTTGGACTGAAGCTTGCTGGCCAGTGCTACCAGAGACACAAAAAGGCAGAATGTCTGAGATTTTGCACACCATGCCCAGTACTCTTCCAAATTTCCTTTGAACAACTGCTGTGTTACAATCTGAAAAACAAATATTCCCTTCAACCATCTATGTTTCTCATTTAAGGGTTGTGAGGAGGACCAGACAGAGTTTGAGCTGAGACATACAGAGCTCTACATCAATGCTACTTCTATTTGTCAAGCTTTATTGGTGGCTCTTCTCCCATGAATATTATTTGTGCCTTTATTTTAAAGTATGAAAAAGATTTTTCTATTTTAACTTTGAATTGTCATCAATTTCCACTGAAAATTACCTTACTGAGGGGATACATAGTGAGCTAAAATAATATTTTCATATTAAAAAAAACATATAAAATATAAATATATGTCAAATATATAAAAATTGTGAAGGTATCAAACAAATAATATTGATTCTTCCCTTTCCCACCCACAGAAACAATTCTTGTTCTTTGTGTGAAACTTTTTTCAGGGAAGTAGATATTCTTGTCTGATCTCCTGTTACGTTACATTCCCTTACATTTAACCATATACACAGAATTGCTGAAGTCATACAAATCAGGTCTGTGATGGGCATCAGGTACTGGAAACTCCATTACTTCCATTGATTTTTTTTCCATTTTTCATATTCTAGTTTTAGATTCTGTATATCAATTTCTATGTTATGCATTAACAGTAATGTTCTAAATTATCTAAAAAACTTCACAAATGTGAAAAGTTTCTGTTAAGATACTTTAAGGGAACTTTTCAGCTTTTCATTTGAAAAGCTACATTTATGAATTCTGTCATATGCCGTTATGTTCAACAACTCCTCAAATATTTTTGCAATTCTTATCAACTCCCTTTCCAATGTTCAGCATAAATGAAATTATACCATTGGTCTCATCAGTGAGAATAATCAGTCCTCTAACATATTTTCTTTATTTTGTTGTTAATTATGTAGTTATCCACTTAATTTTAAATTTCACATTGGAAAGAATTGTTTTGAATAAGAAACTTTGTATTTTGAAATTTTCCAATTTTTGTATGACATATGATAATCACATGTAATAATTTTGATGTATTTTAAAACAATCATAAGCACTTTCAAAGACAAGACTGTGAAAACATTATCAAAATTATATATATAATATTTTGATAATACAGGCATTGATGTCAGGCTTACACTTCTGCTCAGTATTATATGGCAATAGAATTTTGCACATCATTGACATCTAAGCATCAACATCATTACATTGGCAGTCTGAAAAAAATAAAATTAAAGCTTTAAGCATTTCACAAACATTGAATTAATGCAAATTTAAAATTCCCTAGTAACATATGCAGGTTTTTTTCCCCTCAAGATAATTTTATCCATTTTAAAACTTAATCTATAATTTCTACCTCAACATTTTCAAGGTAGATGCTATTTCATTTAGGAAGAAAAGTAGCCTGTTAGCCTAAGTAGCTGAGGCATTTTCTAGATGTTCTGCATCTTTGTAAAGTTCTTTAAGTATCTGGATTTGAGGTTGAAGCTAACACAAATTGTATAAAATACATAATTCAGTGAGCAAGAAAAGAAAAGCATAACTATATAAAATACAGACTAAGATCCTCCCCAAGAAATCTTAGACCTTGTAAGAAGCAGACGACTCTTGCCATGTTAATTTCTTGAATATGGAAGAAAAACAGCTCCACAGTTTCAAAATTACTACCTATCCTTCCTTTTATCAATTCCCTCTTCAAGAAGTATCACTTTCACAATCTGTGAATTAGCCAGCGTTCAGTGAATGAAAAAAGGACATAGGGTATCTACCTTGAAGCCACTTACTTGTTTGAGCAGCTTACTCCAGCCAATGCTTCAGGCTGCATGGCATATTTACCCTATTTAAGTTTTGCAGTATTGATGCATAAAATAAAAGCAGCTGCTATCTTCCAAAGGAAGATTTTCAAATGAACACTCTGTCTGGGAGTCATACAAAAGTAGAAAAGCTAGGGTAAGATTGGGGGATCAGAAGGGTCCTAAAAACACAGAAGCAACTTGACAGTGTAAAGTATGCCAAGTTATTTGACAACCTTCATCAATGAATATTTTTGCAAATTAATTTAGTCTTTTTTGATTTAATAAATAATTATTATGATTTATAATTGTTGCAATAATTGGACTGATACAGAAAGTCAATGTTCAAGATATATTTATAGATACTAACTGCTTCTTCATCATGCACTTTAGAAATCTTTATTAACCTTAAATATCTTTCACATTTTAGTATGAAATTTACACTAAATTCATTTTAGGATGAAGGTGACTTTTACTACAACTCTTGTCCGAGGCATGCTTAGCAATATACACATGGTCATCAGCACTTTGAGTGACAGTTTATTATCTAATCTTGCATTCCACTTGCACAGGCAGTTTTCCAGTAGATTTGACATTGATCATCTGTCCATTTGATTTGTTAACTTTATAAAAATGTGTGCTTTTTTATAAAATGACTAAAAGCTTGCAACATAGTATAGAAATGCTGGTATTTCCTATTTTACTACGTCATAAATTTATTTTCCAGAGTTTTGATTGGTGAAACCAATGATATTATTTTTCTTTCTCTATCAACTCTCCATAGCTAAATGAGCCTCAGGAATTTGAGGTTCAAATGTGATTCATCTGACTGGCACGAGAATCATTGCTGGACTGGACTGACAAAATGGGTAGATAGTAAGAAAATGCATCACCATGGACATGAAACCCTCATGTTACTGCATGTATCACAGTCAGTTCCTGTCTGCATGTTTACTCTATAATAAATCTAATTTTCCTATGTTTTCTATCTACCAAGTGTTTATGACAAAGAAAAACAAAAGTAGGAAAACACAAAACAAGATAATGTATGACATTAGGAAGAAAATCAACTCTCCTAAATGGTTTTGGGAGCACAAAATGTCAAGATTCACATTTGTAGAATATCTTAATATCTAATTTTTAATATTCATTACATAACATTTTCACAGGAGAATGTCTTTTAAAAAAAAGGTAGATATTACAGACTAGCTATTTTTTCCCTATTCACGCAAAAGCTCACTGATATTATCAAAGAATGTTCATAAAGAATGGATGAACCTGTGTGCAAACAGCCAAATATTTTCGGCAATATGAGTGCATATAAGAAATAAATAAAAATTACCCAAAATTTGGCAAATATGTTCGTGAGTTCTTAAAATTTGCTCCTAATTTTTTTAAAGCTGAACGACTTGTCTATAATGTAAAGAAAATAGGTACTAAATAGTCAACATTATTATGAATATTAATGAGACATGGAAAATTAAGATCCAGTTCAAACAGTTTACAAATGACTAAAAGACTAAATTCTGCCTCCATTTAGCTTTGAATACCTAACTGTGTTCCTATGAGTAAAATTGTTTCTCCAGAAATACTTTTTTTTTTACAGGATAAATTGATTTATATTTATAGTAAAATGATCCAAGGTCTGACTAAGCCCCTATACAGCTCTAGCAATTATATTGTAAAAACATCTCAAAATGTTATTATCAAAATATTATTTTATTGAAACATCACTGGTGTAATAGAAAACTGCCAGCTCCCCTTTGAAGAAAGAAAAAAATATTTAAAAAAACAAGGATTTTTTTTGAAAATTAAGAAAAGCGTGTCCTGAGTTCTACAGCTGGTTCTTCTGAGACTGTTGGGTCCAGAGTGTTGCGCTACACTGTGAGGACATAAAAGGATCTTTACTAGTTTGGGTTACTTAGCACTGTGTTCCATCTGTATGTGTTTCACCTATGTGAGGTCAAGATGTGTGGGATTTTTGCTACTCTTCTGTCATTATTTTCATATCATTGCAAAAGAGAGATCCAAGCCAAAGATCTGTCGAGTGTGGATTTTTCCCATTCCCTGTTCATCATCAAATCAGTTCAATACTGCTGTTAGCCTAATACTGTGTAGTCAAGGGTCTGCTGATTTCCTATTCTCTTTCTTGCTGGAAAATGTACTAAGTAGATACCACATAAGCATAACTCCTCTGGTGGGAGGAGTTATATAAGTCCTCTTCACAGAGTCAAGTGATATTTTGGTTGTGCACTCATATGAACCTAAAATACCACCATAAAGAAGATGTATGTGTCTTCCTATGTTTAAAACGCTTCAAATATATCTTATTAAAATTATTTTCTATCTTTATAGCATATTTTTGTAAATATTTACATGCCTTTCATGTGATTATTCTCTCTCTCATACCACACTGTTCTTTAGCAATGGACAGCTACCATTGATGTTACTTGGAAAAGGCCCTTGGAAAATGACCGTGATTGTCCTGGTTACTTCATAAAAGAGGTTTAACCCTGAACTAGATGAATACTGTATTTTAATGAAATTTTTTTAAGATTACTTACTAATCAGCAGAATTATTTAACAAAATACTTAAAAATGAAACATGAAATTATAGATATAATTTAAATTACTTTCACAGTTATATGAAGATTAATACAACACATAATGTTATTATTTTAGTACAAAACTAATATATCAAGAAGCCAACTCTGGAGATGCCTCCAAAAAAAAGGCAAAAATACTGATTCTGTGAAAGTTCCTGATACTTGCTACAGTACCTTCATCTTAGAAATATCCCGTCTCACTAAAGTATAAAAAAAAATATTCTCATATGTGTATAAATAAAAATACTTATTATACCTGTGTTGCCTTTTTTTCTTTGAATCTTCAAAAGTATGAAGGCACAATGTCTTGGTTTAATTTATACAATAAAGGCACAGTCACAACTGTTCAATTCAGTCTTTATCATAGTTTTCATGATCAACACAGAAAAATTTTGTACACCAAGAAATGACAGTAATTCAGGCTGATTTACAAAATGTTTTTAAAAATGTATCAACTACATTTTGGATAAACATTGCTTTCAAAAAATGGAATCCATGTTTATAACTTCAACAACAAGATTATAAAAATATAATGAGAGTGAATAGATAATTACTAAAATGAAGCTCAAAACTCCTTTGATCTGGGAACTTTCCATTCTAGTTGGGTGGGCTTTCTAATAGCTTTGGAAAATTTTTCTGTCTTAGAAATGTAAAAAAAAGCTAATTTCAGAAGACAATTTCTTTGCTTTTAGTGAACAGAGAACAGCTTGTATTTAGAATATGCTAGTAAATACAAACGTTCAGTTGCTAAATCACATTTTGCAGTTTTTCTGTAAGAAAATCATGTATGAATTCTGGTCACAATTTTTAATTATTATCATATATTTTGGATCAAATACAATTGTCTGTTCTGTGAACAATAACTCCTAAACCAGGTAAACTCAAAGTAACCTGTACACTGCTTGCTGCAGTCAGCCAGGAGAGGGATAGCAGTGCGAAAACAGTAACGTCGAAACTAACTTTGAACAACTTGGGAATGTGTTCTGTCAAATCTATAATCAAATCAAAGTAAAAGCTTTTCAAGATATCTTAAATAAGCACTACAAGTCCTGTAACCTATTATGCATTACAAAGTAAACCCTTAAGCGGGTGTGTAGGCCTACATATAGCCCAGACTTTATCTTTCTAATCTGGTGATGAATACGGCAGGCCACCATCTGGTGTGCGTGTACATCAACAACTACAATACAGCCCTACAATTTAATAATCACAAACTTTAACTGCTACTTACCACTTATTTCCAGCTACAGGTCTCAGATTAAATCTGTCAGACAAACGTAGAAAATCAGCATAAGATTAACTGTTTTTGTTCCGGATTTCAGATGCAGACAGTGAAGCTGGGAGAGCTCTGCTGTTGCTACGGAAACCTGACGCTGAGGATTTAATGACAGCATCAGATGGTATTGTACTAGAGATTGTCTGCTTGAGGGACTAGACAGCATGCTGCTGATAAGAAATAAGAATGGATTCCAAATATTTTCACTGTGCTTTACCAGACAAATCCTCTGGTTGCCTGAAAATTTGATAGTAGGTACAAAGAATTTATATTAATGTTAGAAAAATACATAATAGTGAAACATAATCTGCCTGGAAGCTCTCTAGGCAGGTAACTAATCTTCCTAAACCTTTACTCAATATGTAAAGCTTAAAAAATTAATACTGCATTTTATTCTGAAGAAAGTATATTTTGCATCTTCAAAAAAACTGTCTTTAAACTGAGAGCTTATAAAAATAAAGACCTTTTAAATTCTTGTGTTTTAAGTTCTTTAATTATTGCTAAAAAACGATTAAAGGAGGAAAAATTTTCAACAAGTTCCAGATTTACAGAGGCCTGAAACTATTAAAATCCAGGGATTTATTTTATCTTCAGTCATTCATTTAGGTTTGTAAACATTTTTATTTTGTGATGTGAATTTTAAAATACTATTACAGTTCAAAACCAGTATTTCTGAACACAGTCTGCATAAAGTATCATCTGTCAAAATACAGACTGATAGATGTCTTTCGCAGCTCAAATTTTTCTTTAAAAGTCTTTTTCTAGTTCACAAATCTTTCTGAATTTCATTTACCTCTGATGATTAGTTGATTGTTATAAGATTAAAAACTATCATAACGATATTTTCTGAAAACAAAAAAACATGATTTTTCTATCAAATATGTATATTTAGTAGTACATCTGAGCTCCAGGATATTAATCCAGGATATAACTTCAGTGGGAAGTTTACATAAATACACAGAAATAATATTTTATATTCTATTGAGAGTCTTTTGTACTAAGGCATTTTACAAAGATACTGTTTCCCACTACATAACAATGGGAAGCCTCTTGAATATAATCATGAAAACAATTCTTCTCCTTCAAGGATAAGGCCACTGCAACTTTACTCTCCAAACAGAGCAGAAAGGACTGCCATACCAAAGGTCTAAACCACACATCACACAAGACCATTTGATCAATATGCCTTTGAAGGTTAAAGATTGATTCAGTCCTACTGGGATTTAAGACTGTATCTCCAGGAGTCTTACGTATTTCAAACATGAAGATAACCTCATCAACAGACCTCACCATTGAATTCCACCAAAGGGAATTTCTGATTATGCCAATTGTAGGACCATGCAATACCTCTACCTACTATCCCTCAAGAAGAAAAAAAAAAAAAAAACAAAAAAACAACAACAACAAAACAAACAAACAAAAACCCAACAAAAAACAAACAAAAAAAAAAAACCCAAACCAAACAAAAAAGACTCCAAACCAAATAAAAAAATAGGACAAGGAGAAGCCTATGAATTTCCTTATTATTAATTTCCCTATAATATTTTTGCTTTGAATTTTAAATAATACTGGTGGAAAAGTATTAATTACTGATCCATGGTCAAATTAAAACTTCGGGGAAAACAGTTCAAGTTGAACTATTTCTTTCTATCAATTTTTGAGTAAGAGTTAAGAGGTTCAAGATAAAGAGTAGGGCTGTCTTCAACAAAACAGCAAAACCAAGAAAATAATATTAAGTTGCAGTCAACACAGGTAACCTTAGGTTAAATACACTCATGACTTTTGAATTAAACACTAAAAAAATACATTAAAATTTGTGTTCACTTTCAAATGAAAAAATGTTTTGAATGGAAAAGAACTTCTCCTGGAATAGTCAAAATAAAATCAGTTATCATTTCACAAATGAACTACTTTCTACCTTTTTAAAAAACTCTCCCATATTATAGTCCAAGCTGCTCATGGATTTCAAACTGCATTTCTTGTTTTAGACAACTTCTGCCCAATTCTTCTTTGGGCAAATGTAATACTTGTCAAAGCCAATAAAATACCCCGCACAGTATATGTTGTGCAATAGCTTTGAAAACCTCCTAGAAGGAGCATTTCCAGATTATACCACTACAAAATATAATATGTAAAAGAATATGTGGCATTTGAACCTAAAGTACTGCGTGTACATTTATCTCAGAATGTTGAAGAGTTTTGAAGAGGCTTCAAGGGAGGCTTTTAGGAAAACATAAGGGAAAATGATTCTGAATATTTTTGAAATAGGGGGAATTATTAATGCTGGTTACTCAGAAAAACAAATGAAAAAAAAAAAGAAAAACTTACATGACAGCATTTAAAATTAGGTTAAAATGTAAAGAAAATAATTTTAGAGTAATTTCATCAAAAATATACATGTGATTTTTGAAACATATATACATCATGTACAAAACATAAATCACAGATAGGCTGAAATTGCTTGAGATTAATTTTGCTTTGAATCTCTGTGAACTCTATCTTCTTTTTTTTTTTTTTTTTGTTTCTTCTTCTAATTTTTAAAGTGTATGTGTTATTAAAAGTGTTAGAGAAATAATCAGGTATACTTAGAGAATGTCCCAGGAGGCTACATGTTCTTTTTGGCAAAAAAGAACAGTGAAAGAGTGCAGGTCTGAATTTTATGCAGAGACTGACAAACTGCTGAGAAGAATGAGAAGCACAAAAGCCTCATAGGCCACAAATTGGCCAAAGGTCTATCATGCAGACGTTACTAAAACTCAAAAAGTCATTGAGCAATTGAAGCTAAGCTTAGGAGAGAGGAACTCCTAGTGGTGACATGCACAAGAAGGGGGCAGAGTTGCTTACAAATACTTTCCATTTCTATTTTCTTTGTTTCTCTTTGTTTCTTAATTAAAAATATTTACTATATCAGAGGCTTTTGAATAATGTCTTGCTCTTTTTAGCAGGTAAACATTTTCTTGTTGTTCTTGTTCTTTTGTTGTTATGGAATTCCTAAAGGAAAGATAAACACACATAATGTTGTAAGTGAAATAAAAACTTTTTCAGTCTTGAGCAGCAAAGCCTGAATGATCCTGAAGTGGCCATTAGGTGAAATTAGGATCCTTGTACTCAGAAGTCTAACCAGGAATGAATTCCATAATGCTTTTCTGAATCTAAGACACTTGTTGCGCCCTTGCTTCCATGCAGTGAAGGAATGATATGTGTCCAATCTACCACTGATGACCACACAGAACTCTAAGTAATAAAAACTGTCATTCCAGCTTCCCACTGGAATGTTGCATATTTCCACAAGATAGAAATAATTTACAAATCATTAGAAAACATACTATAATTTTCTTCCATCCTGGTTAATTCACACCTCTGAATAAATTAGGCTGTAGTAGCTACTCTGTTAATTCACATAAAAAAAAGAAAAAGCTATTTTTTTTAATTCTGGGCTCAGCTTTAATAACACATCAATGAGGAGAGGCATATCAATGTAAATGGCATATGAAGAAAAGCTCAAAAATTCTCCCTGCCTATTCATATTGCAGTCCATGTTGTCAGTCCAGTGGTTTACAATAGACTGATTCTGTCTTCCCCTCTCCCTTTAAGCTCCATTACTTCTCAAAAACCCCACACTTGGACTACACAGGAAATTACCTACAAGTAATTCTATTCTCAGTTTATCTGTGTGCTCTATTTCTTTCTGTTTCTTTGTAGAATCTGGTCTCTTTTGGGCAAGGACCATATATTTTCTCACTCCACTGTTGCATGCATATATTTGAAGCTACATAAAAATGTTAAATAATGAACAATAGAAAGCAATTCAGAATTCTTTCTTTCCAAAACTTAAATCTGGCAAGATTTCAAGGAAACATTATTGGAAGCAAAGTGGGAACAGCCATCAGTGAAGCATCTATAGATTTATGGTTGGTAGTAACTTAGAGCAGACAGCTCTTTAGCTATATAGATATTACTTCATCTCATCTCATCTCTGTCCTTCAGTATATATACATATATATGAAACCTAATAAATAAAATAAGCAGTTCAAGGCATCTTGGTTCATGTTGTCATATTCCATATTCTCATACCTATAACACAGACATTGTGCAATATTTATATATCATAGTGATATGGCATTTTATATTTGTGGCAAAGTGATTAGAATTTTTCTACTCTGTTCGGTAAAAAGTTGCAGATCTAATAATTAGCTATCAGTTTAGTCATCTTAAAGTAAATAGAGTTGTACCCTTTTATGCAAAGCCTATTGAAAAAGACTGAAACAAAAAATTGTTTTGTCACTGGATAGGCTTTTTCATCTCTGGACTACAGTTTAGTTTGGGGGTTTTTTTGTTTGTTTTGGTTTGGTTTTTTTGTTTTGTGTTTTTGTGGGTTGTTTGTTTGTTTCAAAAAAAAAAAATCTATTTCTATCATTTAAATTTTACTGTTGTTTTCCATGTCCTAAAGAGAGACTTCAACAAATTAGAGAAATGGGCAATTGCCAACCATAGGAAGCTTAGCAAGGACAAATGTCATATTCTGCACCTGGGGCAGGGCAATCTATGTTGTCTCATAGATTAGGGAATGAGAGGCTGGAGAGAAGCAATGCAGAAAGGGACCAGGATGTCTAGGTTGACAATAAGTTAAATCTGAGTCAGCAGTGCCCTGGCAGCCAGGAGGGCCAACTGTATCCTGGGGGACATCAGGCAAAGCATCGCCAGCCGGTCGAGGGAGGGGATTGTCCCGCTCTGCTCTGCACTGGTGTGCCCTCACATTGAATACTGTGTGCAGTTTTGGGCACTGCAATATAAGAAAGGTATACAGGTATCAGTGAGTGTCCAAAGGATTGGCAATGAAGATGGTGAAGGCTCTGGAGAGGAAGCCGTGTGAGGAGTGGCTGAGGTCACTTGGTCTGTTCAGCCTGGAAAAGAGGAGGGGAGACCACATTGCATTCTACAACTTCCTCAAGAGGGGAAGTGAAGGAGCAGGAATCAGTGTCTTCACTCTGATGAACAGTGACAGGACTTGAGGAAATGGCAGGAAGCTGAGTTGGTTACCAGGAAAAGGCTTTTCACCCAGAGACTGGCTGGACACTGGAACAGGCTCCCCAGGGAAGTGTTCACAGCACCAAACCTGTCTCAGTTCATGAAACATTTGGACAATGCTCTCAGGCACAGGGTGTGATTCTTGGGGTGTCATGTGCAGGGCCAAGAGTTGGACTTTGATGATCCTGATGGGTTCCTTCCAGCTCAGCATATTCTATCATTCTATGACCTAAGTATCTCAACCCCAACAGTTCATTATTTGAATGAAACTATGTAAATACATGTCTTAAACATCACACTATCCAAACAGTTAGAGATGATGTGCAGATCAGTGGCAAATACTGGCTTACGGAGAAGCAGGTCCAGATTTTCTGATCTACTTTCCCAGAATGTCCTACAGAAATCTGATCAGCTCCCTCAATTGCACCCTGGCCCTGAATCCAATGGGAAAATATCAAGCCTGAATGAAGTATAAAACCAAATGTCATGAGAGCAGACTGGGATCCTGGCTAAAGCAGGAGATGAGAAAGAAAGGAGTAAACTGTGAGAAGGGATGTTGAATAAAATGGAGACTATATTAAAGAGTTCTAGATACAGAGTGGAAAAAAAATGGAAGCATAAGACTTTTTGTTGTGATCTCAGTTTGTAGGACCAGTGTAAGCATAAAGGAAAAAACAATTATTCTTATTGAGACATGTAGAATGGCAGAGAGATGTGTTTATTGTGTTACTGCTTACACCTCTACTTGGCTACACCATCAAGAGCTAGAGAAATTGAGTCTGAAACCTCATCTCAAAAATGGTGGGGTTGACAGGTTTTCACTAAAGCAAGTGTTCTCTCTATGTTTAACTCCTCATATCATAGTCATGTATATATTTTCCAATATACAGTCTGGATTATGGTTTTACAGGCCAAGATATTTTAATTTTACAGATGTGGCAACATCAAGTCTGGATGTGTTATCTCAGGAATAGAGAACAGGATCTGCTATTGAGTAGTTTATTAATACAGAAAAAATATTTCATGTCACTTATTCAAAGAAAAGTAGATGATCTCCCTGAAGTCATCTTGTGGCTTTCTGGGAAGTGCAGTACTAAAACTAATAATTAATAATATTTTTCAGATTGTTATTAAAACATATATGTAGTTGGTTTTTTGGTTTGGTTTGGTTTAGTTTTGGGTTTAGTTTCTAGTTTGTGTGTGTAGAATACGTGAACCATTTGTCCACACATTGGATAAGTTTACTCATTTTGGCTTATTTCTTCTGAATAATCAGCATTTAAGTCTTTGATATTAACGGATCAAGAATGCTATGTCAAGGTATTAAAAGATATACCAGTGTGACTTTCCAAATCTCCTTGCATGATGTTGGAAAAATAAATGAATACTGTTTGTATTCCTGTAGTGAGTTTGTCAGGTTGGGGTTTTTTTTCAGCTACAGATGCTTTTTAGAAAATATATTCTTACCTAAATGTTGGCAGAAATTTATATTTTTTCTTTGCCATGTTTCAATATTAAAAAAAAACAAACAAACAACAAAACACCTCTATTGTTCTAATGAAAGGAACTATGTTTAATCTCTTCCTTTATTCCACCTACAAGAGCTCAGGATAGTTTGTCTTCCCCTGTGGAATGCCAGAGCACATTTTTAAAAAAAATCACAGAAAAAAAAATAAAATAAAAAGAACCTAGGCCTATATATTTGGGTGTGTTATATGCCAGGTTTGAACTGCAGGATACTGAATCTCAGGTGCTCTTGTTGTCCAGAACAGGGGTTCATTTGAACCACACTATGATTTCCTCCATTCCAAGGAACAAGGTTGCACACAGGGATGATGCATATCTAGCTTTTATCCTGACATAGATTCAGAATGTTTCTATGGTGTAGCACTGAGCAGAAAAGGCACACCTAAAAGTGTGGACACCACCAATTTAACCCTGAAGACTTATGTTTTTGTTCTCTATGCCTCTTTCATTTCTCCTGTTAGAAGTTAAAACCACCTATATCAGAAACACCAGTCACCAGTTTGTGCTCTTATTATATCTAAGGTCCAACACAATTTACAAAATGAAAGTTTTCCTACTTATCCTACCTACAAGATCCTGTCTGATGAGTATGCTTAGAATGTATCTCATACAAAATGCAACAAGCAGTCAATTATGCTCCTCTCATTCAGTAGCCAGGAGTTCAGTTCCACCTACTCTCTCAAAGTTGATTTCTCCTATGCCAGCTCCCAGAATTTTTACTGAAATTTGGACTACTCTCAGACAAAAACTCTTGCTGAAAACTTGTACTTAGTATGAAATACATTATCATTATCATTTGTTCTGTTGCTTAGTGATAACTTAACAATTTTATATTATGGTTTGACACTAACAGAAAAAATATTATTTCCTTTTGCACTTTTCCATCATAGTCACCTAGCACTGTAGAATGTGCTGTACCTAGACTACTTATCTGTAAAGGGCAGTTGTGGTGTTCAAATATTTACTTTAACAACATGTTCAACAGGCTTGAGAACGGTATCTTCAAATCTCTTTTAATTTAAGAGAATTCCCTTGTCATGTAGCAATTCTAGGAACTGCTCCTCTTTCTTTTGGAGAAAGAAAAAGTGTTGATATGTTCCAGGTGATGAATAAACCCAGCTTATTCTGCGTGACATGTCTACAGTCTTAGCACAGAGAAAAGATGGGAAGTCTTCTCTAGTTAATTTGTGACATTAAAAAAGAGTAAAAGTAGAATTGCAAATGTTATATTTACACTTGGATGGAAGACAGATGTAAAATAAAAGAAATTTTGAAATGAGATCATTAACATTCATAAAGTAATATATTAGCAATATGATTTCAAGCAATATATGTTTGAACAACAGCTTGAAAATGTGAGGGTAAAAACATAATGGAATACTTTATATATCTAGCACTTAAAAAGAGTGTCCCTGATATCCAGGAGATTATTCTCTCTTTTCAAATCAAGCCTCTGGATCCTGTTCTAACTGTGAGGAGACCTGAGTGACTGCCATTAATGATTCACTCTTAAAGAGTACCCCACTGTTTTGGAAGGACATGTATATTTCTGCCTCATTTTCTCTTTTTCAGTTTTATCACTTGGAACCATTATTCCAGCCAATGGTATTAGGCTACATGCAAAGAATGGTGAAATATAATAAAGTGTCAGAAAATTCAGGCTTATTTAATGCTCAAAAAGAAAATATGTAGTTTGTGCAGTGACACAAAAAGTTAGAGATTTTAATTCAGCTTTTAATCCAGAGGAGAAAGTATTTGGTCTTAAGGATATTTATTTATAAAGAGATATTAGGTCATTGTAGACAGCAATATCAGACTCTGTGGTTTTTTTTGGTTGGTTTTTGGGTTTTGGTTTTGGATTTTTCTTTGTTTGTTTGTTTTTTAATTATTTTACCTTCAAATTTGCTAGTAAAACACTAAAAAAATAAACTAATAAGAACTTTTATATGTGCTTTCTCAAGTAACAGTTTTACAAAATATATTATTTAAAATTTTTCCTGACATATTACTTCTGCCTATACTTTAATTTCTGCTATAAAAAAAGCACTTATAAAACTTTGGTCTGTAATTTTGAAAGTCCAGGTTCATAAGATATTCTCTCATGTTGCTATTTTAATTTTTCTCTGATTAGTCTTAATATTTTTAAATGCAGTGAAAAAAAATGAGGCTTATATATCTTCTAACTTGACTTTAATCCCTCTCCCAATGCTTCATATTTTTTCTGCTTTCATATCTGATGTTGTAAATAAAGAGTCTCTTTATATAGCCACATTGGTCCCATTAATATTAATAGTAAATGCATCTATGCGACAAGCAGAGAATATAAGCTAAATCTTTTATTTATCTCTCTAGAATAATAAATTCAGAGCATACAAAGGTCTGGTTGATAATCCTTTCATCTGAATTTTAAGCAAACTAGTACTATAGCCTGGATTTGAGACATCCATATAAGTAAGTATTAAGAGACTGGAAGCATTTTCCAAGGTCTCTTGTAGATAGTGGAAGCTTCTTCCTCTCTCTTCTGACATTAGAAAAACATTCTTCACCCAGAGGGTGGTTGGACACTGGAACAGGCTCCCCAGGGAAGTGGTCACAGCACCAAGTCTGACAGAGTTCAAGAAGTGTTTGGACAATGCTCTCAGGCACATGGTGTGAGTCTTAGGGATGTTCCTGTGCATTGAGTCCAGTTGGACTCAATGATACCTGTGGGTCTCTTCCTACTCATCCTATTCTGTGATTCTGCCTGCTTTTTCTTACATTGCGCATACAACTCCTGGAAAAGGGAGCTCTGATTTCAGCTGAACTTACAAAGTCTAACAGAAAAAAACCCAAACCAAAACAAACAAAAAACCTCCCACAATCAAACCCTGAAGTGTCATATTTGTTGTGGTTTATTAATATTCAGTAGTGAACAGGAATACATAACGAAACATAACTTGAAAAGTTATTGTGGGTTTAGTGACAGATGAAGCCAAAAATGGCTATGACAGAAAAATCTAAATATGCAAGCTTAGTCATGTCATGATTCTTGTGCACATTTTCTGGAGCCATTTCTTCATCATCCTCATGTCTGGCTTTAATATCACTGTGAAAGGACTGAGTATAAATGACTAGGTTGTAATGATTGCTTTATGTCTCCATTTTTTTTTTTTTTTTAAGAATCAGCTGAGTATTTGATGGCAGTGAATGTTATTTGCATTTTTCCTGTGGGTGTATGTGAAAAAATAAGTAACAACTTACAGGGGTATTCCTCTATAAATGCTGTTAAACCTCAAGACCTCAAAACCTCAGGAAGTCCTTCTATGCATTTTACCAGAGAAAAAAATTTTGTCTAGGAAAAAGAACTAGATGTTTTGGAATTGTTCCATCAGAACTGTGGTGGGGTTTTTTTATAGAAATTGAGTTTTTGATTAAATATGTCATAAAAGAAGAAAAAACTTTCATCACAGGAACAAGAGAAATGAAACATGAGAAATAAAAGTATTTTTGTCTGCAGTCCCTAAACATCTATTTGATACTATTGCTTTCAAACCTCAGGAGAATTCTAAACTCAATGCCTCCACGAATGATGTTCACCAGACCAGCTGTTAGCCTATTGTCAACTGGATTTAAGAGAGGGAAGTTTCTGGTTTTTTGTGATTTTGTTTTGTTTTGTTTGTGTTTTTTTGGTTTTTTGTTTTGGTGGGTGGGTTTTCGTTTGTTTGGTTGGTTTTTTCCCCCTGTTTTTGTTTGTTTGGTTGGTTGGTCGGTTTTAGGTTTTTTGTTGTTGTGTTTTTTAATTTTTTGTTTTGTTTTTGTTTTGTTTTGTTCTGTTTTGGTTTGGTTTGGTTTTTTCCGGTAAGAAAGTTGCTTTATTTTAGTAGAGAAATGTATTTATGTTTGTAATTCCTCCCAACTATCATAAACCCATTTGAACCCTATTTGTGTATGCATTTTACTGATTAAAGTGTTTTTAAAGCTGCTATTTAAAATGATTGATTCACTGCCCATGTCAGTTAAAGGAAATGACATTTTTATGGAGTGAAGCAATATCTTCAGCCAAATATTATTAAAAAAGGTGGTAAAGGTGAGGTTATAATTTTTTGTCATCTTGGTTTTTTGTCATTTTAAGAAGCATTTTATCTTTAAAGAAAGAGTCTGCAAATTATTTGGAGAATTCAATAATCTACCCATTTAATATGACCAGTAACAAACACAGATCAAGACGGATCTAGTAAACTCCAAGGCCAGATTGGATGGGGCATTGAGCAACATGGTCTAGCATGAGGTGTCTCTGCCCATGAGAGTTGGAATTAGATGATATTTAAAGTCCCTTCCAACCCTGGCCATTCTATGATTCCATAAAACTGTATTTGCTTAACATAAAGGATGTCTTGGCTTCTCCATCCCTCATTCCTTTTTCACCATACAGGTATTTAATCTAGTGTGTGGCAAAATATCTCCGATCAATATAGCTAACAATTCAGGGTTTGTTATTCTCATACAACTTCCCAGAAATCAGCCCTTCCTTGATACTCTTGCACTTTGGCTGTAATAGAAGGGAATATGTTAAAACAATCTTTGAAAGCATCAGTTAAAGTAAAACCATACTTAAACCAAAAACCTATTCTGAGCTCCATGTACATGCCTGCCTCTACCTTAAAGGAAAAGATGATAGTAGGTGCAAGGGTGCAAGGGGTTTTTAGCACAAAGACATGGAATTTTGTACCCAATCTCTCACCCTGTATCTCAGGACCTGGCCATCTCTCAGTTTGACAATCCATTCCACTTTCAGGTGGGAAAAGGAGATTTGGTGAAACTAGTCAGCTTGCAAGCAATCTGAAAAAATTCAAAGGCAAAGACTTATTTCTAATAATAAAAAGGTAAATATACTCCATGGAAATCTCACCTGCCACAATCAAATGTTTAAAATCATATTAACCTTCAATAAATTTACCTTTCCAGGTATATTTTAAAATCATAATCCCAAAATGGAGAGTGTATAGTGGGTGTGATTAATCCATGCATTGGATATGCTGCAAGTATTCACACACTCATAGTCTGTTATCAGTCAATGCAACTCCACAGTTATCATGCTTCATTGCTTGTTTATTTGACCATGTTCTTCCTCCACTTTCTATACGTACATCTACATGTATCCAACCAGAAAAAGTACAGTGCCATTGGCCAAATTTTCATGTACATCCTCTTTTAGAAAAGATTTCTCTCTCTTGATAATTACTATTTTATTGCTCAGTCTCTATGCAAATACAGAATGCTTACCCAGTTAGTCTGTTTCCAGCAATACTTGCATAGTTAGTCATGACTGTGATCACCAGAGCAAGCCAATTACTGCAATATTCCAAGTC
>JAWWLV010000121.1:87788661-87804249 GCA_035041135.1 Platyrinchus mystaceus | reverse complement strand
TTGCATCACATACCAATAGGTTCTTTGAGTCATGACCTTTAATAGCCTATACTTTCCATATTATATATGCCTAATACTTACAGCCTTTAGTGAATCACAAAGCTTTCTGAAGACCTTCTTTTTCCCTGCTAGTATAGATCATTGGTAACTACACAGCACAGTAAACGCTATGCTACCCTCAAACTAGAGCGAAAGCAGACTCAAACACGAAGACCTTTCAAAGATTCTCATCACCTTCTTTATATCAGACACCAAATCATGCTCCAGCCTCTACAATTTGAAGCCATTAAATAGCTAGTGGGATTTTCCGTAACAGTAGGAGCATTAACCCCAGTGTCCTGGACAAATTCCAACACAAGTAATTACACTGTGCCAGTAAATCCCCTTGCATTTTATTTGGACACTGCATTTATTTTTCTTCTAGTAAAACGTTATGTGAGGTTTGCTGTGTGTTGTTAAACAGGTGCTGAGTTTTATCTAAAGTGTCTTCATTTCAAGGATGTGTGAAATGATCTCTGCAAAATGCAGTAAGGCCTTTGCATATGAATTCAGAATGCATTTTGGTACCCTCTGGATATTAAGCAGTATATGGTGCAACTTTTTAATGATTTTATTATTATATTTATGAAGAAGAGTGCTAAAGAAACACAAGTGTCTTAAATAACTTTAAGTAGAATGAATTAAACTGTTCTTCAGCAGCCCTTTCACTGATTTCGAGTTGCATAGGGCTGACCATTCTCTTCCTTTGCATAACTTTTCAATATCTCAGCAATATCCCTGTTTCATGGTATAATAAAGATACTCCCTGCACAACTTTATTTATAGAAAATAAGAGTGCTTACATGCTAGAGCAGCTAGTAGCTTACAAAGGTGCTCACTTCCTTCTCATTGCAGAGACTGGTATTCAGCTTTCTGTTTATTTTGAACTAGAGTAAGGGCTTAATCTCCTCTTTCACTGTATCTCTTAAGCTGCTCAGTTTGCTCAGTTATTTGAGTTCTGTGTATTGGTTGCTCAATTCTGAGTTTAAATTCCACTCCACCCCCCCCCCCAAAAAAAAAGAAACCCTTAATGGGGGAAAAGGTCAAGGTCTACATATTCAGGGATTATTTGTTGGGGTTTTTTTGGTTTGGTTTGTTTTTTTATGTAGCCGGCTTTATTTTCAGTACTGGAATTATTTATCTGTGCTAAATATTCTTGGATGCTTTATAACAGTTCTGCAGTGTTAAAAAAAATTTGAGCTTGTTCTAAGCTTGTGTGGATGCAACAAATGAACTGCTCAGAATTAGTTACTGGTTACACAGTCTTTCAACACTATATAATATTTTGTAAATGAAAGGCATTATTACGTATGACACAGTCCACTACAAAGATAAGAAATGCTTTTACTGTGTGACCTGTGGTCACATGGCTTTATATTATTATGCAAGAACAAGAAAGTTTGTATGATTTACAAAATTACTTCCTGAATGCATTTCACCATATCAAAAGTCTTTAAATATGTAATTTCATTCACTTAAAAAAATTAAGTCTAGAATAACAATTGTATAGAAATTCATCTATAAATTTTACAATCCGAGAGAACTTTGATGGAAATCTTTTAAGGTGTAGATAATTTCAGAAGTTTCTAGCAGATCTCTTGTTTGGTTATTTTTAGGTAGAAATGACAACAAGAATTACAGAAATCTATGAAAAATACCAGTTTCAGTGAAATTCTGACAAAACCAAAACACTTCTAGCTTGTGAACTGCCAGCTTAGTTGGGCTAAGAAACCAGCTCCATCCCTGCCTCCCCCTGCTGTTTAGTGAACTGAAACATATGGATTGCTGCTCACTGGATGCTCATAAAGGACAGTGATGGGACCTGATGATACTTACAGGATAAATTCCAGGACTTCTTAGGTTAAACTAGGATAAATTCTTATGCAGTTTTCTGATGTGGTCAGTTCATCACTCATTGTTTCTGCTGCTTCTTCCTCCTCAGGGAAGATGCTCCTCATGCTCTTACCTTGTCCCAGCATGGCATCCCTCCCATGGGAGACAGTCCTTCAGGAACAGACTGCTCCAGTGTGGGCCTCTCTCAGGGTCACGAATTCTGACAGCAAACCTGCATCTGTGTGGGCTCCTCTTTTTTATGGGTAAACAGGTCCAGCCAGGAATCTGTTTCAATTCCAGCTTGACACAGGACCACAGCCTTTTTGGGGTATCCACCTGCTCCACTGTGGACTTACATGGGTATCAAGGGGACAGCCTGCCTTACCACAGGCTGCAGAGGAATCTCTGCTCCAGTGCCTGAAGCACCTTCTCCCGCTCCTTCTCCATTGACCATGGGGTCTGCAGAGTTGTTTGTCTCACAGATTCTCACTCGTCTCTTGGCTACAACTGCTTCTGCTTACTAAATTTCCCCCTCCCTCTTTTTAAATATGTTATCCCATAAGTGCTGTAACCATCACTGATGGGCAGTAGTGGATCTGTTTTGGAGCCTGCTGGCATCAGCCCTAGTGAACAAGGTGGAAGTTTCTAGCACTTTTCCCCAAAGCTGCCCCTATAGCTCCCCCATGACCTTCGACCACATGCCCAACACCAGACAAAAAAACCTTCATCACCCAAACCAAACACAAGTTTGAAGCTCCTTATATTCTGGCAGCGGGGGGGGTGGGGGTGGGGCGGGGGGAAGGAGGTGGACAGGGCAGGAGAGGTCTTAGCAGTGAAATAGTTCTGGGACTATTTTTACATCTTCCAAATGAGGCACAATTTTGCACTTTTTGATGTAAAAAGGTCTTGGCTTACTTCAAACCTTCTTACTCATCCTGTGTTGGAATCAGTTTTGCAAGTACATTTTGGAGTATCTCTCAGAACTGTAGCATCAAGCTTGAAGCAACCTCTAAATTCGTTTGGATTTTATCTTAATTAATACTAATTTTTAACAAAGAATCATTAGGAAACATTTTCACAGAAATTGTTTTAAATAGTTGTTAACTGGTACGCAGCTTCTCGGGTTTTGTTTTCCCTTTTTATGCTCTGAAGCATGTGTAGGGATGCTTTTTCTGCTTCCATTTAATAGTGTGAAGTAACAGTTTTTCCTGAACACATTTGCATAATACTCCTGAAGGCATTCTTTGCATCAACATTCTGCAGACAGAATGCCTGCAGCATATATCACATGGCCAATTTAACCTGTTTGATAAGATCATGTAGTTTACCCCACTCCTTTCACCACATAATCAAGGAATGTGACGCTGGAAAATGGAATTTTGTCCTCAGTGTTTTGACCCCTGAGGTACATTTCTTCAAGCATTTTAGTAAAAATTCCATTTTAGTAAAACTGCTTTTAAGAATATTGTCATTACTGTTATTATTACAGCTGCTATTACTGACAAACAGACCTGATTTAGTAAAATGTAAAGCATTACTAAATAATTTAGTGTCGCAGCATAGTGCATTCTTGGAAAATGATAAAGAATTCCAGATCCTCTTAATTTCTTATTTATTTTCCTTCTGCAGTATCTTCATTCATCTATACTGTGCAAAAAGACAACATCAGAAAAAACAGACTATCTGTATGTGTACAAGCCATTATAATTCCAAATATGAATATACAGAATTGTTTGCCATCAGCTGCAGAGGTGAACTAAAATTCAAACTTGTGAAAATTCAAAAATTTTCTTATATAGATGTGAGTAAATCTGTAAGGCTGTCAGTCAAAACAATGTAAAAAGATAAATCTAATCTATGAAGTTATAATGCATAATGGGAATTATTTATAAATCAAGGAAAAATATGCCAAGCATAAGTAATGGATGCAGCTTTTTCATTTCTTCCATAAAACATAAACCAAGTGTTCCCATTAATTAAATCTATTTTTAATGTAATCTCCTCTTTTAAAAGTATATTCTTCCATCAAGGTGGAATTAAAGACTTTCCAAGGAAAATGCAATAAAAGGGTTAATTTCACTTCTGACAAACTTTTTCAAAGTCAAGCAGAAAGTTTCCTATCATTTTGTTGCTGAGTATGGTTATGCTACCTAACTTTTTCTATTTAGAAGAACTCCTTGTTTACACATAAAATGTATAATTTACTTAGAAGGTTTTGTACATGTAGCCTAGCCACAGAAACCAAAATGGGGCAGGAGTGACTCCAGTGTGGATCTGGGTCCAAGAGCCAGTTTATGAGGTTAGAGAAGTGTTGCTCACAAATTTCAATAAGTTTATGACAAGCTATACCAGCTGCAATTTTGAAAACCTAGGAATTTTCACAGTGAAGTTTGAAAGCATTCCAGGTAAGCAGAAATAGCAGAGTAGAATATAAACAGTTATCTAAACATAATGATAGAATAAGTAGTACTTCTCTGAAAGAACAAAGAAGCACTCAAATATAACTGAAGTATGTTCTGTACATTTTATGCTGTTTACTACTGTTGATGTGCTCAAAGTGACTCTATAGTGTGAAGGTGTTATGCTTTGACTTTATATCTGTTTTTATTGCATATTCAAATGATATAATTTCCTTTTTTCTTTTCTTCCTTTGCTCCCTTTTCTTAAATCTTGACTATTTTAAAAGATGTTTTATGTGCCTGATAAAATATGAGCTTGAAAATATAAGCTTGAAAATATAAGTAGGTAAATTTTTCTTGATGAGAAATAACCTTTTTCATAATTTAAAACTCTCTTTAAAAATAATTACAAGTGTGTTTTTTTTAGAAGTGGGAAAAGTTTATCATTTATATTATTTTCTTTTTATCTGTATTTCAGATAAGTGAGTAAGAATTAAGTTCTTAGGAAAATTACTTTTCTTGGGAGTAAGGTCATTAATAGTTTAATACATTTTCTATGGGTTTTTTTAAAATTCATTTAAATTTTAACTTCTGATTCTGTTATTCACACCATGCATGACAATATCAGAAGAAACGCATTCTAGGATGAATCTTAAAATAGAGTGGTATATGTAATAACTTGCTAAACATACATACCTTAAAGTGAATTATGAATATTACCTTATGGCATGCTGTTGAACTGCACACCAGAAATTAAGAGATCAATTAACGTATTTCTAAGCAAAACAACCTGGAAACGCTTGAGCATGATGAGAATGTTACGAATTACAAAGCTGAATACTGGACTGACTTTTCAAATAACTCTTTTTAAAAGAGAGAATGTTAGAGTGACAGAAGGTCAGGAAGCTCCTCCAGGGAATTGCTGTATCAGAGGCACCAGTACAGTAATGAATCATTAGGACAGCATCATAAACAATAGTGTGCTAAAGATTTGGGTGATTTACTGAAGCATTTGTTACAAATTTGAAAAATTCATAACCATGGTATACAAATAAGAAAAGTCTACTTGGCAAAGCTGTTGATTTTTTTTGTCACTATAAATGGGGCAAACCAAAGGGAAAAGATCTTCCTGTGGAAAAAAAAATGTTAATATTACCTCATAGAGACCCTAGACCATTCTCCTAGTCTTACCTGGTACAAAAGCAATTTTACAATAAATAGCACTGTGGTGACAACATTAGACTGTGGCAAATAGTGTCTTTTAATTTTAAGACACCTACCCCCTTTAGTCTCTGCTCTCTCAGTGAGCTTTCATGTGCTTTTTGTGTGGGCAGCTGCCCTGCTGTTCATCCACTTCCTTGCAGCAGTATTTGAACCTGTCTGCTGGGCTGAGGTGGCTGCTGTCATGGGCTAAGAAGCAAAGTACCAAAGTTGGCTAGCTGACTGGTTGCTCCAGCAGCCTGCAAGAAAGGGATGGATGAGTTGTGTGGCTCTTCTGAGGAGCACATTTGGGGCTTGAAAAGCTGAAAAACATGTTAAGAAAAGCTGCTTTCTGCATAGCAGAAGTAATGATGTTGCCCACTACTGGATCCAACAGCTGTTCAATGAACCATCCAACAACCACCCCCCATTTCTGAGGAAAAAAGGCAAACTATAACCCCAACGACAGATTTTTGTGCCTGTGGGATAGTAAAAATGGGGTATTTAATCAAAGTATATCTCAGAGAAATGCTTAATACAGTAAAGATGAGAAATAAAATACAAGTATTGCCTCCTTATATCCTAAAAAACCAAACCCAAATAACCCACCTTTCTCATGATTTGCCCTACTGCTGCCAAGAAGCCTACATGTTTGTATGACATAATTTATGAAAATAAATTTGAATAACTTTAAATACTACAGTCCAGATCGCTAAAGGTGACCAAATCAATATGAGTTGTAGTCAGTAACAGGAGTGTAGACTTAGATGTAGGATTAGATGTCTATTAAAAAAAAAAAAAAGTCCTTTCAACAACTTGTTCTTTTTATTTCAAAAATATGCAGAAGTTCTAAATATGTAGGAACTTCAGTTCCCAGTGAATAAAGAGAAGGGCACAAATATTCTTCCTCTTTTTTTTTTCTTTTTTTTTCTTCTTTTTTCTTTCTTTTTATTTTTGTTACAAAGATACTGCAACATCTTGACCATAGGTTTTTTTTCTGAGGGGAAGTTATTTCATATGGAATGAACTATAAGAAAACTATAAATACATGCCTACTAAAACAAATACTTTTTTCGGAATCCCAGAGATATTGTAGACAACATTTTCAAGAGCATCTAATTATTTTTGTTATTGCCATTATGTATAGGCAATGATATGTCCAATTTTCATTTGAGAGTATTTGCAAGTTTTACTGAAAGAATTCAAAGTGTATGTAGACTGAAAAATATTCCATTAGAAGTGATAGTCTCTTACAAATGCAAATTTCATAATTAAAACTATGTGGAATCATAGTGTTCTGTTTTGTGCTACAACTGTTATTCCACCGAAAGTCTGAGACAAGAAATATATATTTTTAACAATTCTATAACCATGCTCAATTAAAAAATACACAACATTTAGAAGCATCCTTGAGTGATTTGGTGAAGATTTGGATGACTATAACCAAAAGCTTTGATTGTTAGGGTTATAATTTATAATTATTTATCAAACATTACTTCCAGAAATATTGTTAGCAAGACTAAGTTTTCTTATGTACAGGCTACTATAATTATAACAAAAACTTACAATGGGCTTTATTTTGATATATGGGCTAGCTGTTTGTGGCACCTTTGCTTCTGAAATGCTCTTTTTAGTTAATTTTGAAGTATTTTGAAACCACGTTATTGCTTCAAATTGGAATCCCCATTGAAATCTGGAATGTGGTGGAGTAAGAAGATTTATGGTAGCATAACTCACTAAAGAGAGCATTACATAGACAAAAATGTTGTCAAAGTAGCTGCAATTCCAGCTTAAGTAAAGAGGAACTCTCAAACTGTCCAGGATTCATAGCACTTAGGATGCAATACTAGAAACTTTGCCTCATTAACCAATATATCTTCTTGATTTGAAAAAAAATCAAAACCAAACACCAATCCAAACCCCTTTTGCTTCTCAGGGAGACTAAATAATGGCATGGTTGGCAAAATTAACAAAAGACAGGAAGAAAAACCCCTAGAATTTTCTGGTTATTATTTTTTGCTAAAACTCCCATAAATTACAACAAACAGCTAAAAGGCTTTTCTGTAGTCATCAATGACATCATCTCAGCCCCACAGCCACGTGGCTCTGTCAGACAGTGGGGTAGTAACAAGTTAATGAGGAGGATAAGGCCGTTCAGAAATCCATGCTAGTATGTACGAAACTGAAGACCAGACACTGTAATTGATGCTGCTCTATGTCCTGCTGTACATCAATCCTTTCTAATTGTTTTCCACTATTGTCCTAGGAAAGTGGATATGACTACCTCAGTATTTTCAGTGTTACAAAACACATAAAATAGACCTGGAAAGGAACTTGAGGTACCATAAAATCGAACTCTCTGCCCTAGGACAGGATCAGCTGTAGCCAAGGTTTTCCTAACTCATTTACTTTACCTGTTTTTAAAAAGATGCCAATTATATGGATTCTAAAAGCTCCCCGGACAATGTATTACAAAGCTTAATTACCGTCATCAATAGGTAGAACCTTACCTTTTTTTACATCTAACTTAAATATCCCTCCTTGCAAATTAAGCCCATTACTTTTGGGCCAACGGAATAAAGAACAGTTAATTGTCTTCCTCTTTTCAATTGCTTTTTATTTACGTGACGGCTGTTACCTTGTCTCAAGGTCTTTAAATTTTCCTGAACACAGAAGTAATATAAGACAGAGCTATGGGGCACATTAAAAAGTAAATTGTTGAGTAAGTGGTGAAGCTATTTTGGAGTAAGAGATAAGTTTTCTGTGCATTCACTGTCCTTGACTAAACAGTTCTGTGATATAAAAGGTTATTAAATCAAAAATCACATATACACATATATATGTCAAGGCAGATTCATTTGTATTTTAATAAAATACTTAATATATTATAAAAAGTCAGCCTTCTCTGTAGAAATCTATCAGATTAAGGTAATTTGTGATGATGAAAGGATACACTTGATTTTTTTACTATTGCATTATTAGTTGTATTTCATATAAGGGAGTCTAAGTTTATGAATGTTAATGTAGTGAGACAGGCAGAAAGGAGGGATTACTCAGATGGGAATAATTCTTAAAACCCAAATAGAAATTGGTTTGAGCTTTCCATATTATAATATATTATGAGCAATGTTCTGTTTTTAAAAGCACTTTGTATGAGTAAAAATAATTCTCAGTTTATAAGAAACATCTTTAAATGCTTAGAATATTTTTAAAAACAGAAATTAAAAAAAAATAGAAAAGCTTTATTTGTTAACTGGCTCTTCAGAAAGCAATTGTTTTCAAATGTTGTTTCATTTCAGATTTGAAATCATATATATATGCAATATATTGTTTACTTCTTCTTCCTATATATCCCTGAATAGCCATAGAAACAAAATATTCAAGAAAAAGCTTTCAAAAGTTACATCAAAAAAGCTGAGACCGTAGCCCAGATCTGAACAATAAACAAACTAAACAAATCTAAGCTAAGGCAGAAGAGTCGTAATAACACCTCCCTTCCCCTTTTTTTTTTCTTCATTGCAATGAAAAATAATTAGCACAGTGTAGTTAGAATTAGCATTGATAAGACATGCAAATTTGTGTTTTAATCACCCAATGGAGAATGGTTTATTTTGATTGTCTTTTCTATTATTAAAATTACAAAAAATAGGGATTGGTACATTCACCAGCTCAATAATATGATTAAGAAAACTGGGTTTTCCACTGAAGTCATGCTTTTACTTTGTAAATGTGGAGCAACTCTCATATTCACTGTATTTTCATGAACTTTTTTGCTTCTCTTTATTTTTTATTAATAACCAGAATGGCTATAAAGTCTTTTTCCTCGAGACTTGCTGCCTTCAAGACTTTTCATATGGAGTTGATCATGCGGGTCTTACTAAAATCAGTCAAACTAGGCACTCATTCCTTAAATGAGTCCTACTTTTGTTGATTGCTTAAAACTAAGTTTAGTAGGTGTTTTTTACTGAAAAAAACATACAGAGAAAACATGGATATGAAAAACCCTTTTGTCTGATGGTATAGTAGAAAATTTAGCTCAAAGACAATAAAATATCAACACGGTGTGAATATTATTGGCTTACGGTTTTGTGCAGTAGAAAGCATGAATGAATTTGACCACAGATGGTACTTTTTGAATTGTCCTCTCCCAATTTATTTATCCTTTTGTCTGTCTGTTTAGTGGAACTTCAATGCTTCCTGACATGTAGCTATGTTGACTAGCTATGAGGTAAAAATTACGGATTTTCTGAGCAATCAAACTTCTGCTCTGCTAAGGACACACCACACAAGTTTCTCTTTGACTAAATTGTATCTGAGTTTGACCCCAAGACTTTTCATCCATAAAAAACTGCTTTCATTTGATCCATAGTCTGTTACAACTCCCCATCTTAACAAAGGAGAGCTGTGTGTGAGGTACGTGCTAAGACATGAAACTGCAGTTCAAAGGAATTCTGAGTATGAATCCCATGGCACTACGGCAGCGCTTAAAAGCCTCTGTTCTAGAAAAGAAGAAATAAGGAGGTTTGTGCCTTTCTTTAAACCAAGGTCTAAAGCAAAACATTGGTTTCTCTCAAGAGGCTTCATTCTTATATAGTTATGGGAATTGATGTTATAAAAAGTCAATGAGGACAGGAGGGCCACAGCCCACTCATCAGGGAAATATATACAGTGGCATTTGTATTCCTGGTGCCAATATTCAGTAAGAAGTGAAAAAAATAACACAAGCCAAGCATTTATTTATTGTGCAGTTTCCAGACTTAATGCATAAATCAGTGAGCACAGCACATCGATAAGGAATAGAAATCATTAAGGGTGTGATTGTAATCAGACAGGGAACTGTGAAAACATTATGTAGTACTTCATACTGGCTTGTCTTCAAAGGCATCCCTATCAAATCTACTTCTGTTTGATGAATCTAACTGCTGAGCCTGTATTCCTAACTTGGAATTTTGATTATGTTAGTGTTATTTCATTCATAACCTGCACAAGGTTGGCAGCTGAGTGGAAGATGTATTAAAAATGTACCAACTTCCTCTTCCTCACATATCTTAGTACTGGTACTTGTCTCCTGTCTTTACCTCAATCCAGAAACTTTCTCATTCTTGTTCTCCTGTTTTCTCCCGTCTCACTGAAAGGTAGGAGTTTTGGTGTTAGCCAAGACTTACCCATCACAGGCACAAACTTTTTATCCGCGTATAACAAGGATATCTGCCAACAAGGAGCAAGGCCAAGAAAATAAAGTAATTTGTGTGTAAATACTGATATATCTCTGCATGTTTATACATACATATGGTTAAGGAAAAATGAGAATGTTAATCTCAGTCTATGTCTCTTAAATCAGTAGAACAGTTTTACAAACACTGCCACAAACAGGAATAATTTGTTTATGTTTTATTAGAACCAATAGAAGAAAGGAATAGCAAGTATTGTATCCAGGAAAAATAATAAATTGTTCGGGGGATGGTGTTTTGTTTTTGTTTGTTTGTTTGTTTTGTTGGTTTGTTGGGGTTTTTTTACAGATAGTCTAGATTAGCTGGTCTTTCCTTGTTTTTTTCCTGCTAGAAAGATGATATCTTCTATTCCTGAGCCAATATATAGAACCAGAACAAATTCAGAAAATTTATCACTTGTTTAATATAAATTAGATTTATGTTGATTGTGGATGTACTTAAGTCCAAAGGTTGTCAAAATTCTAGCTGAAAGCATACTTGCTAGTAAAGCAAAAAAAAAAAATACTAGAAGCATGATAGAGATTTAAACTATACATAAAAGTTAACTTTTATCAGGCATTTGACAAAATCTTTCTAGAGAGGCATAATCCTACGAACAATTATAGATATCTATTCACCCTTTACCCAAGAAACAAAGAAATTTAATGCATTTAAGATCCCCAAACTAACATAGAAAGAAAGGCTTAATCCAAATAACTGGAATAATGATCCATTTATTCATATTAATTTATATTTTCTGAATATTTAAAGTGCTATTATTTTCTCATTTAGAAAATGCAAGTTCTGTTTCCCTTATTTCACAAAAAATATTTTTATCAAAATTATACTGTCTAACAGAAAGGTAGCATCATAGTGATAATGATGATATAAGGTCAATTTTTTGGCAATTATTTCTAAGAAAATAATGTATTACCTTTTCTGTTTGAAGATTTTACTCATTTGTTCATTCATTCAATTTGGCTTTAATACTTTTAGTTTCACTTTGAATATATGAAGAAAAGCTGGGTATTTTATCATATTTTTTTCTTGCCTAAACAAAAGTGCAGATGGTAAGACCTAGAGAGAGATTTTGTGTAGATGTTTTTTTCACAGTTTTTAACATAGAACAGTAGTTTATTTTCTAGTTATTAAAAAAAATGTTATTGCTTAGGTTATTACTCTAAAGATATGTATTATTTAGGCAGTACAAAAGCAATTATGATTTTCATGTAAGTTTTTTTTCATAAGAGGTGAAGCAAATTCAATAGAATAAGTAACTCTGATGTACTGAATCAGACGACACACAAAAATCATGTACAAATGAAATTTATTTTAGATATGGAAGAGTGCATGTGATCAGAAAGAATGTTGAAGAAGTGTCCTATCCAGAAAGGTGTTAATGATCAGAGGTATATTAGCCAGATGACAATTATATTTGATTGTGGTTCTTTGATTTGATTCATCAAAGCTCAGGTGACTGTAGACTGTTAATTGTTAAAACAAGCACCAAATAGTTGCAAATGCTCCAAATCTGTCACATACTTCATCAGCAAAGCAGTGGAGATTTACTTCTGAACCTGCTTTGGAGTCTTGGATGCTCACATCAAGAAGCATCATCTGGAGGAAAGGCCTGCTTGGAGAAGAATGCTTAGAGACAGAAATTACTGTTTCTCCAAAATGAGTCTGGCTTTTTGTTTACCCACAGAATTCAAATCTAGTACAGATCAAATAAAAATCTCGGCACATAATTTTGGAAAAAATAAAGCAACATAAGTAAAAATTTGGTTTTGGCCTAGGATGCAGCAGGACTCACTCAGATCACCCATCAGGCCTGGCCTGATCTATGCCTGCATGAGTCTATATTTAAATATTAAACACGTTCCTCATCAGCTCAGAGCTGTTAGCCAATAGTGGTAGGTAATTTCTCTGATGCTGCATTGCACTTGATCATTGCTTCTTCAGCTACAGCTGACAGTTGAATAAATACCTAATTTGCTACAATCATGCTTACATACAAGTAGCTTACATGCTACGGATTCCTAATACTGAGTTTGTTAACTACCATCCTGATTGCAATAAAGAAGTTCAGGATCTGGGAAGAAACTGGCTTTCCAATCAGCACTGCTTCTGGAGGCTGCAGAAAGAAAGCTCTGAGTGCAAGGTGTGATATTTCCTCGTAAACTATCTCAACTCTGCTGTGCAAGAGCTTGCATATGAGTAGTTACTCTAGAAATTACAGGACAGCTCTCATGGAACTATCTGTTTTTCTCCGGTAACTTGCTCAGTTATGAAAAGTATTACATTCTTTCTTAGTTTCTTGTCTGCTAAAAGGCAGTTAACAGTATTTATTTACTTCATGAAAGTTCTGTGAAGACAATACACTGAAAATTCGCTGAGTAGTCCAGATCAACTTAAAACCAGAATCTGCTACAGAACCTAAGATAGCTAATTTTTTTTCCTAGCAAATCTACTGTTGTGCTAGGATGACATTCCAACTGCAAGAAAAACTGCATTTAACAGTATTCTTTTTTTTTTTTTTTTGTAACTATATTAACACGTAAAACAGGATAGCAACTAATTTGCCTGGGAAGCCCATGTGGCATAGCACACTTTTAGCTCTTAGTGCAGACGTGTCCATGTTGGGTCCAGGAAGCTGCTCACAGCTTATGTTAATATCCGTCCCAGGCATGGATCATCTGGACTGAGCTGCCTGAACAGCATCAAATCTGTGCCAGGGACCACCTCAACAATTTAGAAGTGTGACCAACTCCATTTCTGTTGTTAAGCCTGTACCATGGTTCTGTTCTGTTTATTTGTATAGATGTAATCCCTCCATACCCTTTATTCACCCTTTCCAGTTCATAGAAGATGCCTTACCATTTCATACCGTGTAGAGTGCAAATGAATAGCTTTGCAGCTGTCTAGAATTCTTTTTCAACAAGGCAAAAAGAATATAACCGTGAAGACTACAGAATTTCATGGAAACATGCAATTGTTCATAGTGGACAGGTAAAAGAGTTTGTAGCTAAAAATGAGGGAATAAACTTCTGCAACTGATGTTACTGAAACTTACCTAGGGAATGGATGGTGAGTATCAAACCTTGCTGCCTAATACTACATTGAAAGTAGTTACCCCCTTAATACAGGCATTGACTGTTGGCCTTCTGATTGTTTTATAATCAATATAAATTACAAGACTTCTTAATTTTATTTAATAAAACAAATAAATTCAAAATCTAAAAAATTTTTGCAGGATGATTTTTTTTTCTGACTTAAGAGGTTAGTGACTGCTTCTAAAACAGTCACGAGATACTGCACATTGCCTTGTAAGAGCAAATATACCTTCATTAAGAACTTGTCTTGGGAACAGTTAGTCTGTAACCACCCTTGAATCTAGAATGCTGAGTGACCTAAGGCTGGATAGCAATGAAAAAAAAGAAGAGAAAAAATTATACTTTGAAAATAGCATTGGTACCAAAAATAGCGGAAAAATACTCTTAAAGGACAAAATTGTATTCAGAGTGCTTCATTTTAGACAGGAAACCATATAAAGGTAAAGAAAAAGAAAATAGTTCTAATATTTAAATTCTGAGATTATTGTCAATCAGTTTCCAAAGAAAATACAAGAATTTAGAATATAAATTTCTTTAAATACATATACAAGGTACAGAAGTATAGATATTAATATGATACATGTAGGCAAATTCTTGGAGTATATTGTCAAGTAAAAGGACAGTCAGTGGAAATGGAACACAATAATTTTTACTATGATAAGATAATAGTTTGAGAGAGCATTGATCCAAGTCCATAACCGTTACATAAAATTTATATTAAAAAACACATTGTGGATTCAATTAAAAAAAACTTTTAATGTTTAATTAATTAAACTTTTGTGGCACTATAATTTATAATGAGAGCTGAGATAGATAATCTTAATTTCCCAAGGGTCTGAGATGATCCAAATCTAAACTAAATATGCAAGTTTCAAGTAACTTTTCTTTTAATAGCTACTTGTTTTAAAATATGAAGGTAGAACCTCAACAACAGGTTTTTTTGCAAGGTCTCTATAATAGTACACCCTGCTAAATTCTGAAGTAGTTCAAACAGAGTATTTTTCCAGTGATTTCCAGCTCCTCAAAGAATAAACCTCTTCTGGCCTGAAAGCTCTCTGTATAATAAACTAGCCAGTTTTTGAGGGAGCCACTGGCAGTGGAATATCGTTATAAGAGGTCACCTTCATAATATGGAAATTTTCAAAATTCAAAATCAGTTTGAGCGGCCAGAAAGTCTTCTAAAAATCCCTTACCTTATTAAATCTGTGAGTAGAAATTCTCCCCTTCACAGTAACCCACTCAGGGATAAGGAATATTGGCATGGTGATGAGGCAGAAATAGTTTCCCCAAGGCATTCTCAGCAATATTCTTTATGCAGTGTGAATTTTCTGAAAAAAATTCTCAGTCAGAATAGGCACTGTCCCATATTTATACACCTGCCAATTTTAAAAATACAACAGAATCTGGAAATTAATATTGAAAATCCACATAGATGGCAGAAGAATAAGCCTAAATATAGTTTAAAAGAATAAATATAAGTTCTCCTGTGAAGTCAAATGTTTGGGACTTGTACAATATTTTTTTAAGAATACCTAACTAATAAAAAAGTAAAATAAACTGTCCTTACCCTCCCACATCTCTTCAACACTTGAAGCCATAAATGTGAAGTTGAATAATGTGCATTTAATAAGAATTTACTGATTTTAATCCTAGCTACCTTCCCTCTCCCTTGTGTTAGCCTATTCGTTCTGCTAATATCCATATTATTGTATAAAAAAAAAAACGTGGCCAGTCTTCGCGAACGAAGATCTGGGAAAGGTCTTTTTACCTTTCAAGCCTGCACAATGGATTTTT
>JAWWLV010000121.1:87774039-87787310 GCA_035041135.1 Platyrinchus mystaceus | reverse complement strand
TGACGAGCTCCATCTACCCGGGGGAGTGTCCCTGAAGCAGGATCGGGAATCGAACCTGCGACCACGGCGATGAGAGCACCGCATCTTAACCACTAGACCACCAGGGGTCCCCATATTATTGTATACCAAAACCATAAATATATAAATTTTATTCAAATAGATCAGAAATATTCTGCTGGGAAGTCTGTGGGGCATTAAAACATTCAGGGTCAAAAAAGATAATACAGTATTAATTATATTCTTTATCTCTCTGTTAATGTGGAAGAAACTGAGGAAGTTCCCATATTGGAAACCTTTACAGAGAACTCAGAGAAAGTTAGAAATAAAATGCTTCTGGAAGTGAAATGTTAAAATAGAAACTAGAAAGCAAATTTACAAAATGAAAAACAAATCCCAATATACATCCTCATGAATTCTTTGAGGAGAAGCCTTTGAGGAATCAAAACTCATCTCAGCTGATGTTCTCCCATCACTAGCCTCTCCCTCCTTCATTCTTATTCATTTGTAAGATTGGGAGGTATTGTCAAACTACACAAAATTGTGCTCAGGCATTTGCTAGTTGCCCATAAATCTTTTTTTTTTTTTTTTTAATTGACTGAATCATTTTATGTAATCATTTCTTTTGTAAAAGTCATTAAAACCTTCGACTCAAAATGTTTTAAATATCTGAAAGAACAGCAGAAGGAGGCAAATACTAAGTTAGTTTCAAGAGTTATGTAAGAAGTGTCAAGCTCCTCACACCCTCCTGTGAAAAACTAAAGCTCTCTCTCTCTTCCACCTTGCTACTTTTGTTTGAAGAGTTTCATTGTAAATGGATGTGCTGGTTTTGGCTGTGGTAGAGTTATTTTTCTTCACAGTGGCTGATACGGCCCTGTGTTTTAGATTTATGCTGAACACAGGGCTGATAATATAGAGATGTTTTTGTTATTGCTGAGCAGTTCTTTCACAGAGCCAAGGCCTTTTCTGCTTTTTGTACTTCCATGCTGGCAAGGAAGTTGGGGGTATATGGGAGGTTGGAAGGAAACACAGCCGGGACAAGTGACCCAAACTGATGGAGGGATATTCCATACCATATGACATCATGCTCAGTATATAAAGTGGGGGGAAGAAGAAGAAAAGGGGAGATGTGTGGAGTAATGGTGTTTGTCTTCCCAAGTAAACATTGTACATGACGGGGCCCTGCTCTCCTGGACATGGGTGAGCACCTGCCTGCCCATGGGACACAGTCAATTAATTCCTTGGTTTGCATTGCTTGTGTGTATATCTTTTGCTTTCCCTGTTAAACTGCCTATATCTCAATCCACAAGTTTTGTAGCTTTTACCCTTCCAATTCTCTCCCTGACCTTACTGGTGAGGGAATGATAAACCAGCTTCTGGGCCTTGGCTGCTGACTGAGGTTAAACCGAAACAACAGACCAGGCTGATTTTAGGAGTTAGCAGACGGTACTGAAACCTGTGGACTGAGGTAAAACAGTTCGTCTAAATTAGGTAGTTTACACCAACATGCGGTAGTTTATCCTAGAGTCCTTACATAATTCTGGAAATGCTCTAGAAAGTCTTTCTTTGGGCACTATAGCACGTTTCAGCTCTGCTAGTTCTTTCACAATAGTTCAGTAATCAAAAGTTCTCTCACATTTCCTTTCCTTGGACACCACTTTCTTTTTCCATATCTCCTACAGTGTCAACAAAGTGATTCTCTTCATGTGTAGAGTAATGCTGGGATATATGGGAATGACTAAAAGAGAAATTATGGTTATTTCCCCCCAGAGACATGAGAGAAGAAATTAATTAAAGTGATCTTTCTGTTTTCCCTTTTGTGCACAGTTTCAGACTTTGGAAGTAATCTCTTTCCATTGACAATAATTAACAATCTTAACAAGGATCCCTGGAGAGGGCTTTTCTAATTGAAAAGACCGCATATAAGTGGAAAGAAGGAAAGAAGGTCAGTTTGGGTTTTTTGGTGGCCTTTTTTTTAATGAAAGAATGAATATATGGAATTCACTTGGCAAGTCTTTTCCTGTATGTCAGATGCAGGATCACAAATCATGGTGCTGTCTTCTAAAATGGATAAAATTGTTATTTAACTTAAATTTGTAACAAAACCAAATTTGATGTGTAGCATGGAGTATCTTAAGATGATGATAAATCACCAGTGCTGAAGAGAAGAAAGGGGGATAGTATGAAAGATGGGTTCTTTTTACAGATTCAGAAAAAAAAGAGACCAAATTGAATAATTTCCTGAGCATACTAAAATACAGATCTATGTGACAGGGTCTCTATGGAATGATAGTGGTTTGGTTCCTAATCAATAGAGAACGTTGGTATGTGATTGATTAATTAATCTCATTCTTGTGAAATAGGTTTTAATTTGCTGAGAATCTAATTGCATTTATTGTATGATTAATTGTGTCAGGGTGCTTTGAGCCCTGGACAGACCTTTGTATTAATTTATTTCTGATTAAATGAAAAAAAAAATAATATTTTGGTAACTCAAAACAATTCTTGAAATCTGGGGGGAAAATTATATCTCTGCTCTAGGAGGGCTCCTCAGTACAAGAGAGACATGCATCTCCTGGAGTGGGTCCAGTGGAAGGCAGCAAAGATGATTAGGGAACTGGGGTAAATTTCTTACAAGGAAATGCTGAGCGAGTTGGGCCTGTTCAGTCTTGAGTAGAGAGGTCTGAGAGGGGACCTCATCAATATCTTTTAGTGTCTGAAGGGAGGGTGTCAAAAGGATGGAGCCAGGCTCTTCTTGGTAGTGCCAAGCAATAAGACAAGAGGCAATGGGCAGAAATCAATGCAGAGGAAGTTGCATCTAAATGTGAGAAAGAACTTCTTTACAGTGCTGCTTACCACACACTGGAACATATTGCCCAGAGGGGTTGTGGAGTCTCCTTCACTGAAGATATTCAAGAACCACCTGGACACAATCCTGTGCCATGTGCTCTAGGACAACCCTGCTTGAGCAGGGAGGTTGGACCAGATGACTCAGTGAGGTCCCTTCCAATCTTACCCATTCTGTATTTCTGTGACAAACATTGTTAAAAAATCGTTATTTTTTTTTAGTGCAAAGACAGTAGCAAATTCTAGGTTTAAAGGTTTCCTGTACAAAAGCTATTGCTATTTTGCTTTTTGATCACTGAATTTAGCATAATGTTTTCAGGAGCCTTATGCTTACCTAGCCCACCTTCCACATATATATTATTCCCAGTACCTTAAATTGTCTTTAAGTAGGATGAATCTGCCAAATCAAACATGAATTCATATGTATGTATATTCTTCCTTGTATCAGAACTGGTTGGGATGGGGTTGACTTTGCTCATAGCCCACACAGTCCTGTGCTTTGTATTTTGGGCTGAGATGATGTTGATAACACACTGGTGTTTTAGCAATTGCTGAGCAGCAATTGTGCAGCATCTAGGCTGTCAAACACACACACTTGTACACACATACACACTCATAGGTGAGGGCGGGGGGGTGGCAGAAGGCTGAGAGACGACATAACTGGGACAGCTGAGCCAAACTGACTGAAAGGATATTCCATACCATGTGATAACAATAAAAGCAAAGGAAAAGCCTGAGAGAGGAGGGTCACACGGGATTTCATTACTAAGATGTTGGTCTTCTGAAGAAACTGCTACATGTAGTGAGGCCCTTCTTACCAGAAAGTGGCTGATGGGAAGTAGATAATAAATATTTTCTTTTTTTTCACTTTTGCTTTGCTTCTGCGTACAGCCTTTTCTTCTTACATTAGACTGTCTTTATCTCAACCCATGAGTTTTTCTTTTTATTTTCTCATCATTTCCTGCTGAGGAGAGGGAGTTAGAGAGTGGTTTGGTGGGCATTCAGCTGCCAGCCAAGGCTAATCCAACATATGGGTCAAAAAACCAAACCAAATATCCCAAACCAATATCCACCTTTACTTCCTAAGTGAAATCCACAGATTTAGGATTACCTATAATATAAAAAATTAAGCACTTTGAGGACATTATAAGACTAGGGGGCACAGACTGTCCACTTACATTGTTCTGTTCAGTGAACATGCAACCCTTAAAGCAGCAGAAGCAGCCATTTATGGAGGGGGAAATCTACAGAAAACTGCTCAAGATATGAAAATTAAACATGAGACTTTTCAATCCCTGTCCTTTCCATTCTCTTATGTTGTGGTTTAACCTGGCAGGCAGCTAAACACCACACAGCTGCTCACTCATTCCCCCATCCCCCTGTGGGATGAGGAGAAAACTGTAGGGAGCAAAAAGTAGAACTCATGAGTTGAGGTAAAGATGGTTTAAAAGGACACAAAAGGAAGGTAAATAATAACAGTAATAAAGTAATTAGAATATGAAACTAGTGAAGCACAATGCAATTGCCCATCCCCCACCGACTGATGCCCAGCCTGTTCCCAGGACCTGGGTCAGCTTTTGCACTAGGTTGATATGTTGAGCATGAGATCATATGTTATGAGATATACCTTTGGTCAGTTTGGGTCTCCTGTCCTAGCTCTGTCCCCTCCCAACTTCTCATGTACTCCCAGCCTCCTCACTGGTGGTATGGGGTAAGAAGCTGAACAGTCCTCAACTTAGTGCAAGCCCTGCTTAGCAACAATAGAAACATCATTGTGTTATCAACACTTTTCTTATCCTAAATCCAAAACACAGCACTGTACCAGTTACTTGGAAGAAAACTAACTATATCTCATCTGAAACCAGGACATCTGGTCGTACCAGAGCTGCAATGTCTTCATTGGGAAGGGAAGCCAAATTTGTTTGCAGATGAGACAGATTGCATAATCGCTTCCCACCTGTATCAAACAAACTAAACAAACTTTTCAATTATTTAATCATTTCCAGTCCAGCTAAATCTTATTTTCAATGAAGCTCAAGTCTGCATCAATGCATAGAAAAGTATTATAAATATTTTTTAATTATTACAAAAGTAAACAGTACATATTTAATTTCAGCACAAAACTATAGAGAAAAGCTTACATGCATTCATTCACAGAAATTATGTTAAGGAATACACTATTTTGTATTGTCACAACATGTAAAGTGTCTGTACTGTTTGATTTTAGGTCCAAGGCACTTACAGTTTAATCCCTTGAATGCTAGAGACTGAATGCACTCAGTACAATAAACAAAATCGACAATCTCAAAATTTCTTGTTATGCATACTCATTCAATTATTCTTCTTGTAAACTTTTCATAACTTTTGACTCACATTCTTTAATTTTTTCATTTTTAATGGAAAATACACTGTGACATAGTGTAAGGCTACAATTTTTGCCCAGCCTTCCTTTTGTTTATAAAAATAGCACTACCTGACATGGCCTTCCTACAAATTACTTTGATATGGGTTACATGTCACACTTGTCACCGAAATCAATCTTCCCGTGTTCTATCCTGGTGTTATAATATGTGTGGACATCATTTGTAGAGTCAGAGTAGGAGGGTTCCAAAGACACTTCAGTGACATTTCCCCCCTAAATCTTAAAAAGATAAAAAAAAAAGCCCTCAAAACAACCAACAAGCAAAAAGAATCCCACAAAATATCAGAAACATTGCAGTAAAAAGATTCTCTAAAGAAACTGTGAAGAAATTAATGCAACAGAAAGTAAAGAATTCAGGATTTTTTTCCAAATCAGTTATCTGCTGCCTTCCATGTATTTAATTTTAAAATAGGTTTTAATATAACTTTGTTTTGCTGACTTTTTGGTAGTGTGCGGGTTTTTTAGGGTTTTTTTTGTTTGTTTGTTTGGGGGTTTTTTGTTTGTTTTGTTTTTTGTTTTTATGTAACAAGATTTTACCTTAAAATCTCCCTGCTTTTTAAAATGCTCATTTCACACGGTATTATAATAAATTTTTAACTGGGTATTAGCTCAGGCTTGGGCTCCGCTATAACTACTGACATCCAACCTGTTCAAAGTTAGGTGGGTTCTTTTGCTTAATGGCTCAAAGACATCTTTCCTGTGGGTCTACCTCACTTGTGCATCATTTCTCATCCTGATCATCCAAAACATTGTTTCCACTTACATTCTGTAAAGCCCTGGGTTAAAGCCACAAGCTGCCCAGGAACTTTACTTATATTTCAGACTCAAAAATAATTCACCACCTAATTTTTTTAAAGCCTTTTAGTTCTTTAATACCTTGAATTTGCATAAAGCAAACATGCTACATGCGTTTCCCAAAAGACTTCTTTTAACTTAATGAGAAAGTAGGCATTTTGGCAAAAGTTTCCAGAAGTAACACACAACCAAGGAGAAGAATCATTTTACAGAGCACCCAACACACGCCAATCGACACCAGCTAAGTAAGATGCAGTGGATTTTAAGTTACCCTCAAGATATTACAGAAACAGTAAAGGAAGAAAAGAGAGTATGAAGAGAAAGAAGGAGTAGAGAAAGAGGTTAGAATAAGAGAGAACTGTATTGCTAGCACCAAAAGATCACCTGCTGCAAGTAGGTCCCAAGAAAAAAGCAAGATGAAGCCCCTGTGCACCTCTATTTATATGGTCTGGCCGGTGTGGCCACTCCTCCCAGGCGGGACATTCGGTTCACTGACCACTCAATGCCCTCTGGGCCAGAGTGATGGGTGGTGCAACCACTCAGAGGCTCCAGGGGGCGTGGTGTGGGCGGGCCTTTTTTGATTGACAGCCCAGTGCCCCAGGGCTGTGCCATGTGCGTTCTGTGTGGTCATTAGGCGGAAGGTCATGTGGCTCCTGATACTGGAGGCCCAGCCATGAGGCCTCCAATCTGGCCCCTCCCCAACATACACCGAGTTTCTTGATTCGACCCAATAATTAACCCAGTGTGATTAATCCAATCTCTCACACCTTCATGAAATGCAATCATGCCTTTCTGATAGCCAGCCAAAAACCTGATACAAGGCTTTTTTCCTAGTCTGTGAGTTTAGTTGAATAAATCTTCTTCTGCACTGTTCTATTGACTGCATTTCTGACAAAGAAATAGAAATAGACTTCTTCACAGTCAAGGATGTTACAGATTGTATCAGCTCCCAATTATTATTCAATATTAAGAGTATGACTCTTGTCTATGACTAACAGTTGAGTCTAGCTTCGTGAACTTAAAAAAAAAAAAAAGAAATAATTATAATTATTATGAGATAGAAACTACATGAGTTCCAAGAGGAGGTGGGAAATTACTCTAACCTACTTTGCTGATGTTTTAACAAATGATTCCCATGAGCACTTGCCAACACATCACATAGACTAACACAGTAGTGGGTTTGGCTTTCCTTCTGACTAATTCAGTTTTCATGAAATGGGAATTAAGTCATAAGAAATATGCAAGCTCTTTGATACGTAAAAATAGTTTAATCTTCACCTACTTTTAAATCAACTGTGTCAGTACATGACCTGTAAGATAATGTTTGCTGAAAAATGCTTCATTTTTCTAAATATACTCTTTGAAATGGAAACTCTTCCTCCTTACTGCCATCTTAGAGAAAAAGAGTTTCTTGAGGGATTTGCTCTAGTTTTTTATTTTTCCTATCTGTTATATCTTTTATATTAATATTATATACTTAGTCACTTATTTAAAGAAATAATTCTGCTTTCTTTTTCCCTTTACATAGCTAATAGCCGAACATAAAGAGCTAATGCCCTTTATCCACACAGGGAAAGTGCGAGTTGTTCACCATGAATATGTACTAGAAAATATTTAGGTGCTGAAAATATTTTCCCCTTGAGGTTAAACTGTCAACAAACTATATCACTTGTGTACCAAAAAGAAAAAACAACTGAAAGAACCCACATTTATAATCACTCTCTGAAAATAATTGTGAATCACGACATTGTTTCTTTGCAGTGAAGTACTGAAAGATTTGCAAAGTATCTGAGAGTGCCATATTTTTTCTTCAGCTCTTCCATACTACCTCAATAGTTTCCATGCTCTTAGCTATTGAAAGAGGGCAATAATTTTTTATATAATAACCAGTCATTAGGCTAGAGCTTTTGCTTTAAACAAATATGCTTTGCATTAAATCTTAGGTATGTTGTAACACTGAGACTAAGCTGTGTTTTTTAAGAAAGTACCATAAACTTTGGCATAACTATTAAGTTTGCTGACAGCATGTATATACCACAGAGCTCTAAGGTCTGGGAAAGTAACTTGAATTCTAATGTTTTGCTTTTCGTTTGCTAAGTCATCAAATTTTTTTTGAACCATCAGAGTTCTTCTGACTCCTAATGAATAAGTCACTATGTTTTATCTGAGTGAAGGGTTGTCATGGTTGAAACCCAGCAAGCAAACAAATACCATACAACTGCTTGCTCGCTGCTCCACCAGGGGAATCAGGGAGATCAGGGAGAGGATTGGAAGGATAAAAGCTAGAAAACTTGTGGGTTGAGATAAAGAAAATTTAATAAAGAAATCAAAAGCTGTGCACACAGGGAAAGCAAGACAAAGAATTCATTCACTGCTTCCCATGCGCCAGCAGGTGTTCAGCCATCTCCAGGAGAGCAGGGCTCCATCATACGTAATGGTTACTTGAACAGAAAAATGCCATCACTCCAAACATCCTGCCTTTCCCCCCTTTTCCCCATCACTATATATACCAAGCACAATGACATATCGTATAGAATAACTCTTTGGTCACTTGGGGTCAGCTGTGTCTCCTCACAACCTCTCATGTACTTTCAACTTCCTTGCCAGTGTGGCAGTACAAAAAGCAGAAAAGGAATTTTCTCTATGTAAGCATTGCTCAGAAATAATAAAAAAACCACCTCTAGATTATCAACCCAGTGTTCAGCATAGATCTAAACCACAGTTCTATACCAGCCACTCTGAAAGAAAAATAACTTTACCCCAGTCAAAACCAGCATATGGATTCACTGATATCAGACAAAAAGAGGCACATGATCCTACACTACAGCTTTATGAAATGTCAGATGATACTTCAACATAGACATCTACTTCAAGATGGGGTGAGGGGAAGTACTCTTACAGCACCCAGTTTCATGAAGTGATAATTTCCAGGATCAAGCTTGATGTTGAGGTTTCTCTGCAGCTATCATAAAATCATGGAATATTCTGAGTTGAAAGGGATCCATGAGGATCACAAAGTGTTTTCCAAACACTCCTTGAACACTGACAGCCTTGGGGTCATTACCATTTCACTGAGAAACTTGTTCCAATACTTGACCATCTTCTCAGTCAAGAGCTTTTTCTGAATATCCTATCTGAACTTGCCCTGATGCAGCTTTAAGCCATTCCTTCACAACATATCACGTGACATCAGAGAGAGGAGATAAGCACCTCCCTCTTCGCTTCACCTCATGACAAAGTTCTAGACATCAGTCCTCACCCCTCAGTTTCCTTTTCTCCAAACTGAACAAATTTAGTATCCCCAGTCCCTCCCCATAAGTCATGCCTTCTAATCCTAGTGTGTTAAAAAATAATAAAAAAGTCAATTACAGTCACTCTTTCAAGCACTCCATGTCTGATCTCTCAGTCCTGCTCCTCAAAGGACAACAGAAATCTAAAAAACCAGTCTAAAATGCAGAACAATTTTAAATGAAAAAGAATTCAATATATATCATGGTATATAATTTTTTCCCATGATCTCATTCCATTCTGTTAAAGAATTTTCTCTGGCCTAGGTTTCCTGCAGAACAGTCTTAAACATCTGATTCCAGGAAAAAATGGAGTGGTGCAGCAATAGGGAAGCTCAAGCTGTGTGTGCCAGAGTCATGGAATGGTTCCGTTGGAAGGTACCTTTACGATCATCTGTTTCCAACCAACCTGCCATGGGTAGGGGCACCTTTCACTGGACCAGGTTGCTCAGAGCTCCATCCAATCTGGCTTTGATCACTTCCAGGGATGAGACATCCACAGGTTCTCTGGGAAACCTGTTCCAGTGTCTCACCACCCTCATAGTAAAGAATTTCTCCCTAATACCTAATCTAAATCTAACCTAAATCTACCTTCTTTAAATTTGAAGTCATTCCCCCTTGCCAAATTATTTTGAACTATAGTCAGAATTGCTTATATATCCTAAAACATAAGTAGTAGCTGGAATATAGGTTTGCAATATATATGAAGATATTGTAATATATATGAAGATCTAAAACCTGTGTCATTATCTTTACTTCAGGTAATCTCTACAACACTGGGGGCTGAAAGGTGAGCAGTTTCAGAAGCTTTAGAGGAGTAGACGAAAACATTTCTCAATTATGATCTATGTATAACACAAGGAATCATGAGGGATTTTGTTTTGGAAGAAATAAACAGAAGGTGAAAAGAGGAAATAAAGACAGTATAAACAAAAATGGCAAAATGAGGAATACAGAAACATCTTGTTTCAAACATGGCCTGTCTCATCAAATTCAAAAATTAATCAATTAACATGGATTGAAAACACAGTGTAAGAAAAAAAAAAACAAAAAACAAAAACAAAAACAAAACCACAAAATTCTATAAGAGCAGGGATAATGCTATAACCACATTAGATGACAAAAGAAATGTCTAGAAAAACTCTTGCATAAAGTGGGGTGTACAAAGTTATTATCAGAACCTGAGACAGAAAAAACAGAATTGTATCAATGTTGGGCATTATCAATAACTATAACCAAGGAACTTCCTGATACTGCGGAAATCTTAAAAATTCAATTCTAAAAAAAAGGCCCTGACACATAAGGCACAGCAGAATCTGTTCACATCCACTATTTTATTTTATTGCATCTTCTGTGTTTCCTTCCACTTTATTTGACTTCATTGATCTTAGCTCTGTTATGCTGAGAATTGTATTAGCCAAATAGCTGGACCTGAACATTTTACAGCTGGCATATGGCTAGCATAGGTCAATACCATAAAATGTAGAAACATGTTCTATTTTTATTAAATAGCAAAACTGTTTGTCACTGTTTTCAACAGAAACAAGGCTTTGGTCACAGACAGATTTGCCTTATCAACATTATTTTTGTGTATAAAAATCACCAGCGTGTGACATAACAGTATCTGTTAACAATCAGTGATACCTTACGATGACTGATTAATGTATGACACTTTTTTTCTCTCCTTCCCTATATTGCATAGCCAATCAAAAATAAGTATCTTTGAAATTCATAGTTTGTTGGGAAAATGATCTTATTTTTTTTGAAGTGCTTTTATTATCTATTCTGGAAGTTTTCTTTAGAAACCACAAAATAAATGCCTGCTGCTCCTTTAAGAAATCTCCACTTGTATACTGCAGGCACCAGTTTTGTTTTACTCTCAAATTCCTAATGGAGTTTAAAATTAAAATTAATGTTTCTGTTTACATTCTAGTATATTCAAAAGCCTAATCAGTGATGTCAACACATCTCAGTGTTTCTCTATTAATGTCTGATATAGGCAGTAAAGGAAGTATTGGGCACTGTTCAGAAGGCCAATCACTGGAGGATATTTTTTATGTTGTCAGCTGTGAACCAACTGAACTGTAATAAATAGTACAATTACTGGAAATAAAACAACACACTGACAAGACTGAAATGATATTAAGCAGGACACTTGGCAAATACAGAATCGTTTGCCCAAAATGATTAGAATATTAATCAAAAGGGGAATACAGCAGTATACCCAGAAATTAAAGACATTCTTGGTCTCTCAATCCCATTTTAGCTTTATGTCCTCTAAAGCCCTTTATCTCACTAACAGTGAGTGCAGTGTTCTACCTTCCATGAGTGCCCTTGTCCTCATATATTCCTGAATGTTTGCTTTTGATACATAACAGCATTCACAAATATTGATCAGTTATATCACTTAAAGCTTTTCTTAAGATAATCTTTCATATGTACTTCTCCACCTGAAGCTGTCACTCCATCATTTAATCTTGATAGCTCCATATATGGACCATTATGTCTCCTCCACTGACATTGCTTATGAAGCAGCTGTTTTATATGAATCTCTTTTGTTCTCATAGTCATTGCTGTCACTAGCACAGCTGTCTTAGTTGTATGCTGCCTTTTTTGACTTCAAGTTAGTGAGTTTATTTGCATCAGTTAATAGTCTGAATCTAAACCTTTGTGATTAACATAGGACAAATATTTCCTAGGGAGAAACAAATAACAGGCACTTAAGCATAAGCCTTTCTTTTAAAATACATTATAAAACATAATTTATTGGTGAATTTCACTTGGAAAACAGAAAAGAAGAAAATCTTCTTCCTCTTTTCTTCAACACAGCAAGTTCAAAGCATGAAACCCTAGGGAATTTTACTATTTTATATTATATGTATATAAAAATATTGTAAATTAAATTTTACTTCATTGTTTTATAAGATAAGCATTTACATTCCAACCATCTGTACAACACTAGACATTGCAAGTGTACCTGCTGCTTCAAATAGATTCCAATGTTAGGTTTTGGAGAAATGCTTTTTTTTCCCACGAATCCTAAGAGATTTAGAGATCTTTCCATTTACTGATACAAGTCTCCTAAAAATTCTGCATGAATTCATACTGGACATCCGAATCAGTTTGTGGTATCATTTCCTGAGATGTATGAATATTTTGCAACATTCTCATGACATTAATGGAATTTATAAGGGCAGAATACTATTCAGCTGTCATGATGATTGAGAAAAACAGCGCCCATTGATGTACCCTTTCAAAGTAGCTAAGAGCCAAACAGAGAATTCAATTAATGCAGCATGCTTTTGATCAATATACCTGCTGGCCATTAAGCCTTTAATACTGTCACTAGTACATTCATTTTCAACCTTATTAAGGAAGTCTTACAAAAATTGTTTTAAATTTTACTTTAGTGGATTACGAATCAAAATTTTTTAAGAAGTAAATTATAGCAGATGACTGCCTGGTTTTTAATGTTGAAGCATACTGATATTCTAATCAAATTTCATTGAAAACTTAACCTCTCTTAAAGCATGGAACAACAGCACAAAGAACCTCATTACTCTTATACATTAATAGATGAATATTTAATACTTTTTAGTAAGAAAAATATTTATAAAGGTATGTCTAAAGAATAAAACATATTCAACATATATTAAACTAATATTAAACTAATATCTACTAGGATCAGATATTTATGTTGAAAGAATACACTGTATTACAATATAAAATAAATCACTAATTTTTTTCAGAAAAGCTATTCAGTATAACTGGGTTCTCAGTATAACTCATACCCGTTAGATCACACCTGACAGAAGAAAATACCATAGTTCTCAAACCCCAGAAAAGGAAGTTAGGAAATGAATGTTAATAGGAAAATGCAGGCAGCATTATTGATTCTTAGCGGAATTTTATAACCCCCAAAA
>JAWWLV010000121.1:87760248-87773939 GCA_035041135.1 Platyrinchus mystaceus | reverse complement strand
GAAGTTAGGAAATGAATGTTAATAGGAAAATGCAGGCAGCATTATTGATTCTTAGCGGAATTTTATAACCCCCAAAATTAAATATGCCCATTTTCCATTTTGAAAATAGATGTCTCCAAATTTAAACCAGAAATGAAACATATCAGAGGAGGAAATCAAGGTTAAGTTGTTATTGTGAATCCCTTTTTCCGGTCCAGTTTCCATCCACGTATTTTTCTCATCTAGGTCACTTGTTGGATATCAATTCTAAAATTAGTATGGTAGCAATTACTAAATCTGATCTTGTTTTACTTGGTTTTTGCACAGAATAAGTGCAAATTCTTTCAATAAATAGAACTATTGCCTTGATTAACGTGCAGTGCCCTTGAGTTGTGACGTGCTTTTTTTGGTGTCCATGTAAACAGAATTAAACAAAACAGATCTGATTATTGCACACAGAAATCTTGTTTCCTTGTTATGATTTTTCTCTTTACTATTTTCTGTTACCTTTGCATCTGGATTAAACTGATTTCATCTGATCACAAAGCAAAAAAAAAAAAATTGTTCTTATTAGAAGAATGTTGTATCTTAGCAAAACTGGAATCAAATCAGCAGATGATGTAATCAAGAGAGAAATAATTCCTCCTATGCCTTTGTCACCCAGACATAAACCAATACAGTGCTTAGCTGGGAGACTAGTATACAGTCAGCTGTGATTAGTTGCATAATTGTGACCTTGGTCCTCCAGATTAACACTAGGATTACTTTACTTATTAACTCTTTCTGTTAAGGCAGCAACTCTAAGAAATAACTTTGAAAAAAATCTCGTCTTGTACGAACCGTGCCATTGATTTACACTGGCAATAAGTTTTGATCTTTAAAAAAAGAGGAAGTTTATGCTATTTGCACTAAGTTTTTAGAACAGATAATAAACACTTGCTTTTAAATATTAATATTTGGTTTAAAAATCTCAACACATTAAAATATAAAATGCTAAATTAAGATATTTTTTAAAGTCTTTATTGAGGAAATACTGAAAACTCACTTCCCTTTTATGCATGTTTGGCAGAGATTTGGGGCTGAGGCAGTGGAAATTTGTTCCAATACTTATGAAAGAGATAACATTTTCTATATGGATTTTCCTTTTTTGTTCTTGTTTGTTTGTTTGGTTTGGTTTGTTGTTTTCGGTTTTGGTGGGGTTTTTTGTTGTTGTTTTTTGTTTGGGTTTTTTGTTTGTTTCAGTTTGGGATTTTTTTCTATTTCCAATAACATGGCAGTGATCTGGACTGAATATCTGAAAGATAAATTGGTCTGGTCATAAAAAGAATAAACTCTGGATGTCTAAGTGGAGAAATTAATCATGTGATTGCAGATTGCTTTAAATTCTGATATAGACAATTACAGTTTGTATGTTCAACTTAATTCTGCAATCATAATTCTACTCTTCACATATATTTATTCTTGATATTTCTGAATGATGGTGCTACACTATTTTTAGAATATCTCACTACTCCAAGATACTAAAATTACTCATTTTGCACTTGGGAATAGTCATCTGCATAATTGCAGGATAAGGAAAAGTAGCAGTTTCATAGAATTTAATATGAGGAAACAATCAAGTTCCACGTAAATGAAACTTTTATTCTACCACAAAAGAAAAATATTCAAAGTGTCGGCAGATATTTTGTAGACCCAACTGTCCACAAGGTATGGAAAGGGAATCTTCTATTCTACCGTACATTTCTGGGGTCCATACTGAGGAACTGCATCCAGATTTGGACACTGCACTCCCCAAAAGAGCTCAGTACATGGATCAAATTGAAAGTAATTTAAATTAGCAGTTGTATAGAAAAAAAAGGTATGAGACCAGGTTAGTAAAGAACTTATTTAATTTCTAAAACTTAAGACTGAGTACAGAAATGTTGATGCTCTCTCAATTCATCAAAGGCTTCTGCTAGGTGCAAGGGAATAAAACGTTTTTTATGTCCATATTAAGTGGGTTTCAGACAGAGCAAGGCAGATTCAGGTTACAGTCTAAAAATAGCTGTCTGATGGTAACAGTAATGAAACACTGGAACTTGTTTTTATTAAGTTTAATATGAGTAGGTTGTGGATGCTTTTGAACAAAGGTTAAGTAAACATCTATTGGGAAGTTCATAGCTAGAGCTAATACCGCCTTAGATTTGGAAGGCTGACTAGGTTACATTCCAGTCCTCTGTCATTCTATGCAAGCCATACAGAAACCTACACTGAAGAACAGAAGTGTGCTTTAAGACAGACTGGAGGGCCGGAATAGGGAGAACCAAAACCAACCTAGAAGATGTGTTGACATATTCTGTATGTCATGGCTCACATTTTGTTATCAGATTGTTACACTTCTGCCAGTGAAAACTCTGGTGATCTGTTTGAAATTGTGTGTTTATATTTATATAATATGCACATTATGAAAAAATAAGAAAAAAAAAAAGTAACTTTATGAGCTACAGCAAAATAAACCAACTTCCATTGGCACAGGGAATAATGGTTAAATACTTATATTTGCTAGGTGTTTTTACTTTCCCGTAATTTTTTAAATCGTTCTATCCCATCTAGATACAAAGAGTCTTTATTTTTCCATAGAAAATTGTTCGGAAATTGCGTTTTCCTTTTGCTTTATGCCTTTGAGGATTTGGCCCAATTTGCAAATACTTATATATCTTTCCTACTCAATGGTTAATACAGCCGAAGCACAAGTCAGGGCCTATGCAACAGTAACTTTCAGATGTTTTTGAAATGCTTCAGCACTGAGATGGAGTTTATTTCAGATATAAAAGAGATAGAACAGGTGCTATCAAACAATTTTATTTCCTTTATGACATAAAGCCTCCATCCCATAAATGAAAGCCTAGGTCTTTCCAAACAGTAAACTTGCTGAGAAATGGTTTGAAGAGCTTTACAGTGATAACCTCAAGGCATAAAAGAGACAGTGCTATAGAGAGAAATAGGGAAAAATCTAGCCAAACTTAATAGGGAAACAAAATGGGGAAATGCTATATTTTACCTGGGCTGAAGGGAAGAGAAATTTTCCTGCCATAAACTTTTTGCTTATAATGGAAACTTTAAAGAACAACAAAACAAACTTCACAATGAACAATATTTACTTTTAAAAAACCCTCTAAATGTAATAATTCAAAATGTTTAGAGTGATAAAAGTAATCTTTCTTACATTAAATTTGCTTTGCTATTTACTTTGATACACCCTAACAGAAGTGTGTAGAATAAGAAATTAAGTAATCAGTTCTTACTGTTATTCTTGATCTGTTGGATTAGAAGGAAATAAAACTAAATGGAAGGATATCTTCTGCTTTTCTGGGTCTAAAATTGCACTTTTTTACCCTGGATGAGAGTCACCTGCCAGATGACATCAAATGAACCATCTGACGTGTGGTTTTTCTCCTTGGAAGTGTATACATTTTGAGTTGTCTATGCAGACAACCTAATTGTACTGAGATTGCATGGCCAGGTTTTGGTAGAAGTGGGGACTACAGGGGTGGCTTCTGTAAGAAGCTGACAGTGTGCCTTGCAGAATGCTGTGATTCCATGGCATGCCTGTGCTGGAACATGCTCCTGGTAGGACCTGTGGCCCTATGGAGAGGGGAGCCTACACTGGAGCAGGTTTGCTGGCAGGACTTGCGAGCCCGCAAGGGAACCCATGCTGGAGCAGTCTGTTCCTGAGGAGCAAGAGCCCATGGCAGGAACCCATGCTGGAGCAGTTCATGAACTGCAGCCTGTGGGAAGGACTCACATTGGAGAAGTTCATGGAGAACTGTCTCCCATGGGAGAGACCTCATGCTAGAGCAGGGGAAGAGTGTGAGGAGTCTTTTTCCTGAGGAAGAAGAAGCAGCAGAGAAACGTTGTGATGAACTGACTGCAACTCCCTTTCTCTGTCCCCCTGCACCACATGGGTGGAGGAGGAAGAGAAAATTGGGAGTAATGTTAAGCCCAAGAAGAAGGGAGGGAAGAGGTGATTTTAAGGTTTGATTTTATGTCTCATTATCCCAATTTTCTATTGGCAATAAATTCAATTAATTTCCCCAGTCAAGTCTGTTTTGCCCATGAGAGTAACTGTTGAGTGACATCTACCTCTCCTTATTTTGACCCATGAGCCTTTTGTTATATTTTCTCTCCACTATCCAGCTGAGAAGGGGTGTGATAGTATGCCTTTGGTGGGCACCAGGAACCCAGCCAAGGTCAACACACCACAGTAATATAAGGAAACTTTTATTTTGGTCAGGACTCTAGTCAAGGATTTATTCAACTTAAGCAAAACCAGCAAGTTTACCAAAGTAAGGGACTACTGTGTCACTCCTTCAAAAATATTTAAGTGCCTATGACATTTATTAAATATCTGGATTTTTATTTTTTTAAAAACTGAAACAACCAACCAAAAATTGAACAAAAGAAAAAAAAATCAAACAAAAAGAAATAGGTTTTATAAACATTTATTTCAAGAAAAAAAGCAAATAAAATCTAAAACATAGCTGGTAAATGCAGAAAACCGTTCCCTTTGAGAGGAAGGGAAGCAAAGTCTTTCACACTGAGTAAAGGTTTTAATGCTGTATTAGATGAAATAGGAAAAAAAAAAAAGATGGCATAAGAATCAAATCTTGAAAAAAACAAATCACTGAAGAATTATCCTTTATTTTGTCTTTTCCAGCCAAACAATTGAAATAGTTAAGTAATGCAAAATAGGCAAGACAATGAAAATGAATACAGGGGTCCATATTCATCCTATCTAATTTTGGGTGCATAAATAATGTATAAAGTTAAGAACTTATATGCCTAAGGTTCTGTACAAAGTCAATGTAGAAAAATAGACTCCTGTAGATGGTGCTTCACTTCATTCCAAATTTTAAAATACTCCATGAATGTCCTATCTCTTGCAAGCTGTAGTGAATAACTGGGGCAACCAAAATTATCTCAGTATAATGAAAAAAGAAGGCCCTCATCCAAATCAATGACAGCCAAAGAGAAAGCCTAAGAATAGGGTATTTAGAACATCTTTATCAACAGGGATGAACAGAAATGATTCCCAAGGAAGGAATTAAAAAAAATTAAGCTTTACAGTAAAATAAACTTTAATGTAAAATAAAAGCTACTGTAAATGACTTTCAGCTGCACAGGTATACAAGATCTAAACATGCGGATTTACAGAGATGTGGACCTATTTATTCAAGACGATTGGCCTTTAAGTAATTAGTTGAAGTATTCAAAGCTTTTTGAAGTTTTCTGGGATTTCTTTGAACTGCTTAAGATGTCTCACACCTTCATTTATGAAGTTTGAAAATGTGGGAAAAATATGATCCCAAATAATAGGGAAAACACTTGTCAATATTTTATATTCCAAATTTATATTAGTTTATAATATAAAACTTATTAATTTATATTCCTTGAAAAAGATACAAAACCAAAACTGTGGATATTGAAACCAAAATTTAATCTTAATCTATAAATATTTTTTAAGGGAATTGTTTATCTTGGTTTGGGGTTTTTTTCTTCACATTTATAATTGATAATAGTATTGGATCTGCTTTTGATTCTCTTCAGTTTACAACAACTCCAACAGAGTAATTGGACTGTTCCGTAGATACCTAGGGCTGCATAATTTCTTCCCCTTATTCTAGTTCTGGAAAAGAGTAGAATATTTTATAGACTGCTCTACTATCATCTAGTGTCATAAGTTCCCAAGAGAAAGTCTTCATTGTATTTCTATTTTTTTTTTTTTAAATATAAGACAACTCATTTTTTAAACATATGAAAGCTTTCTTATAGAGGAACAATCTTCCCTCCATTTCCTTTCTACTACTGTAATTACTATAATTACTAAATAATACTTTCATTATACATTTATTGGGTTTATATGACCAGGTTTTGGTAGTGGGGGAGGGATACAGGGGTGACTTCCGTAAGAAGCTTTTAGAAGCTTCCTCCATGTCCATCAAAGCCAATGCCAACCGGCTCCAGGACGGACCTGCTGCTGGCTAAGACCGAGCCAATCAGGAATGATATTAAAGAGGGACAAAAAAAATTATTCAGTAGATGCAATTGTGGCCAGAGAAGAGCAAAGTGAGAATGTGTGAGAGGAACAACTATGCAGACACCAAGGTCAATGTAGAAGGAGGATGAGGAGGTGCTTCAGGAGGTGCCAGAGATTCCCCTGCAGCTGTGGTGAAGACCCTGCAGTCCATGAAGAACCATAGTGGAGCAGAGATCCACCTGCAACTCACGGAGGAGACCCAAGCCAGAGCAGGTGCATGGCTGAAAGAGGGTTTTGAACCTGTGGGAAACCTGTGCTGGAGCAGGGTCCTGGCAGGGACACATGGAGAGCGGAGCCCACACTGGAGCAGGTTTGCTGGTAGGACTTGTGACCCTGTGGGTGACCCATGTTGGAACAGTTTGTGAAGAGCTGTTGCCTGTAGGATGGACTCACATTAGAGAAATTCATGAAGGTCTGTCTCCTGTGGGAGGGACCCCACGCTGGATGAGGAGAAGGACTCCTCTACCTGAGAAGCAGCAGGAACAACCTGTGATGAACTGATCGTAACGCCCATTCCCTGTCTCCCCGCACCACTGGGGTGGAGGAAGTAGAACTGGGAAGGAGGGAGGGGTGGAGGGAATGTGTTTTTAAGATTTGGTTTTACTTCTCATTATCCTGCTCTGATTTGGTTAGTAATAAATTCAATTCATATCCCCAAGTTGAGTCTATTTTGCCCGTGACAGTATTTGGTTTGTGATCTCACCCAATTCTTATCTCAACTCATGAACTTTTCGTTATATTTTCTCTCCCCTCTCCACTTGTGGAGGGGAGTGATAAAGTGGCTTTGGTGGGTGCCTGGCATGCAGCCAGGGTCAACCCCCTATAGTACTTTTCATTATGACATGTATATTATCATAGAAGTATATACTGGATTGTTTTACAAATTTACATATGGTGTTACATGTTCACCAGCTAAGAAAGAGGGGAAATTTAATCCCAGTGGTATCAAATGGTATTTTATGGTGGAACAGCAGTTTCCCCAAACAAACAAACAAACAAAAAGAAAAAAGTTTTAGTGCTTAGTCTTAACTTGACACAATAGTTAACAGAGTATAGGCATATCAATTTATATTACATATGCTTTTTTCAATCCTCTGTCTTTTTATTTTACCTGGTTTCATAAAGAAGAGGATAAGACTATTCCCAAGTATATGAAATTATGATAAATTATATCTTTCCAATGAATATCATTTAAGAAAATAGTTTTCTGTTTGCAGTGATTTCACCTTTTGTTAAATATACATTCCATTATGATTTACTTTTACACTGATATGTTTTAAACATTTCCTACCAAATCTGACAACTTGACCACTGACCTTTTACATGACTGTGACTTAGCCTCCATGGCTTCCAATGCAGTAAAATTTTGAAAAGATAAGAATTTTTGAAAAATACTCATACTTTTTATGAAGACACAAATAACTCAGTACTTTTACATATAACAGTACTTTTACATATAATATTTCAAATTTAATATTTCATATTACAAACACAATATTTCTGACATTTCTGGCAGATGAAATAAAAAAAAGAATTTTACTGGATTATGTGATATGTTTCAGTAAATGCAGCAAGGGCAAGCAAAGAAGGAATACCCTACTATTTTATCTTGATTGTACCAGGCTTCTGAAAAAAAACCGCAACAACAAAACAAGCTAAACTTTCTTTGATGGCACTGTTGAATAAAAGAGACAGTGAACTGAACTTCATTCCTTACATGAGTACAACTGTCACCAAGAGTCCTGTTCTGTATGGAAAGGGGATATTTTGCCCTTAGTGGTTGTGAGCAAAGTATTGTGTGGCAGGGATGCTCAACAAGCGTGGAAATGACAGCTAGATGATGAATATAAGAATAGACTGGAAGTGACAGTCAGTCTGACTATATGTACAACCTTTTTTGTAGAAATGAGCTAAATGTAGCATCTCAAGTATTGTCACTTTCCTTGTCACTAGCAGCTATTTTAATAAATCCAGAATAATCAGTGGTCTGTAGGTCAAATATTTCTATGGAGAATAAAAAGGAAATTATTTCCAAAGGTGAACATGATATCCAATTACAGGATCAATAACAAAACAACAATTGATCTTAATGCAGAAGTTTGGGCATTGAGCTTCTCAAGGAATCATACTCATTGGCACTATCCATCATTTCTTGCTAGCTGTGAGCAGACTCTTGATTTCATTTTGGAAGAAGAAAAAGGAAATATTGCAGCTATATATGTATGTAAGTAATTGAAGAGAATCAAAATTCAAGTATCTTTAGACTGTGCCACTCACATCATTCTGTCTGGAAGTAGAAATGATTTTAACATTTGTTGTTCCTGGAAAGGTCTAAAGTATTAGTATTATTATGAGTACTTTAGATATCTTTGTTACTTTGTAATTCAGGTATTGTATAATCTTAAATTAGTACAGTTGAACTTCAAGCAATGTATCAATAATTTTAGTCCTGTTTAAATCCAGTGTATTGATAGTCAAATTAATTTTCATTTAATATTTTTTTTGAGAAGATAATGTGACAATTTTGTAAAAAGATTTCCTTTTTGGAAGGTAAGTATAGATAGTATGCTTACAAGTTGCCCAAGATACCTAATATGTTTGAGCATCTGTACCCATCATATCACTTCCATTGCAGTTTGCAACTAAGCAAAACTAATTATTATTTGGATGGGAATAAAAGTCTCAGACTTCTAGTTTCTAGGTCTCACACCTCTAAGGAGACCTATAAAATTAAAATTTGCCTGGCGGCATTTTGAACGCTGGTCATATATCTTAAAAACAAGAGGCATTACCTACTTAAGCATAACTAGGGAAGTCTGTTTTCAGGAGGTTAATATTTCAGAGAGGGCCTTTGAGAATGAGTAATTGTTATTGTTTTTCCAATTCTTGAACTGTAAATTCCTCCTTGTAAGTCAGCTCTATTAAAAGTGTAGGATAGGTAAAAAGCAACACCGAGGCAATGTGATACTTGAGTTCCTTGTGGGGAAGGGTAGACAATAAAAAGGACTTTTCTTCTTCCTTAAGGAGGAGGTACTTAAAGTCCTTTCTAAGACTGACCATAAGGCTAACACTTGATAAGGTTAATACTTGATAAATATTCTTGTATTTATGTATCTGTATTAATAAAAATGCTTTTACAACTTTTTTTTAGCATATCCTTTTATTTCTTGTAATTAGAAAAAATGCTGAGAAAAATATTTTCACATTTCAGATTTACAGAACTGATGTAGGTACCTGCAAAAAGTGAGCAGAATTGAGACTGTTAACATCCATTACGAATACATGAGAAAGGAGACAGAAAACAAACCAAAACCCCCAAAACAACAAAACAACTAACAAAAAATCCTAAAAAAATCAAACAAACAAAAGAAAAACCCAACAAAAAACTACCAATAAAACAAACCTAGATACTGAGTTTCCAAATTGTTTTCAGGAAGTAATCTCAGCAGCAAAATAATTTCCTACATTAATTTTGAATGTTAAGTCTTTTTGCTTTTTTAATAAACATTGAAGAATTCTGGTAACTGTTATTGCTTCAGCTCTTTCCTAAAATACTGCAATGTGTGCTCTTTAATAAAAAAGCTCTGGAATAATATTCCACTAGGCAAATTTAATAAAGCTCTAGGGTGCATTCTGAAATCCTTCCTTCAGTTTGCAAATAAATGCAAGCTGTTTCTATAAAATACTAAAAACACAAACCTGGAGTCACACTGGATTTGAATGGCTGCTGCTGAGAACATTATTTTACTTCAAAAATTATAATTCAATTTGTACAATAGAGAACACTAGGGTTACTTATTAGCTAGTAAATGATCACTTTGCTTTGTAATATGCCGCCTCACAAAACATATCTCTGTTTCATTGGCACAAATTCATGAAAATAACAGTGTTTATAAATAATAATTAAATCATGAAACTCCAAATAAAACTCAAAAATATAATATCCTTTTTTGAATAATTTGTAAAACTCGTAGAATCATCATTAAGATTGGAAAAGACCTCCTGTGGTTGATCTGGAAATACCCTTGCAATGTCAGCCTCTCTCAGCAAGAGCTGCTGGGTCCTGCCAGGTGTCTCCACTCTTTCTTGTCTTGCCCTGACTCCAGAAATCCACTGCCCAGCTCCTTCAGGTGTTTTACTCCAGAACTTACCGTAGTCACCGCTGCTGTCACTGCTGTCCCCGTGTATTTGCTGTCTTTTAATGAATTTATGCATTTAATGTATGCACTAGGATGTATCTAATGCATCTTAACTTTTAAAAGATTGAATCTGTAATCTTTACAGCGTTTCTATCGATTTCAGTTTACAAATATTTAATAATTTAAAAATGTATTTATGATAATAGCTTAGAAATATTCAATTGAGCAGTATTTTTTTATTATACACTTAAAATACATCCATTTTCTTTTCTTTGCCTAACATTTATATTTAGTTCATTATTGGCAGTTATTATTTATAAGCAAAAAATAGAGACATACTTTAAAAAAATCAAATTAATCTGAATTGGAAGGAAAATTAATTTAAATCAGCATGAAAAATCTATACATGATTTGATGAGAAATAGGCAATTTTTAAAATGTCTGTTTCATAGTGAAGATTTTTACACAGAAGTTTCTAAAGAAAAAAAATTGTCTTTTAGAAATTCATACTGGCCCCTATGACAGATTTCCAAACTAAAACATAATGTCAGAAAAACAGAAACTTAATATAGATATCCACAACTGTTCCAATCACTCAAGTCTTCCTCAATTTTAGATATAAAGATGCACTTTTAGGATGCAGTTTATCTGACCTATTTTAGATGTCTGTTTAGGGTGAAATGAATCACATCACAGAATTGCTTAGTTCTGTCTATAACTATAAAGTCAGTCTGTGTGTTTAAATTCCAGTCATGGGAATATGCAACAGAGATTAGTGGTTTTATGAGCATCTACCCTTTAGCAAAGTTGGTTCTCGAATTTTTTTCTCAGAAAAGCATATTTTCTAGTTTCTGAATCTAAAGCTAAAATCCCCTCCCTTTCTTTTTGTTTTTCAGTCAGAAAACAAGGTATTTAACACAATCATTCTAAAACTTTGTCTAATAGAGAAAAGAATTAAGTGCTTCTATCTTTATGAAATACAGAAGAGCAGGATAGCACTTTAATTGCATTTAAATGGTACAGTCTGATCACTAACAAAATCTCTATTAACAATGCTTTCTGTTGCAGCTACAATAAAAGTAAGTTCACATTGTGCAATTATCTTTTTTGCTTTTAGTAATAATGAACTAAAACAAGGACAACTTTGGAAAGAATAAATTAGATTCAAAACACAGCTGCTAGAAAATACTGAAAGAATGAGAACATATTCACATCACCACTTTGGAGACAAGAACAGTCATCTTGTGTTAGGACTACTTTAAAATAAAATTTTTTTGAGATTAGACTTTAATTGGTTAGGAATGGTCAAAGGGTTTCTCCATTGGCTTTACTGAAGGAGTGGCAAACTCCAGGTAAGTGGAAGTCATCAACTGTTGTCAGGAGTAATGGCTTCCATTACAACTGCAACATTCATAAGAAGATGTATATTTTTTCTGTAAAATCCTGACAAGTTAAATTTATTTGCCACCTTTGTTAGAAAGTTTAGTATAAGTTGCTACTCAGTAGTTCAATAAAGAAAGTATGGGTAATTCTGTGGCAAAACTTACAGTGATTTGAGAGAGTATTTAGCTCTGTGTTAATGATGATGATGAAATAAAAGTACTTTTTCATCAATACTCTGGGAATAGTGTTTGTGCTGATAGCACACAGCATCCTTAAAAAATGTAGTATTTAAATAGATCTTAACATATGTAAGGAACATTTAATTGTTATTGCAAAATGAAGAAAAGTAGCAACCTAACTAGTCTCAATTGTTAAGTATATTCTTCTTTGATGTTGAATACCTGAAGAAAAACAGAATTTTTAATAGTTGTACTAGAGCAATTAGTGATTAGCACTAGTGATTAAATCTGATTTTGCAATGAAACTGTAAGAGCTTCAAGTTACAAACAAAGGTAATTCTCATGGGAAGGTAAAGTAGAAACTATTGAAATATGCTGGGTTAGTCTTTCTGTTTCTAATTGTTTTGTTCTCATTGTCATTTTTAGTAATGCTTCATTACCTTGAACAAGCACTTGGAAATGTATCAGAATAAAATTCATTATAACTTCCACTGTCTGTCCTTCCCCTTGTATTTTTATGAATTTGTAAGGTTTGATAAATAGGTCAGAAGTGCAAATGATACTACTAGTACATACCATAGATTTTGTTTGGTGAAGCAGTAAGTACTGTCCCAGCTCTATAAGCTTTTATGCGTATATGAATGAGTAGATAAGTATGTCCAGTATCTAGACACAACTGTAATGAGAAATTTCAAGCAATAAAAAATAATGTATTTTACTAAAATTACTAATTAATACATTATACTACTGGTTTATTTTTGCATAATAATAATTATTATTTTCAAAACTTTGTCTTTAGCACTTGTATCATAAGTAAACTCTAAGCTTACAGTACTGTGGAGCTGAAGCTATTTAGTTATCATTGATATCTGCAGTGCTTGGTGACTGTTAGTTGCTGAGGCCCAGGAGATTGGTCTAGGGAGCTCATTGTTTAAAGATGTCAGAACTGAAGTGAGTTTGTCTTTCTTCTCTGATTCTCCTGGCTTGTCCCTATGTTACTGTACTGTTTTGCCCTGCAAAAGGCGTCTATGAGGGAGTTTTATCTGCTCCTGATAATACTTTCACCATTTTTTAATGGAATATGTATTTTTTAATAAATCTTTATTTTGTATTTGAATACAGGATGTATACAGAATGCCTTGCCTATTTGTAATCTCTTCTTTTGCTTATCTCGTCCTTTTACTAACTTTTTCTGATTGAATCCGTACTAAGTGCATGACTTTCATTGCCCTTTTGGTGCTCACACAGATCATATACTTATGCAAAATGTTCATGCATTGTCTTTAGCTATGCCATAACAGCTTAACAGAATGCTTATATAGTGTTGCTGTTTACACTACTTTATACTGCTTTGCTACATTTCTGTTCACTTATATCCTAATTAATGTATTTATAATTTACAGGCCTTTATTTTGGCTATGAACTCTCTCACCTAAAAAAATCATAGTAATAACAAAAATGACACAGACTGAAGCTGTTTCATATTTACTTTTCAGTAGCAAAATTTTGCCACATTTCTGCAATTATTTTTAGCCATCTTCCATTATGGGCCTGATTCTCAGAACCATAGAATCATAGAATCAGTCGAGTTGGAAAAGACCTCCAAGATCATCAAGTCCAACCCTTGATCTGCTACCACCACAGTTACTAGACCATGGCACTAAGTGTCACATCCAGTGTCATCTTAAAAACCTCCAGGGACAGAGAATCCACCACCTCCCTGGGCAGCCCATTCCAATGCCTGATTAGTCTCTCTGTAAAACGTTTCTTCCTAATATCCAACCTAAACTTCCCCTGGCAGAGCTTAAGAAGGTGCCCTCTTGTCCTACTACTGGTTGCCTGGGAGAAGAGACAAACCCCCACCTGGCTACAACCTCCTTTCAGGTAGTTGTAGAGAGTGGTGAGGTCTCCCCTGAGCCTTCTCTTCTCCAGGCT
>JAWWLV010000121.1:87720682-87745863 GCA_035041135.1 Platyrinchus mystaceus | reverse complement strand
CCTAAAAAATCCATTGCGCAGGCTTGAAAGGTAAAAACACCTTTCCCAGATCTTCGCTCGCGAAGACTGGCCACTTAAAGTTACTTAAAAAGTTACCAGTAACATAATAATGGCAAAAATGAATCTGTACCCCCAGCCTCAGACACACAATGCTATGGTTTGTTAGCAGTGACTGTGGTGGGGAGAGGTGTCACCCCTCTGCTCTCCCCAGAGCTGAAGCTGGAGCAGAGGAGGCAGTAGCAGCAACCCCAGCTCAGACCATGGAGAGGCTGAGCCCCTGCACTGCAGGATCAGTGCACAGCCAGAGGCCTCCTAATAGCAAAGTCATATTTGCTTAAAAAAAATTGGCACTGCACTGTTTTGTTATAAAATACGAAATTGAAAAGATAGATAAACTCTCCTCTTACCTGAATAGTAATATTAATCTGCCTCCCTTCTCCAAGATAAAATTAGTACCTCTAATACTTATGAATTGTAATTTCATTTTCTTCTAGTCTTGCTTGTTGCCAAAGTTTCCTTCATTCAGTGATACACTAACTGTGTGTTAGTATATTGATCTTTGAATCCACCTATACCCTGGGCATAAAAATAACATGAAAAACTGTAACTTTTATTAGTTAAATTCATCTGATCATTATCTAGTGTCAATTTGTTGGCTTTTGTTCATCATGTTCTCTAGCTCTAGTAAAAGACTGGTAGGAAAAAATGTTGGCTTGTTTTTAGAAACACCTGCCATATCCCCATGCTGTTGCATTGGAAGGTTTTTATATAAATTTATTTCCAGGTTTCATTTCCTGGAGGACTGGACCCACAGGAGGTAATGGAAATCTGGAGAAGGCTGTACCATCCCCTAACTATTATGCACAGATCCAGACTCACACAGCCAGAAACAGAGGTTGTGGAGAAGAAGCCATAAGATCTTCTTCATGTGACCTGATTGTTAAAGACCCCACAAAAGACTATTGGTACAAAATGTACTTCAGTCAGCTTTGGCCAGTTCTAACAGTTAGGACAGGATGTATGTTTTGCCTTCCATGTTCCTCATGTCACCAACAGCTGGTGTAAGATCTGTGGGATTGTCCCCATTAAACACAGGTCACTGGCATTCAGCCTATTGATGGTACTGTGTTTTATGAAGCAGGCTTTACAATACTGTTGTAAAAGAGAGTGCTAGTTACCTCTATATCGTAATTGAATCTGGTGTATAGACACAAAGATATAGCAAAAAAAAAAAAAAAAAATTGAAATTTCTTACTTTTTTGTAAATAAAAGACCACTCCTTTCTTAGAAGGCAGCTGATGTCTTAGTTTTTATTTTGCCTGAACTACATAAGGAAACAAATTTAATAATCCCATTATGATTTTCTAACTAAGTAAAAGCATCTTTATTCCATCAATATCATAGGGTTTCAAACTATGTCTATTTTAGGTTATTATACTGTACCATTGATGATGATGATTAAACAGATAATCAGTATAATTCATTAATCTCATTACTTGAAAATAAGATATATATTCAAACACTGTAAATGTCTTGGTGACTACTCTACTAGTATCCCAAAAGCCAGTGGACTCAGATGTCTCCAGTAGTTAAGACTCAGTGCAGCTACTTTTTATTATACCTTTTTCCTGTGGTATTATGCTGAATGCTGATAAGAAATCACTCTCTGCATTTACTGAGAAGAAGCTAACAGTCTTCTGCAATGCAGCTCACAATTATTAGCAGCAGCATACTCATTCTGCCTAATAACAAGTGTCTCGTTTATTCCCACACGACTGGCAATGGTAGTTGACATAAATAGGAATTGACTCTACTTTAAATGTCAGCTGAAGGGGGGCTTAAAAAAGCATAGATATCCATTACTCTATGAAGAATATCAACAAAAAACAAGTATCTGATGCTGGAAAAAAAGGCTAATTTTTAGTTAGTGCCTCATGAAAGCAACAAGAATGCCTACTGGGGAAAAATGTAGAAAAGCTCAGTTTTGTAGTTTCATTTTTTTCATGTATTTATTCTTTGTAGAAGAATTATGCAAAACTTCTCTTGCATTGTGATACACAACAGAAAGAAAAGAATAGTATAAGAGAAGGAAATATGAAATATTTCCATTTATATATTTTTGTGTGCTACTTAATTTAAAAGTCCCTTTCAAAAAGCAGTATTCTCCCTGAAAAGAGATCAGTGATCCCTTAATTTGCAAATGATAGTCAATCAGTAGTAAAAAATATTGGTGCAAATTTAAGGAATGAAATCTCTCAGCCTTCAAATTGAAAGAGAAGAAAAAAAATATCTCCATTCTCTTTTCCCAGGGACAGTTTGTATTCATATCTTTAGTCAGGATTTACAGCACAACAGCTGACACTATGGGACAGATCTCTTTTAGGTATAGACCATTAGCTAAGGATAATTTCTATAGTGTTTATTTGGCTGGGTAAGAGGACTATAATACTGATCTCTTCAGTTTATGTCTATGTAACACAAAACTTCTTGTTTAAAGAAGCAGGTTATTCAATTTATAGTATAAAAAATGTGTGTTATCTCTCAGAAATAAATCCACGGAAAAAAAACCCACAATTTTTCATGGATTCTTTGTAAAACGGCAGCATTAAGCTGTAAGCTTTACAGACTGGGGACTCTTGGCTGTATTCTCTAGTCTACTGCACTTCTGAATATTTCAAAGTAGGGAATACTAAACAGAAAATATTACTTTATTGATTTTTGAAGTCTTTTACATTTACTTTGAGCCTATGGAAATGCCTTTATAAAATGAAGGAACTAATAAAAAATTAAGCTTTCTGTTTCCTGTGTTCTGTACAATTTCTTAACCAATTTTTCTTTGGAGGCGATGGGCCAAAAGCTTTTTGTGCTTTTATGAAGGAATTATTGAGAAGCAGACAAGTCATCTCAATACTACAGAGTTATAACATTACTTTCAGTTCTCATATCTTAGACACACTCTTTGGAACTTTTGAAAAATGTAATAGATTTAATAAAAACTATAAAATATAAAGTATGCAGCATTCAGAAAAAAATAGTGAAAATTGTAGGCACTGGTTTCTATCTCTTAAATACAAAAGATATAGTAGATAAATGAATCAATAGAGCACCAAATATTTATGTGTGTGTATAAAAAATATGTGGGAAAGCCTATTTGGAGAGCTGTTAAGATGAGTTTACACAATGGGCCTGTTAAAAAGTAAATTAAAATTAAACAAAAATTTCAAACTAAAAATAGCATTATGAAACATAGATTTTTGCTTTAAATGTCTGGGCTCCTTTCTAGTATTTTCTTATGTTATTACATCAAGAGATTCATATAGCAGTATTGATTTTTGAGGGCAAGAACAGGTGGCACGACTGGAATCAACCACTGAAAAATATGACTTTTTGGATTTCACTTTGATAGTTCTAACATATCTGCTCAATCAATGCATTCATATGAATTGCAAGATCTGTTCATTGGAAAACTCAGAAAATTTTCTTTTCTTGAAGATTCTAGGTGAGCAGTTATCTAAAACAATAACAACACAAAAAATAGCCAGAAAACATTATTTTTCATTTGCTTTCACAAAGAAATAAAGGAAAATAATTTTACAGAAAAACATAGTAAATCATAGGTCAGAACAAATAATCACACTGAGTTGATCAGAAAAGTATCTCTAAATCTCTCACATGAGAAACATTTTAAAAAAAATACTATGACTTTTTATTTATCTACACATCATGTGTTTGAAAGTGATATAAGAATTCTGGACAGCTGTATCATTTACTTTTAATATCACTCATCTTCCAACAACTTTCTACTGCTTGTGTTCCAGCATCATTTCCAGATGGGATAGACAAAAGGTTTTCCCATTTACTAGCAAAATTTGTCATCAGAAGCAGCTTGTAAACAACCACAGTTAAGGTGCATGCATACATATCTGTACATAATCTTGGTAAGCACATGAAAACATCTTATGTAGGGCAAAAAAAAAAAGGGCTTGTAGAAGCAAAATTATCTTTAGGCATTTGGTCTGGAAGTTTTTGAATCAAGGCCTAAAGCTAAACAAATACAGAAAAATAATATTACCTTTAAGTATAGTCATAGGGTTGGATTATGGAATAATTCAGGTTGGGTGGCACTGCAGAAAGTCTCTACTTCAAGCTCCTCCTCAAAGCAGGGTCAGCTATGAGGTCAGACCAGATTGCTCAAGTCTTTATGCTGTTGGATCTTGAAAACCAGGGATGGAACTGCACAGCCTTCAAGTGCAACCTGCTCTAGTGCTCGGCTGTCTCCATAGGGGAAAAGCTTTTCTTCATAGCCAACCTGAACCTCTCTCTTTTTAATTTATGTCCATTGTCTGTCATCTTCCTGTCAGAGCCTGACTCTTTCTTCTTGATGTTGTATAAAACCATCTCTTTTCCAGGTTAAATGAATCTGACATTTAGACTGAACCTCAGTAGAGTGACTATAACAAATAACCACTTAGTTCATTATACAGACACATATGGCAAATATTATATAGGCATAAGTCCAGGTGTATCCCTTTTACTTCCTCATTTAAAGCTTTTTTTTCTCAGTTAGCAAACAGGCAACAAATAGAATTTAGCTGAAAAAAAAAACCAGCAAAAACACAAACCCCCCAAAATTAAAAACAACACAACCCCCCCCCCCCAAAAAAAAACGCAAATAAAAATACCTAAATAGAAAAGTGTAAGAAAGCTTACCAGTGCTCACTGAGGGATAAAAACCATATAAGTTAGCTTTTAAAATTAGATGAGAGTCCACCTCTTTCTAGCAACACAGACCTGGGAAGGAATTATGGTACATGTGATAGGATTCATACATTCTTTCATAGCATCATACCTTGGATGTCTAGAGTAGGCATCTCCAAAGAGCAAGTATTTCTGTGTACTCTTTACAAATAAATAGGTACCTCTATGGTATAACTCATTCAGGCTGTCTTAGAGATCTACCTTACAGAGGTCAGGTAAATCCCAGCTAGGGAGTATATAACATATGTAAGGGACAGTAAGACAATTCATCTACATGCATAAATAGGAGCCTATGACATGGTATATCCAATCAGAGGCAAATTTCAAGACCAGATATAAAATGTACCACCTTGGTTTACATCTACAAACATAAATATGAAATATGAAATATGACAGTGGGCAATACACAGTACATTTTTTCATTCTTAAAAATTAGCTTTAAACAGGAAAAAAATTATATTTAATTATGAATGTTAATCGGATAGAGATCTGGAATGTGTATCATGCAACCAAGCCAGGGGCATTTATATCATCTCATTTTCTCCCCAAACCTAACTCTTTGTAACTGCCAAATGTTAGCAGATATGTTAATAAGACGGCAAATATAATTATGTAGACCTTAAAAACCTGACAGCACTTCTATTTCTATAAGTTAGTAGTGATTTATATTTTCTTTTTTTTCTATTGGAATCTTACATATATATTTCACAGGACTGATGCTGCATGCTCCTTTGTGCTAGACAAAACATGATTTCCATACATATTTAGATATAAAAAATATTTCATTAAAAATAATGTGTTCTTCTATGCAAGACTGGAACCACCTCACTTTCTGGCACAGAAGCTGAATCACTGACTAAACACTGAATCTGCATCCAAATGAAAATAGTTTTTTCCTTCTCTGAATGAAAAAGCCTACAAAAATATTTAGATGTAACTCGGTATTAGCTTCTGAAGAATGAGATGTATGATATACATACTGTTAATAGGCCACAAATTACATTATTTTTTCCTAAGCTGAATCTATTGTCTGTGACGGTAATTAGTAAGTGATGTCCCTGTCTTTTTCTTGGTCCAGAAGCTTTTCTAGTTTATCCTTTCAAACAGTCCCACTGAGGAGGGTGAACAAACAAGTTTCTGGCCAGGGACTCACATGCAATTAAAGTAAACCTATCACACCTTGACAAGGAGACCAAGACAACCCCCTTCTTCCTCTCAGATGAAGTCTGGCAGTGCCTCCCAGTTGGCCACCAGGCCCATCTAATATAGAATATGTTGAATTGGAAGGGACCCACAAGGATTATAGAGTCCAACTATTAACCCTGCACAGGACCATCTGCAACAGTCACACCATGTGCCTGACAGTATCATCCAAACACTTCTTGAACTCTGTCAGGTTTGGTGCTGTGAACACTTCTCTGGTTGTTCCAGTGCCCAACCACCCTCTGGGTGAAGAACTTTTTTCTAATATCCAACGTAAACCTCCCCCGAACTTACTTCAGGCCATTCCCTCAGGTCCTGTCATTGGTTACCTCAGTGCCTGCCCCTCCTCTTACCTTCATGAGGAAGTTGTAGAATGTGATGAGGTCTCCCCCCAGTCTCCTGTTCTCCAGGATGAACAGACCCAGTGACCTCAGCCGCTCCTCATACGGCTTCTCCTCAAGGCCCTTCACCATCTTTTTTGCCCTCCTTTGGACACTCTCCAATAACTCAATGTCTTTTTTTATATTACAGTGCCCAAAACTGCACACAATATTCAAGGTGAGGCCACACTAGTGCAGAGCAGAGCAGCACAATTACCTCCCTCGACCAGCTGGAGATGCTGAACCTGATGCTCCCCTGGACACAATTGGCCCTCCTGGCTGCCATGGCACTGCTGACTCAGATTCAACTTGCCATTAACCAGGATCCCCAGGTCCCTTTTCCTGGCACTTCTTTCCAGCATCTCATTCCCCAGTCTGTACGTACACACAAGGTTGCTCCATCCCAGGTTCAACTTCCCCTTGTTGAACTTCCTATGGTTGGTGATTGCCCAGTCCTCTAATTTGTCAAGGTCTCTGCAGGACCTCCCTGCCTTCGAGGGAGTCAACAGCTCCTCCCAGTTTTGTGTTGCCTGCGAACTTGCTTAGTATCCCTTCCAATTCTGTGTCCAAGTCATTTATGAAGATGTTGAAGAGCACAGGGCCTAAGATGGAGCCCTGTGGAACCCCACTAGTGACAGGTCACCACTCTGATGTTACCCCATTCACTATTATCCTTCTGTGCTCACCCACCAAATGATGTGTTTATCCAGCTGTGTGCTGGACATTTTGTCCAGAAGGATCCTGTGAGAGACAGTATCAAAAGCTTTACTGAAATCCAGAAAGATTACATCAACTGGCTTTCCTTGATCAGCTGGATGGGTTACCTTGTCATCAAAGGAAACCAGGTTTGATAAGCAGGACTTTCCTCTCCTGAAGCCATGCTGTCTGTGACCAATGACTGCATTGACTTTCAGGTGTTTTTCAATACTTCCAGAATAATCTTCCCCATAACTTTACCAGGTATTGAAGTGAGTCTTGGAGGCCTGTAATTTCCAGGGTCCTTCTTGCCCTTCTTAAACAATGTTTGCCAGCTTCCAGTAATCTGAGACCTCTTTGGATTCCCAACACTGCTCAAAAATCATTGAGAGAGGTTTTGCAATGACATCAGCCAGCTCTTTGAGGATTCTTGTCACACCAAGCCCCATAGACTTGTCGGGATCCAGCTGAAGCAGCAGATCGTTCACAATTTCAGAGTAGTATTTTCTGAACTTCTGCTTGCTTTCTGGACTACTTGCAAATTTTGACTCTGAGAGACCTACCCATAATAGATAGAGAAAGTCATGTCATGTTACTAAGACACTAAACACATTTTCATTTCATTGTGTATTTTTTTCCTCATATAAATGGCTTTATGCTAACTAAATATCACCAGACGTTATTACTCAGTTACTCAGTTGTCATGGAATCATTCTACACCTCTTCATAGCTACCTCTAGTTTTCTACACTGAACAGTTTTGTACCAGTTGCAAATTTTACATTTTCTACATAATTTTCAAATAATTTATGAATGATCACTTTTCACCACTGTGCAAACATCTGTCTATTCAGCCCTCTATATTCCTCTTAACCAACTATGAACCTATTCAATAATCATTCCTTATGTTGTTAATCCTCCTTAATGAGGCCATTTTTCTTTCTTTTTTCTTTTAATTATTAAATATTGATTGATTCATATTATCATTTACTTCTACGAGATCACTAATAGCTTTGTGAAGCATGACTTTCCTTCACAAAAGCTGTATGGATCTTCTCATTAGATCATGCTTATTCATGCACCTACTGATACTATTCTTTATTATAGCATCTATTATCTTGCCTTGTACTAGAGTTAGATTTATTCATCTGCACTTCCTAGAATCATTGCTAGATGCCTTTCTAAAAACTGGTGTCAGTTTACATTTTCAGCTTACATTCCTTTTGGCACTGAGACTGATTTAGCCAGAAAGTTACAAACCATAGTCAATCTTGCAGCAATTTCATAAGTGATTTTCTCTTCTAGTCCTGGATGAATATCATGTGTCCTTACTGATTTAGTGTTTGGCATAATAATTTTTCCTAAAACCTCTTCTCTGGACAGTTCAACTTAAGATCATTCCACGATTTATCTACCCTCGCCCAAAAAAACCCCCAAAAAACCAAAAAAAAGTTGGTTTGGAATTTTCCCTGTCCAAGGTAAGTGATAATGCCAAAGATAAAATTGTTATGTTCTGAAATAACAATTTCATAAGTGATTTACGGCACTTAAGTTTTTTTAAGTTGCTTCATAACTTCCTCCTTGGAAGGTATCATTTTGTTAAGGCCATAGTATAATCTCCCATGAAAAGTGCCCTTGGAGGAGCGATTATTCTGTAGTACTTGATAGCAAACACAGGTACAAAAAATTAACTCTTCTTCTGTTTTATCATTGTCTCTAATTGCTCCCCTCATTCCTTATTCCAATACATCCATTGTCCTGTGTCTTCTGCCTTTTTATGTGCTGCATAAGGTTTTAGTATTTATATTGATAAAGCTACTGTGAAGTGCATGTCATGGAAAAGGTGCAGAGAAGTCTTGATGTTCCTCAGCAGAACACCTGTTGTGCCTTCTCAGTGCATTGTCACCTACATCCTTCCAAGGAGGGTAAAACACTACCGAGTAATACAGATAGAATTTTATAAACTCTGCTTCATGGATGTAAGTAACTGTGTGGAACAAAGCAGGACAAACTTTGTTGCTGAACAAAAACCTTGTGGATATAAATGTAAAAAAACCAACAACCTTGACCACTAAGGATTGTTTTCTGAATGGGAGATATCTGCTGCAATGTTCCTTTTCACCTAAACCCTTGCTAGCTGACTCCTCAAGGCACCTTCTTCGAAGTGTATTCAGTGGGGCCATGGTAAAACCTTATTAATGCTTTCTTACTGACTTCTTACAACGTGCTTCCTTCTTAAAAAGTATGGCAAGGTGAAGGGAAGAGTGGAGGGTAATGAAAGATGAAAGCTGAAGTAATTAATATTCAGTTCCCTCATCTTACAGTAAACACTGTGATCCCTGGACTGCTGTCTCACTACGAAACACGCAGCCAGAAGAAATCTGCCTCTTCACTTGCAATGGATCCTGATAGGCAGCACAGATGGTGGAATCTGTAAATATGTATGTCTGTAAATATGAGGTCTGCCCTTATCAGGGGATGCCATGGCTGTGTTCTGAGTCAGCATCCCAGATGCTTGGCCTCAACAGCCCTGAGCTGGGTTTCACTGGTTTAAAGCCTGTGTCAGTGCCAGTGACTGCTTCCTCCTCTGCTCCACCTTCAGCTCAGGGAGTGGCTCCGCTGGGGAGGGTGTGACATCCCTGGACAAAGACACTGACTGCAAACCACAGCCCTTTGTGCACATGGGGATGGTGGAAATGGAGGCCATGGTCAGGCTGCAGCTGGCAGCCTGGGAGAATGAAGGTGATTTTGACAAGGAAATGCAAACATAGAGATGAACGGGCCCTAGACAGGGGGAAAACCCAGCACAGACACCTCACTCCCCTGGCAAAGGTCTCAGGATGCAGCAGCTGTTTTGTGCAACTCTTCATCCCATTTTGTTACTGAGGTTTTTCCTGTGCTAGACAATTAGGTCTCTTCAAATATGAAAATGTTAACAGGACCAATAAACATCTGTTATCCTTGTATATCTGGTGTGCACTCCCTTTTGTCTGTAAGTGGATACTGAGTGTAACAAAGTCCCTACCCTAATCAGCTCTGACTTTTATTTGCTTGAATACAGGGTCTGACATTAAGGAAAAGAAGGTCTCTGCAAGTAGCAGGACGGGAAGTACAGCCCAATGATACACCTACACTACATGGTGAGAGGCTGAGATTAGTTCTGGAAAAATACCTCTGTGAAGAGTGTGGATTCAACATGGGTATAAATACCAGTGTTTGTTATGTAACATTTCCTTCCTTTATGCAGAGAAACTATATCTATTTTAAGAGAATCTGCTTTTAATCTAAAAGCAATAGATACAGGATATTAATTTCTAATGGCTTCATAGTTCTTATATATCTCCTTCCTCAGATATTAATTACCGAGTATGAAATAAGGAACAGATAGGCTCATAGCACTGTGAAAAATTAATAGATTGCCATGAAATCCAGTTGAAGATGTGAAGTTAATTGAAGTCTGTTGACAGGTTCAAGATATAAAGAAAATAGGAATTTTGTAAGAGAGAAAAACTGGGCAAAGACTAAGTCTTAAAGATATAATTGTAACTTTTAAATTAGGAAATATACCAGAGTGAAAATGTTTTAGATAAATCCTTTAGCTGCTTGCTTCAAAACACAGCTGGACAAAGTTCCAAGCAGTCTGATCTAAGTTGATCCTTCTCTCATTGTGGAATTGTACCAGATAAGCACTAGTAGTCTCTTCTAGTCTATATAATTGTTTTGACTTATACTGTTATCAAATTATACTGCTGTCAAAACATTATTTTTTCTTTCTTTGCATCTAAACTATGTTTAAAGAAATACAGATAGGATGTTATTGGGTCATGAAGTGAGGTTCCTCCTGCTAGAAACAAACATTGCAGAGTTTTGTTGACAACTCTGTATAAAATAGAAAGGAAGGTCATTCCAGAACAAGATTTCCATATTGCCTAAGGATTCAAATTAAAAAGTAACCAAAACAAACAAACAAATTAAAAAAAATCATAGATCACCCGTAAAATTAGTCCTTTAATAGTTTTTTTTTAGTCGAGGTCCTTTACCTTTTTTAACCTAAATTTGTAACTGGTGAGACGAACACTTTTCTGTAATTAATAATTCTTTAATCTTTATTATCAATTTAAATCACCAACTGGAAATCCCTTTCTTGACGTAAGAGACTTTGAACAGATTTAATTGTATTGCCACAATAATTACTATACTAGTAAGGCAAATATAATTTCATAAAACTCAGTGTGGTTCTTCTGAAGACATTATGAAGAGCACTGTAAACTGGAATTTTTGATTGTCATTAGTAAGTTCATAAGTGGAGTTGAAAAATTGTTCTTGGCCATTTGTATGATGAATGTCAAGCACAGAATCTATTGTGTCCAATGGTCTTCTTAATCTTTTCTTTAACTGTCAGTGTTAATCATAGTGAGATAGATAGATAGATAGATGATAGATAGATAGATAGATAGATAGATAGATAGATAGATAGATAGATAGATAGATAGATAGATAGATAGATGTGATTAAATTTATTGTCAGTCCTCTGAATGACTAAACAACCAAAGCCTTATGTCATGACAAACTGTGGAACACAGAGCAGAAAACTCAAAAGACTGTGCAAGGCTTTCAACATCAACTGCATTCCTGCTAATTTAATGAAAAATTAAAATGAAAATAAACCCAAAATACATGATAAGGTGAAACAGATATTTTAATAGCATACAACAACTTTAAGGTAAGTATTCCATATTGCAGCAAAATGAGCAATAAGTGTATTTCAAGTTTCTTCTGGACAGGAGGTAAATATAGTCAAAGAAAATGACTTGGAAAAAAAGATAAAAATATTGGAGGAGAGAAAGCCTAAAACCCGCTTCTCTACTTGCAGGTCTATGGGCATGATGCCTTAGAGTTTTTGATTTTTTAATTTTTTGTAGATTTTAGAAATAGTTGTGTAGTGAATGTAGATTTGAATGTAGCTGTATTATATCCCTTACCCTTAACACAGTGTTTACACATACCCAACCCTACTACCCCATTCCATATCAGTCCCCCTAAATTCCGTTAGTGTGTTTAATCTCATTTTCAAGGTAGAATTGTAGAAAAACACCTTAAAATCTGCACCAGAAGATATAAATATGACACAACAACCTTCAAGACCGGAGCTTTGGAAGGGCTCCAAGGACTGCATGTGCTGCAAGGAAGATGAAGATGAGGAAGACTCAGTTCCTGAGAGGGCGTGTCAGGGGGCAGAACGGGGCAAAACCGGGGGGTGGATGAATGAGGATTGGATGGAAATCATTATAAAATTGTAATACCTGAGTTGAAAGGCACGCAGTTGGGTTTGTGTTCCTGGAGCCTGGAGGCTCATTAAAATTTCTGCTCCTTTATCTTATCTCCTACCTAATTTGGTCTGGAGTCTTTCTTCCTCCTCAGTCTTTTAGGTAACAGCACATACAAAATTTCCTTTTAGAAACAAGAAAGAGGAAGTGCCACAAAAATTGCAATACTGTACAAAGCTAATTATTTTTGTGTCATTGGGGTCATTGTAGAAGCAGTTGTAGTCAGTATTCATTGTATTACTAGTACTGACATAAAAAAAAGTAGGAAAATTAGTCCTGCTGGATGGAAAGTCCCAGATTAAAGTGGAAAAAGTGTAAGTGCTGCATTAAACAATATTCAGTAATGCTGCTTCCACAATCAAAAGGAGTTTTTCCACAACACCGTTGAGTAATCCACTGAGTGTGATAAACTTTAAGAGAGGTATAAAAGGCTATTTAAATTTACATCCACCTGTAAAGAAAAAAAAAATCAAAAGAGTAAATGGTCTTGTATTAGACCTTTCTGAGGTCTAATACAAGCATCTCTAAGACTGTGTATCTGAGTATGGTGTACACACAAGCACGTGCACTTCAGAAGACAAAAGCACTGAGTATAATATTAGTTCACTATACCTGTGTCAAACATTTACCTTTAGATCTTGCCCAGACATTTTCAGACTACAGTAAAATGTTATGCCTGAACTATTGCAGACCCAGTTTCTTGAGATTTATATATATTCTGGCAAACACTTACTCATAGTAGTGCTTTTGGGGGCTGTTTCAATACATATTTTAAAACAAAGTTTAAATATCCCTTTGGGTAAAATGAAAGACATAGATTAAAGCAAAATCACTGAACTCATTGCCCTTAACTTATCCTTTTATGTAAAAAAGAAGAATATAAAGGTCTGTATTGAATGTAAATGTGAAAAAAAATCACATTTTAAAACCTTTGCCTTCTAAACTTTAAGTCCCTAATGTCTAACTTTTCTAATCACAGTTTCATCAAGTCAGTTATCTGCAGGTAAGATAAAAAGGCATTCGGTTTCTCTCTTGTATCATCTTTTCCAGCCTGCTATTTCAAGAGTTACTTAATTTAGACAGATTACAGCATTTATTATTATGTCTGATATATTCCTCCCAAATTATATGTATAGAAATGTTAATTAGCATCTATTCTGCTCAGTGTTCACTGCAATACTGGCCCTTATCAAGATCACAACAAATTGTGACTATGGAGTATAGCAGTTTATTTTTATAATGTATTTAAAATGTAAAGAAATCCTGAGACAGATACTTTTCCTTATTCTTTTTATATATTTTAAGCAGTAGCATTTTTCTTTAAACTTTACACAGTTTTTAAAAAAGCTAATAAAGTCAAATTTTAGAAAATATCAGTTGTTATTTTCCATTTCATATCCTTTCACATTCTTCTGTTGGTAGGGTACTGCTGGGACAAAATAGATCCCTGTAGAACTTATTCTACCAAAATAATAGTGTGCACAATGTAGAACAGCACATTTTTACTTCAGTGATGGTAGCATATTCACCATGAAAACCTTCTTACATTTGAGGAAGTTCTATAGAGTTTAAGCAGATAATGCATCTGCTAAATGTCCTGAATTTAATTAGGAATGGAGCTCATTAAAACTATTCAAAATAATGTTGGGGGTTTTTTTCTGTCAATCATTGAATATGTTATTTTTAAAATATATTTTCCTGATTAATTGAATACTTCTGAGATGAAAATATTTGATGTTTTTGCCTATTCATTGTGGCTTAAGGCATTTAGAAATCTTTGGTAAGCACATTCCGTGAGAAGTTATTTCAACCCCTTTTTAATGTTTTTCTGCATAAAGCTGTAATATGCTCTGAGTTGCTTGTTTAATTACAATTTGTAGAGAGAAAGTAAAATTTGATGCTAGACTTCAGAATTATGCTGCATTCTAATTAGCTGGAAAATTAATACCATTCTTCATAGTGGAAAAATAGAAAGGCAGCAACATTTAGTGAGAAATATAGCTGATTTGTTTCAAGTTTGATTAATATGGTTGGATGGGGGTTTTATACGGATTTCATCTAATTACTCTACAGTAAGATTGGGTTTATTGTAATAAAATTATAATAGCGTGGATTTTTGTAAACTTGTTAAACACAACTAGTTTGTTTCTTGTGTCATGATTTACATTAAATGAATGTTCTCTCGTTCTTTACTATGCATTGTTTGATATCAAGAAGTTCTGAAAGTAAAAATGACATACACGTACCTTTTTCTTATTCAGCAGGACAAATAGAAAGCTTTACAAATATTTTAAACAATAATTCAGTTCTGCCAAAAACTGAAAATATCAGTGGTTCAGCAGAGTTCCATGTAGGGACTTTTCCTGTTTACCTTCTTTATGAATGGTCTGGGAAAGGAAGTAAACCATCAGGTCTTGGTACAAACTTATTGTAAAAAATATGTCCAAGGCCACGCTTCAAAGACCAGCAAAAACTGTTAACAAAATTTGGGGAGGGAAGAGGGGTGAAGGGACAACAATGAAAACCACCACCACCAAAACCAACAAAGAAATTCCAAACTAATAGATGAAATTAAAAATAGATAAATGTAAGTAATTAATACAGGTAAATAAAACCCTTGTTTCACCATTTACTCATTCTGAGTAAAATTTTAGTTTAAGTTACAACTAGGAAAACATCAAGCTTAGGGCTTGGTGCAAGTCAAATAGAGATTAAATCCTGATCCTCATGGATGATTGCAATTACCCAGACATTTTGTGGGAAAAAAACACAGCAGTGCACAAGTCATCCATCAGGTTTCTCAAATGCATTGAGGACTATTTCCTGTTGCAGACGCTGAACATGTGACTAGGGACATTGCTGGACTTACTGCTCACAAACTGAGAAGTCTTACTTGACAACATAACTACCAGTGGTATCCTTGGATACAGAGAGGATATTGAATTTATGATCTGTCTGGAAGGCTGTGTCCAGTGAGTTACAGTCAACGCCTTAATTTCCAAATGGAAATCTGTCAACAAGTGCTTTCTCTTAAGGGTCCATGCTGGGACCAATACTATTTAATATCTTCATCAATGGAATACTAGGATTAAATGCACCATCAGAAGTCATGCAGATGACACCAAGCTGAGTGCTGTAGTTAGAACCATAAAGTCATAGAACATCCTGAGATTGAAAGGACTCAAAAGGGTCATTGAGTTCAGTTCCTGTCTCTGTACAGGACAATCCCAAGAATTACACAGTTTGCCTGCGAACGTTTTCCAAATGCTTCTTGAATTCTGGAAGGCTTGGTGCCATGACCACTTTCATGCGGAGCCATGGAAGTTTCAGTGGGAGTTTCAGTGCTCAGCCACCCTCTGTGTGAAGAAACTTTTCCTAATAGCTGACCTAAACATCCTCTGACACAGCTTCATGCCATTCCCTCAGTCCTATTGCTGACAACCAGAGAAAAGAGATCAGTGCCTGCCCTTCTGCTTCCCCTCATGAGGAAGCTGTAGACTGCAGTGAGGCCTCCGCTCAGTCTCCTCTTCTCTAGGCTGAACAAATCAAGTGACCTCAGCTGCTCCTCATGTGGCTTCCTCTCTAGATCCTTTACCACAGCCCTCTTTTGGACACTCTTTTGTAGATTTATGTTCTTCTTATATTGTGGCACCCAAAATTGCACACAGGACTAGAAGTAAGACCATGCCAGTGCAGTTTTTGAGCCATCTTATGGAGAGACTTGCACAGGCGGAAAGAATAAGCTAGAAAGAACTGCCATTTGGGGTCAATTCTCTCGGCTGTGTCGCCTCCCAACTTCTTGAGCACTCCTAGTGTACCATTTGAGGTGGTGAAGTGGGGTGGAAAGGTGATGGAGAAAAATAGAAATCCTTGATGATAAGCAAGGACTGGTCAGGAATAGCCAAAATATTGATGTGTTATCAAATTCGGTTTAATGACAAATCCAGAACGCAGAACTATACAAGCTGCTATGAAGAATGTAAACTCCATTCCAGCCGGACCAAGTGCATTAACAAAGCCATTTGCTTCATGATCCCCTTCAAGACTGTGTACTTTTTAAGCATCTGTCCACACTTTTTGCTGCTCCCAGGCAGGCGGGTCAGCTGCAGTACCAGATGAATTTGCCAAGCTAATGCCAGTTGTCCATATTACAAGAGTGTAGCTGATGGGTGTTCCTAAGCTTCTTTCTTTGTGACTTCAGTGCACCACAGTTCTATGAACTGCAATGTACTGGGTTTTTTTACTGAAAGAGTTTTAATGCCTGAGCTACCATTAGCATGAGGGAAAAGGGGAAAAACATGAGGCACATGGGGAATGCCTTCATTGCATATTCTTTAGAACATAGTCAAGTAAGGGCATGGTCTTGATTTAATTAATTTCCTAATGACATACAAATACTTTAAAGAATCAAAAGCTGAAGCATAAGCAGACAAATCAGTTCTTCCACAGTTCAAATAAGGTTGCAGAAAAGACAGATATATATCTGGCAAATCTTTTGGCCCTGCTGTTCTTTCCATATAAAATATGAAAAGTGATGACAAACATCTACTCATGAACTCAAATATTGGAATACTACCTGTAACTGGAAGATTTGAGTTCAATTTCTTTCTCTGTTTGTTTGGAAATCAAACTGGGATTTTCTTCCTCTCAGGAGAATGTATAAACCACAAAATTGCTATATAGGTACACTCTTAATCTGTCTTATTGGTACTATTTACTTTAAATAAATACACAGACACTCAGTGAACTGTCTGATGTCATAGAAGGTAAATGACTGAACCTGTAGTCTAGTGAATCACCCTTCTGATATTTTTGACAATGACTTTAAATATTATATACAAAATAAAATGACTTCTGTAGAGGCAGAGAGAGATATTTGTCACACTGCAGTGCATGTTCTAAATCTTATGATACCCACTTGAACAAAGAAGTTTAAATAACTCTTAGGATGGTGGTTGAGATTTAAATTTGTGTCTTCTCTTCCCTGTACAGCCAGATACAAAGAAGTATAAAAAAATCTTCAAGTCTTTATAGCAAAAAAATTTCAGTCATTAAATACTGAACAAAACACTGAGAGAAACAGAGATTCCTTGTTGTGATTTGGACTTATGACTAGTAGGCAGGACATAGGGTTTCTGCTTCTTTTGCTGCCAATTTTTAATTGGTTATACAAAACAGAATATCAACAAGAAAGCATAAAAGCCAGCTTTCCCAAGTACATAAGAAATGTATTTCAATAATTTCAGGGAGATAAAAGCATACAATTACCCGGATCACCCTGACAAGCCTCTTACATTAGGAAAAGAGACAGACACACTGAAAATGAGTCTATTAACTTTTCTTTTTCTTGAGTCAGTTGACAAGGTACATGTTGATGGCAGTGACATCAGTGGTGACTACAGTAAGTACTTGGGCAAAACATCCAAAGCAGCTAGGGGGGATTTTCCCTGAGGCAGGGAAATACGAGAAAGGGTGGAGAAATCCAGTAGGAGCCAGCAGCTCCTGAAAGCCGTGCTGATGTGGCAAGGGCATTAACAGAGCAACTGCAGAAGATTTAAATGGCACCACAGGACATGGTGACCAGGAGGGCAGCTAAGTGGGTGGGCAAACAGGATGTGGCACATAAGACAGATTTGGTGCAGCAGTTTGCATGGTAGCTTACATTGGCAGGGCATGTAGGAGGGCGTATACATCCTCCCAGCTCTGGAGGTGAGCTCACCTGGTGTTTTTTGCCTGCCCACCTAGAGCAGACTTAACGATGGTTTCCACACAGTCAAAACAGTCACTAGAAGGAGCATGATGAACCATCCAATATGATGCCCAGTCGGAAGGAGGATCTGGGTAGTTGCAGGCCTGTCAGCCTGATCTCAGTGCTGGGGAAGGTTATGGAAAGATCACTTTGAGTGTGATCACATGGCATGTACAAGCATGTCATGGCCCAGTCAGAATGGGTTTAGGAAATACAAGTCCTTGACCAACCTGTTCTTCTTTTAAGATCAGGTGATCCACCCAGTGTATGAGGAAAGGCTGTGGATGTAGTCTACCTGGACTTCAGTAAAGCCTTTGATACTACTTCCTATGGCAGTCTCCTGGTGAAGCTGGCAGGCCACAGCTTGGACAGGTGCACTCTTCACTGAGTTAAAAACTGTCTGGATGGCCAGACCCAGAGAATGGTGGTGAATGGAGTCACATCCAGTTGGCAACCAATCAGTAACAGAGTTCCTTAAGCCTAAGTATTGGGGCCAGTACTGTTTATTATCTTTATTGAGGACCTGGATGAGGGGATCGAGTGTACCTTCAGAAACTTGGCACTAAATTGGGTGTGAGTGCTGATCTGTTGATCTATTGGAGTGTAGGAATGCTCTTCAGAGGCATCTGGACAGGCTGGATGGATTGGCTGAGGCCAATAGTAGGAGGTTCAATAAAACAAAGTGCCAGGTCCTGCACTTGGGTCACAACAACCCCAGACAGTGCTACAGGCTGGGGACAGAGTGTCTGGAAAACAGCCCCAGCAGAAAAGGACCTGAGGTCAACATCCAGCTGAGCATCAGCCAACAGTGTGCCCAGGTGGCCAAGAAGGCCAATGGCATCTTGGTTTGTACCAAATATAGTGTGGCCTATAGTGGGACTAGGGAAGTGATTGTCCCTCTGTACCTGGCACTGATGAGGCCATATGTCAAGTGCTGTGTCCAGTTCTGGGCCCCTCATCGCAAGAAAGACATTGAGGTGCTAGAGCATGTCCAGAGAAGGGCAACGGAGATGGTGAAAGGTCTGGAGACTAAGTCAGATGAGGAGCGGCTGAAGGAGCAGGGGAGGTTCAGGTTGGACATCAGGAAGAATTTCTTCTCTGAAAGGGTGGTTAAGCATTGGAATGGGCTTACAAGGGAAGTAGTAGACTCACCATCCCTGGATGTGTTCAAAAAATGACTGGACGTGGCACTTGGCGCTATGGTCTCATTGACAAGGTGGTGTTGGTTCAAACGGTGGACTTGATGATCTTGAAAGTCTTTTCCAATGGTAATGATTTTTGCTATGATTTTTGCAAATTATCCAAAAAATACCATTATACTTTTGGGTCAAATTTGAAGTATCATGATGAAATAGAATCATATTTTGCATTTTCATTTTGATGTGGAAAAGGTGAAAACCTGCTAGTTTCTGGGGTATGTTTGGGTTTTCTTTTTTCCTGTTGGGTTGGGGTTTTTTTGGTTGGTTTTTTTTTTGGTGTTTTTTTTTTTTTTTCAGTTTTGGGTTTTTGTTGAGTTTGTTGATTTGGTTTGGTTTGGTTTGGTTGGTTGTCCCGGTATGTTTGTATTTTTTCTGGGGTTTTTTGTTCCAGTTTGGGGGATTTTCTTAGTTTAATAGCTGAATCAAAAAAATTTATGTGTTCATAACTCATATATACACTGTCCTCACAAGGTATTCATGAGACTTCCACCTAATCCCTTCCATACTGTGAAGGGTGTGAGATCCTTGATCTGAATCTCACTGAATTATTGATATGGGTCTGAACCAACTCACTGCGTGTGTGCATGTGGGGAAGGGCTGGGCCTGGACCTGCAGGTACATGTAAGACCTGCACACAAGGCCTCTGTTGAGGGCACAGGGCAGAGCCAACACGGCTGTGCCCATGCAGAGCACATGGTATCACTGAAGGCCCTGTAGCCGGGCTGTCAGTCAAAACAGACCTGCCTGGTAACCCACCCACACCACACCCCTGTAGCCTGTGGCTGCCTACAGCAGAACTCACTCAGGCCTGGAAGGCACTGACCAGATATCCGGCCTGGGAGGGAAAACTGAACTCCATAAATACACGAGATGCCATCTGAGCATCTTTCTCTCTCTCTCTCTCTTCTCCCTCTTCAGCTGGCACCATCTTAATCATTGATTTTTGTCTGTAACTATTCTCCCTCCTCTCCTTTCTGTCTCTCCTTCTCTCTTTCTTTACCCCTTTTAATCTGTTTTCTTCTGTTACTCTTTTCCTTCTCTTGTGGGTAAGAACACCAATGAATTGCGTTTTGCTAAAGCTAATATATTGATTGGTTTTAGTGGGTGTTTTCTGTGGAATGTGTGTTTTTTGTGATGAATGTTTTAGTGAATCGCCTTTTCTTGATTGTATTTTACTCTTGTAAAACCCTTTTGCCAAAATATCTTATTTTTCTCACCAAATTAAAAGAATTTCTTTTAGAGAAGAATGTGTGACTCTTTCTCCAGACACTAAATAGAGATTATAACAAACCAAAAGGCTTTTAAAAAGTCTTAAATAGAATGTAACCACTCTGGGCAGCATATGGTTTACATCTGGAGAGTAACAAAGGTCTATGGCTGGCCTAATTGTCTCTGGTTTGGTCAAATGGTTTAAACGTGCCACTCATTACAAAAGTCAGTAATGATATAGAAATCAGAAAAAAAATATTTCCACAGGCCACTGTTTAAATCAAATGATAGATCAGGTCACCTCTTTTTTTCTCATTTGCTGCTTATTTCTAACTCAATTTGAACTTCACTTACTGAAATGAAGTACTGTATTACTATAATACTGTGAAAATTGCAACCTTCTAAATGTTTTGCATCAATCATTCTGTAGTCAGCTATTCAGAATAATGTATGTGCTTTGATGTTTCTGCTTTTGATAGAACAATTTAGAAGTGGTAACATTGTTTCCTTAATTCTTTAAGAGAAGAGCAATCTTGTATTGCTTTTCTCTGATGTAATATCCTATTGTCAATTGAAGAAAACATAATTTTGAGTTTGATATCCAAAATAAGATACTGCTGAATAAATAACCACAGTTGGAAATGCTGCAATGACCTCTCACCAGATGTCCATGACATTTCCATTTGAGAAAGTCTTTTTAAGTTCCCAGATCTCGGTTCTTAATCTCCTTCATATATACACTTATCTGTGCAATCTTGCTGGCTGTTCCTTAATATAATTTTCTTCCCTCAGAATGGTATGTCTCTGGCTTTTAGGGATTATACTGCAGTCTGAATCCTACCCAGTTTATCCAAAATAATTCCTCAAGGCTGAGTTTCATCACTGTTTCTGTCTTGAATGTAAATAAATCAGATATCCTTTTGGTCTCATTATTTAATATCACTTGAATTTGAATTGTCATATAAAGTCCCTAAACTTGCATATAAACCAGTAAAAGCAGTCTCTTCTCCAAAGTGGGTCCCCATTTACTTCGGTGGAGCTCTGCAAAGACCAAATCATTAGTTAATGAGGAATTGCTTGCTAGACTGCTCTCAATTGACACATAATTAAAATTTGATTAGACAAGATTTGATTCCAAAAGAAACTCTGCAAGATAATGATAATCCTGAGTTTTCACTGAGTGGTAAGCACTGAAAATTTGAAGGATCAGCTCTAAAAACATAATTTAGGAACCTGAAGTGAAACTTTTAAATTTTTACCCCATTCCTCAAAAGTCATCAGAAGAAATGTATAAATATTTAAGATGCCTCATTTCCCTTAAGTAACTTCCCCAAATAGATAAAGTTTAACTTTTGTTTATGATCAAGCCCTCCTATTATTGGTAGTATTGAAAGTTTAACAGTGTTTTCGAATCAAGGCATTTTTTAACTGAAGGAGAACGTATCATTACATTTTTAAGAGGATGTCAAATGATAGAAGACAAATTAGTTGGCAAGTCTTAAAAAATGAAGAAAGATGTCAGCTAAGGAAACCTGTAGTGCTTACTTTACTGCTGAAGATTAAATGACTTAGGAAATGGATGAACTGGGTTTAAATCCTGTCTGGGGAAGACTTAAAGTCTTATGTCCTCACTTTCAAATAAATACTTTAGGCAGAAGTTGATATTCCAGATTGAAAAGTTTAGGGATATAGTTAGTAGACTTCCTCTTGAGGCTATTTTAATTGGCAAAAAAAGAAACTACACATTTTATGAAACGGCAGACATGTCAATATAAATGTCTATCTAATCTGGGATGAGAGCACCTGAATGAAGTTGATGTATAAACACTTATTCTACAGGTTATGTACTGTGAGTTGCATATAGTAAAAAACCCACCAATCCAAGTGGATTGCTCGGGTACACTACAAGATGTGATGTCTGGGAAGTTTAGCTCCATCTGACTGGAAAAGCAATTGTAATTCCCTGCTTCATATCAAGAGTGAATGCTTTAACTACAAAGCTATTCAACATAGTAGATCAGGAGAGGATGTTGATACTTCTGCTTTGATTCAGAAGAAACGATTACCATAGGATGTGCTTAAAATAAAAAACAAGAGTATAGCTGTTTAATTATAAAAAAATTGGGAATTGAGTTTCAAAGGAGATATGAATATTTTCAGATGCTGACACAATGGTTGCCACTTAGAGTTAAAAATTTTTAGAGTAAGAATACTTTTTACAATAGTCATAATCAAAAAGCATATCTAACAGTTTCCTTCTCATGGGCAATGATTATACTGCCATTCTTATTATTGAGCATTAGTCTCTAGATTACAGTTAGGTAATAAGTAAAATAATTTCTTTTATACTTGCAAAGTATTTAATTTTCTTTTGCCAACATTTCTTTACCTCAAGTATATACAATTTATGTATTTTAATGCCGTTATTAAAAATACAGTAATTTTTTTCACTCATGAACTGTAGAATCTGAAGTAATCTACCACACAAAGAAAGAATGCTGTCATTTAGACCTTTAGCTCTGAATCAGTGAGCTTGACTCTGCAAGGTCTTATTCAATATAAATCCATTTACTATAATAGAGTTTCATGGAAAACAAATTAGAATATCACTGGCCTTTTTCTATTTGTGCAGACTTCAACAAGGATGGTTCATTAGTGTTTAGAATCTTACTAATTTTTAAGATCCAATTTATTTTCTCTTAAAAGTAAAATCACAGTAGGAATACCACCTCCTGATATCTGATGTCTCCATTTACAGTTTTGGTAAAAGAAATTAAGATGTTAAAGAAGGATGTATTTTTTCTTCAAATCTCTCGTATTTTCAGATAGAAAAGGAAGTTATGCTTCTGCTACTGAATAGCATTAACTTGTCCCATTTAAAAATATTAATTTGAAGCAATTTGCATTGAAGGTTATACTCCCTAACTGGTAACACATACATAGATGTATTGAGCCATGTTCTTTTTGGATAATAATACACAATTTCAGATCTTAAAGTCAATTTACAATTTTCTTGCCTTATTTATAGGCCAAGCTCTACTACAATCACGACCTGACACTAAAGTTTACTTCTAAAAACATTTTATCCTTGATTAAAAAAATGTTCCCTGGTAGCAAGACAAGCTAAGATGATTCTGCTTTTTTAATCCTCATTATTTTTTTTTTTAAATCTAATTTAAAAAATAGTATGTATCATTTGAGTACAAACACTTTTAGACCAAAAAAAAACTTTAAAAGGTGAGTTTTCTAGGAGGTAGCTGTTGTCAAGGAAGGTTTCTGAGAGTATTCATCATTTGGCAACATTGCAAATTAAGACTTTAATTAAAACAAGGCACTAACAAGAGTATGCAACCACAATTTAGCCTTAGTTTCCTCAGTTCTCTACAGTAAAGCGAACATGTCAATTTCTGCTATTAAGTATATGCAGAAATTGTCACAGGTTTTATGGGTAAACTGAGTGTTTAGTTCCCCTTCTGCCTCACATACCTTCAGAAGAGATGTTCCTTGTTTTCTTTCCTAACTTCTAAATGATGTCAGTGGAAGGTGTTACTGCTCAAAAACCATATCTCAGTGTGGGAGCTCTGATTTAAATCTTTCTTTTTGCTTGATTGAAAATAGCGAATAGGAATAGGATGTATCCTGCTCTTCAGAACTGAGATATTCTCTGTTGCATTTTCCCTAGCTTCTTTTACTGGTCCTGCTGTGAAAAAGAATAATTCTCTTTTCACACTATGTCTAGACCAGCAAATAGCACAGAAGCACAGAAACAAGTGCTAGCAATCAATTTTCTACCCTGGTTGCATCTGCATTAGTGACAGATCTGTAAAATAAAAGAAATGGTCCTGAAGACACAATGGTTACACTGTTCGGCAGTGCTGCGTCCTTTGACCTTATGTCTTGTTTCATGAGGTAAATTCATATTCTGGTTTTTGTTTCCAGGGGGCAATGAATTAATTTGATGGAATGGATCAACTTCTGTAGGAGTCAAAGATTCTTTCTTACACTGGATAGTGCAAGCCAGTGAAGTTATCCTACATCTTAGATAAGTTTTCTGAGTAATACTGGGCTCTGGTGAGACCACCTTCCCCTGAGAAAAGGGGTGATCTGCCTTTGCTGGAAATACCTACCTTCTTCTGCCCAAAATCTTTAGTGGAGGTGAATTTTTCACTTTAGATCAGCAGCCACTACTTTGTGTTGCTAAAAGAAAGCATCTTTTTCCCCTGGGAATCTCCTGGGAATCTGACTGCTCTTTGTGCTCAGGAAAGCCACTGCCATGGTAAAATGAAGTCATCACCCCCATTGGAGCTGTAATTTATAGAAATGGCAAGGAAATATACACTGAGTTATATACAAAGTTGGAAAATTTACAGCAGTTTTTGCATTTTAAAATTTATTACTTTCAATTTTTAAAATGTTTTTATATGGGTTATTAATGAACTAACAGTATTCTACATAGATTTCTTAGGTCTGAGAATACAAACCTCCAAGAGTCTACTCTCTTTAGTATCATCATCTTAATTTTATAATATTTATCACACTAATTAAATATTGCCTTCTTTACTAAAACTGGTTGCATTTGAGCACTTTTCCCAACTTCTTGAGTCTTTAAAAACCTAAGTCCATAGTAAGGAACCTAAAGTAAGAGCTTGCAAAGAGTCACT
>JAWWLV010000121.1:87685834-87704606 GCA_035041135.1 Platyrinchus mystaceus | reverse complement strand
TCACGAGATGTTTGCCTTCCAAGGTTTGTGATTTAGGCTTGAAGGTCCTTTTGTTGAGAGCTGGTATCTGTCTCCCACAGCAAACACCTCCCTCCCACCCCTCTCTTCATCCTGTGCTCAACTCTACTTCTAATTCTCTATCTACTCCTTTCTGGGTGACACAGGTAGGTAAGGAAGGGGTCTTGTGGTCAGTTTATAATATATTATCTCTATGACTCCTTCCTCCTTACGCTCTTTCTCTGCTAAATTGTGGGGTCCCACCCATGGGATACAGTTGTTCATGAACTTCTCCAGTGTTGGTCCCTCCCACAGGCTGCAGTTTCTCATGAACTGCTCCAGCATGGGCTCCTCTCCATAGTGCCACAGGTTCTGCCAGAAGCCTGCTCCAGCGCAGGCTCTTCCCAAGGCCAAACTTTCCTTTGGGCACATCTCTCTGCTCCAGCATGAGGTCCTCCCTGGATGGCAGGTGGCTATCTGCTCCACTGTGGATCTCCACAAGCTGCAGAGGGACAATCAGTTTCCAGTGTCTTGTCACAGAAGCGACGTCTGCAGCACCCCATATTATCAAACTTTGCTACAAAAAAACCAAATACACACACACTGCATAAGGACTATGAGGGCTCTTTAGACTGTAAGAGAGTAAAATCATAAGTCTGTAGACTAAAACTGACATTTCAGTTATAAATCTAATTTGTCTAATACTTATTCAGCCAATGTCATATCTGCTCTTTTTTTTTTTTTTTTTTGCTGCAATACAACAATAAATCAAAGTGGTTTTACAAAGCAGCACCTCTCAGTTAAGAATCTCCATTATTAAATAGCCAATTTACAAGAAGAAAGATATTTTGGTTCCACATCTCTTAGAGTCCTGTATCACCTCGTTTCTTTACTATCACATGATATTCACAGAAAATTATTCCCGCTTACAGTGGTCAGTGCTTGGCAGAGTAAAAGGCTATTCTGTAAAAGTGGTGAGTATTCCAGTGCTATTATAGAATAGCTTTCTACTTGGTTTTCCATATTTTCTTACATGTATTATGTTCAATGCATTGATGAAAATCTCATGGTGTTTTTTATTATGAAGTCAGAGTACCATTCATTATAACAAACAGAACTGGAAAGCAGAAAGCATTCTTTTTGTTTGCATGTATTACAGAGTAAACTCAGAAACACAGATGTGAACCCTTATTAGCAACTGATCACAGTATTTTTATGGACAAATCTAAACCTAATGATCAGCCTAAATATGACTGTGTTTGTTTTCTCTGTTGGCTGCATCTGGTACTTGTAAAGATTTTATTCTCAAGTGTTAATTTACATCAACAGAATAATTCACAATTTTTGTTGTGAGTTATGTGATAATATGTATCATTGAATTTGAATTTTGACACAGCCACACAGCCCTGGACGAAACTAAATAACTTGCATCTGTGACTCCAATTTATACAAATTGTTATAGACTGCTAAAATTAGCTGTCTCTAGGCCACTTTATTGGACTACATGTGTTGTTTTTTTTATGTGTGTGTGTCTGCTTGCAGTAGTGAATGACAATGCATCTTTGCTTTTCCTTTCTGACTCAAATTGCCAGAAAATTGAGGAATACTGCATTGTCCCACATATAAACTGATACATACAATTGAATACCTGTAGTTTTCCTGTTCTAGCTGCTAACATCTGAGTGCTAATATGATATAAAAGCTATTAAAATAATAGTTATGTATTGGCCTGTTTATGCCAATTTTTATTTTAAAAAATCTATACATACATTTCCCAATAATTTCTTAGAGTTGGTAGTATAGCCATAAGAAAATTACTTTTGGAGTAAATAATCTCCTCTAGTTTGGTAATACCAATACATGCCTTTAAACTGTTTCTTTTATTAGTGATTTTTTTATCATCTTAGTATATTTAGTTTAGAAGGAACTCTGTTTTGTTGCAGAGAGGAATACATCCTCTTTCTCTCTTCCATCATGTCCGGCTTTTCCAGATCTGAGTTGGGGTTTTTTTCTCCATAAGAACTTCTTAGAGGAATATGGATAAAATTATTTTCAATAACTGCAAAATAATAATTTCTAGATTGTGATGTTTTTTCAGTTTTATCTGAGCGGAAAATGTGATCAAAAATATGTTATTCTCTTTGATAAACTCCTAAATATTTTACTTCCTACTGCTGCACATATTGATGGAGATTTAAAATTGCCTCATTTTTTGATCAAGCCTTCAATGAATGAGTTTGTTATGAAGTTCAGAATTCATAAAACTGAAAACAATTCAAAGGCCTTTATCACAAAATTTAGGCCCAAAAATAACTAGTTTGTTTTTTTGTTTTGTTATTAAATCCATCATAGAATGCATTGTGGAAGACTGAAAGTTTCATGAGTTTGCAAAGGTTTTCACACATATGCACAAGAGAGCCTACAGCACAACTGCATTTATGAGTGTTGATGTCACAGTTGTGTACAGAAGAAAATATAGAAAAGGATGAATTATGGAAAAAAATTTATTATATGGAACGACTAAGCATTAGGCACCTAGATGGTTACAAGATAGAATTAGATTTTATGAATGAGAAATAATAGCATTCCCACTGACTTAGGATGCTATCCACTGTTTGTAAACAATAAAGCTCCTATATAACACAGGAGGATAGAAACAATGTTATATTGTCTTCAGGCTTAGAAAGATAAAGAAGATGCAGAGTACAGTGAAAGAAAAAAAAAGCTTTTGCAATTTAGAGAGGTAAGAGACATTCTAGATGGAAGAATATGCATTCATTTTTGTTGATAATTTATTGAACTTGCTTCTTTGGCATTTCATCTGTTTTTAAATTCTTTTGTGTTGGCTGATAGTTTCAATTCCATCTACTCTGTTATTTAACCTTCTGTCAGGCATTCTGTATGTGCATACTATAGCTATGAGCTAGACTGATTTCCCTTTGTATTTTGTGATGTCTTCTGAGACACTGAGGCAAAAAGAGTGATGAATATGAGAATCACAAGCATAATGATGGTATCCAGCAAAGGCAATAAACATTCTTTTTTCCTCTCTCAACCTCTTTCCATTCTGAAATTCAGTAGAAACTATTTTGTTAAATATTCTTTCAAACAAAATCCTTACAATCTAAATTTAAAATGTCTTTGATGGAAAGTTAAATAAAACTCCACTGTAGAGGGTGTAGCAAACTGCTGGCAGGAGGGTCTGGGCCTGCCCAATGCTGGACACGGATGGTTCAAGCTGACTCCAACCCACCCCCCCTTAGGGCACAGCTGAGCCCATAGACAAGGAGGTGTATTAATAGCATAAATGGCTTGTAAAGGATACTTCAGCAAGTTTAAGAACAAAGTAAGCTACTTTAAAGGAAAATACCCTATTTTTTTTTTTAATTTAAAATATTCATCAATTTCTTTATGGAAATTCTATAATAGGTTATAACTTGCATTCTATAGCACAAAAAAAAAACTTAGTATGTTTTGTGCATTCTCTCTAGGCTCATTTCTATTTTATTTCTCATTGCAGCTCACAGAGAGGTAACTCAGAGACAATACATAGTAAGGTGGCAGAACCACACGATAAATTAGGTGTGAGGAAAAGGTATCATGTCTATTTATCCTTCAGCACAAAGTTGTGCCTTGAAGGAATGTCCAAGCCTTTAAAAAGGTTTTCTGTTACCTTCAGTGAGGGTATGTCTGAAGACAAAGGCCTGCTCTCAGCAGGTGATTGGCATCTTGCAGGATGAAAGTTTACTGAATATTTCATCAATGAAAGGAGCTCTCTTTCATATGGTACAAGATTTAATACCTATTTCTAACGATCCCTTAGTCCATCTATCTGACAATAGAATTTCTGTAGTTATGGCTGTGGATTGTGATTACTTGTTTTTTATGGTCATAAGACATCTTACCATAAATCACAGCATGATGATTAAAGTGTCCTTTTCTGAGTTTCTTTGTAGCGTCACACTTTAAAATATATTAGTTTTGGTCAATCAATGACCACATCTTCTAGTATTTTGTTTGAAAGATAGAAAATATTTTAACTTCTATGTTTTTACTTCATTAGGAAAAGGTTACATATGTAAATTGAGATTCCTAATTGTGTCATTATACAAGGACTGGGGAAGCTGACATGGTAAAATAAAAGTAAAAACTGTTGATGCCATAAAAGATTGCATGTACCTGGTGTTTATTTCTACCTTTCAGGACATTTAACGAATCTGTGGTTCAATGTGTTAAATTCAGACTGTGCTGCGGAAAATAGAAAAAATATTTTTTCTATTTCCGCACAGTCCCAAATATTGATTATTAGAGCCTATGGAATCCTGCCTCAAGCTTTATCTGCTTGAAAGCCCTGTTCATTTTGTTAAGCTCTTCTACTAAGATACTATTCTTTAAAGAAAAGTGACCTTTGAACTGCATTTCACCTTTAAATTTTGTGCAAAACTCTCACTGACTTGCAAGGGAGTTCCGCATGCAGCTGAATGCAGCTCACAAACGTGTCAGCAGACAGTTAGCTGGGGCTTCGTAGCAAAGTTTCCATAAATCACATAACTGGGGATTTATATAGAGAAGCAGAGCTGGCTGACAATTAAAACGTTATTCAAATGGTTCTGGGTTTTTTGTTTTTAAATGAAAAATAATATTTTCTAAAAAAAACTATTGCTCAAAAATAGGGATATATCATACTTTTTATAGATTGCAATTAACCATTTTTACCTTTGTTGAGTTTCTTTTTGACCAATACAAATGGAATTGTCACAGAAAGTCACAGTTTTATTGCAATTGAAAACAAGTAATGATGCTGAGTTTCAATTTTTCAAAAATCAAGATTATTAACTTTGCTGATCTGAATTCAGCATGACAAAAATCAATATGGCAAGATGTCTCAAAAATATGAGCTTGTGAACCCTAAAAATACCTGTACCCTAAAAAGACATGTACCTCACATTATATTGTGTTGGCATTATTTATTAATTTTTAATATTTTTTACCTTATTATCACAAGATTTATTTTAAAGATCAGGATAAATTCTTACATTAGGTAATATTTTTACATATATATAATTCTTACATGCATTTCTTTGTGGCTTCAAATTCACATCAGAACATACTGTGTAACAACAACTGTAGTATTACTACAGTTTTATTTTCTATTTTCTTATGAATTAAAATAGTTGTAGAGAGAAGTGGTAAGGAAAAAAAGAAATCTTTACTTTCTTTTTAAATCAGTAAACAAGGTCATTACATTTCTAAAGAAAAGACAGATTCTATGAATAAGCACACCTGCATTACAATTCTTTTACCTCAGACTTATAAGTTCAAAATTTTACTTTCATATCTGCATTGTTAAAGTAACCCAGCAGTTACTTGTGCAACTCCAATCTATTTACTGGGGGAGCAGAGTAAAAAACAGAGGCCTTGATGCAAGCATTATCCAGCCATGGCTAAAAGGTTACTATGTTCATCAGACATTCCTTGCTGCAATAGATTCTTGTTAAATGATTAATAGCATACTAAAAATCAAAATCTTAGCTAAGTGTATAAAGAATAGATTGTGCAAATATAATCCTTTACATATAAATCAATGGTCAAGTCTTGGACTAAGTTTTGATCCAGCTGCACCTAAACTCCCCCTGATAAGGAATTTAGAACACAAGGGGGTCCTCTCTGAACTTTATGTCTTAACAGGAGGGTCTCTCTAGCAATTTTGTCTGAAACTGTCCTCTATGAAGAAATTAATCAAGTCTACCTTGCCACTGAATCTTGTTAAATCACTATCTCATTTCCTATAAAACACGGTTAAACTGGTTTATATCAATAAACATATTGCTACTTCTCTCTTATGAGTGAATTGTGTCACTCAGAGTGACAGCCAGTTTTTAACACTGCAATTTTCATTTGCTAATAGGAATTCTAGATTTTGTAGCTGACCTGAACAAGATTTTATTTTCACCAGACAAACATCTTCTTAAGTTCACCATTATCAAACTTCTCACAAAGCAGACTATGTCTATACTTTCTATCAGAGTGGGAGATCACTGTGTGTTCCTTCATGTCATCAATCACTAATATGAGGATATTTTCTGAGGACAAAACTGTGCTCAGACCACTGTAACAATTTCTTAAAAGCTTGCGATGCTGTCAAATCTGTTTCTAGGTGCTGAAAGTTACAGGATGACCTCAAGGTTTACTTCTTGTATGTTCGTAATTATGGGTCTCCATGTAGGAAAGGAAGTCATTTGAAATGCATAAAAAAAGAAATAAAGTCATAAGTCATAAAAAGAAATGAAGATTGGACAGAAGGTTTGAAGTTAGATAAGAAGGAAGTTAGACAAGAATGGGTTCATGGATGCAGGGGAATGGAGAGGTGATAAGGGAAAAGAGAGAGAATGGGTTGGTTGGAAAGCTCCATCACAGAAAATGTGTTTAATCAATGGCAAACAGATAAAAGGCATAATATTCCTAATAAGCACTGTTATGAAATATGTATAGTGGAAGCCAAGATTCTAAGGCCATATAACAGAAAGCTGCATAATGAACTCAGACTTTTAGCCTTGATGAAACATTATGTGGTTGTAAATACAATGATACTTGTGCTTTTCTATTTTCTCACTGTTATTAAAACCTTGGAAAGTGCATATACAAAATATCAGTAGAAGAAAATTTTTCCCCACAAGCCCTAAAATTTAGAATATATAGGAAAAATTTACAATCGTTTTTCTTAACCAAAGTCTGTTCTAAGGATCATGAATAACATATATGACTGGAACAGAGCACTTAGTCCAGTATTCTGAATTTGAAATCAAGAGGCTTATTCTCCTTCATGCACAAATAGAAAGCTTCCACAGTAAAGTAATTTTGGCAGAAGTTTTTTTTATTGCTAGTTTTAGAGGGCTACTAGAGAACAGCTTAAGAGAGTTCAAATCCGTATTAAGTGACAGAGGGGCACTGAGTAAGCTCTTTCAGTCAGTTATACAGGATCTCCTTTTCCCATGCTAAAATGATAATTTTAATCCTACCCTTCACTCTTATGGACTGGAATTATTTCTTTTGAGTGTGGTTGAGATGTTCCAGAAATTGTCACACCATGGCTGTGTAAATGGCACAGGCACTCCAATTCCTTACTTTACACATCTTGAAATATCTGGTTTAATGCTCTGTTCATTCTGTATCATATCATTTTCTGTGTAGAGGAAATACTGGCATCACTTATTATGGAGAAAGACAATTCTAAATTAAAAAGATGACCTGGAAAGTAGATATGGCTTCTGAAATACCTCTTGCCAAAATATTTACAGCTAGTGAGTCAGCATTTCCTCGCAGAAAAATGTTATGCTACTGTGAATTAATTTGCTTTTGCTCCTCAGCCTCTCTGTGATAAAAACCCAAGACGTTCCACAAAGTTTTCACAAAAGCTGTTTGCATTCCTCCTTTTTAGGTTTCTCAACCAGAGTCCTTGCATGGTGAATAACTGATTCTTAGTGCAGTCATAAATTCTTTTAAATTCAGTGAAAACTTTGCTTTAATATAAGAAATCCTATAATACACTAGCATACTTAGAGAAATCTGGCCAAAAAAAGTACTTTATACCCAACAAACTAGATATCCAAATAATATATTTTTGCCTTTAATATATTGCTTAGGGCCTACTTATTCTGTCAAATAGGGATGATACTTCCCTTGATTTGCAGTTTATGATAATAAATGAACTTGAACTATAGGGAAGAATGTTACAAGAGAAGCAGAATAAAGTGACTAACTCTGTGTATATGCTAGCATTCCTTGCTTAGGCACCAAATTTCCCTGAAGTTTTAGAGGCCAAGTGAAATAGTTCTCCTCAACTGAGTGTTCATGTTCCTTGTAACATTGGTAGAAGGAACTTGTCTGAGAAGAACTGTTGAGAGAGAAACAGACTAATCCCAGTTTTTGATTTTCTGCCTCATTTTTCGGTTCTTTTGTTGTTTGTTTGGTTTTTGGGTTTTTTTTAAGGTATTATATGGCTTTTTGTGGTATGCAGTATCCCAGTATACAAAACACATATATTAAATAAATGTGTCTCTGTCTTACTTTTTACTATTCAATTTTATTACAGAGGCACAGCTGGGTTTTGAATGACTGAAATTGCAAAGGATTTTAATATAATGCAGTGCTCTGTACAATAATTTAATTTACCAAACGTGACTTATTTTTTAATTTAGCTTTTCTGTAAAGAACATCTTAATCGAGTGGTAAAACTAAATTATATTGTGTTATCATTCATAACCATACTTTCTTTTCATGCCTAATTAAATATGAAGTGTCACTAGAATAATGTGAAAAGCTTATTTCTTGCTACTTCTAAACTTTCTCCCTTTCAGTTATTATCAAAATTTATTATTTTTATTTTTTCAAGGAGATGACAACATAAATTTCTGAACATAATCTGTTTACTAATTATTTTTTTCATGCACCCGTTTGCATGTACAGTACAGGAAAAAGCCCTCTGTGTGTATTTGTTCTGAGATTTCATCCGCCTGGGAACAGAGAAAAACGGTAAGGTAGATTGCTAACAAATGTGTTGAAATGGATGTATTCAAACTTTTGAGAAGGTACAGAAAGAGAAGACGAAGAGTTGTTATATTCCATGCACGGGTACAGCTTCAATGCATTTTTCATTTCCAAAGGGTGCTACAGTAATTGAGAATAAACAATAATAGTTGGCTGTCTCATTTTGAAACTACCTAAGTACCAAAGTAGTAATTTAGATGGGAAATAAGGAAAAAATTAGGAAAAAATTCTTTATTGTGAGGGTAGTGAGGTACTGGAACAGGTTGCCCAGAGAAGTTGTTGATGTCCCATCCTTGGAAATGTTTGAGGCCAGGTTGGATGGGGCTCTGAGCAACCTTGTCTAGTGGAACATGTCCCTGGCCATGACAGAAGGTTGGAATCAGATGATCTTTAAGGTCTCTTCCAACACAAAGCATTCTATGATTCTATTGGTGATGTCTGCAGGGCCCACCCATGGCAAATAACCTGGATGACAACTGCTGAAAAAAATGAGTTCAACTTTTAGGTCTGCACATTGAATACACAAAAATGTCTGGAGAATGTTTGCCCAAAACCAGACAGATTACAAAGGAAGATGACCATTGGCTGGTTTCAACAGTAACAACTTGGAGAAAAGTAGGCTAATGTAGGGAACTTACATTTGTAAAATGACATAGAATAAAATAAGCACATTTTGGAAGATATTAAACCCGAAAAACTTAAATTTTCTTTACTCCATACATTGTTACTGTAATAACAATTTCTCAATAAATGTAAAAATTCGATTCTGATTAAACCACTTGAAACAGTCTTGTAAGTATTGCTTTCTTAAGCAAGTATTAACATTTCAGTGTATGTCCTTTCATCAGAAGTTCTGCCAGACCTAGTAATTCAACCAAAATTTTTTACTCAACCCATTAAGCTTTCAGACTAATGCAATGCATTTTACAATTACTTTTAGGTCATTTACAGTGAGAGTCATAGACATGGAGTCACATTGTAAAAAACAACTGCTATCAAATAACAGCTGGATTGCTTCTATAGAGGGAGGGAGAGCTCAGTTTTGATGCTCTTCACGTCTTCTAATGTCTTGATGGAGACACCTGTTCACTTTCAGCTACTGTGGACGGATAAAGCCCCATAACTCATTCTTCATGAACAGTAACACAGAACGTCTATCAGATGGTAATGACTTTCAGTCACAACTAACATGGAATTAATTTAAACCAGAAATCTAGTAGTAAAACCAAGTACATTGACAATCAGGAAGCTGTTTAAACTAGACTAATGTCACAGAAGACAGTGGCAGATTCAAGCACAAAGGCTCTTTTAGAAATTAGACTGCATTCATTGACACTATAAAAAAGGATCAAAAAAAAGGCAAAATTTTACAGTTCAGTGTCCTTAATTTGGTGAAGTTAGGAACAATATATTAATGTTTTATTAAGGAGTGACATAAATTATTATTATAGGCTATACTCATTTTCTGACAGAAAACAAAACCAAAGAGAAATCAGAGGTGACTTCCCATCACTCTGCATAATATCTTCTATCTTGAGAAATGAGTAAAAGTGCTTTAAAGGTGTGAATTATAGGATATTATGTTAGATATTAGATCTGTAAAACATGGAGGCCTCTTCAGTTGATGGAGCAATCTGTAACTCTCCTACTAATGCTGGATCCACATCTACAGGCCGGGTAGCCGGGCTGTCAGTCAAGGCAGATCTTCCTTGTAGCCGACCCACACCACACCCCTGGAGCCTGACTGGCTACAGCACAACTCACTCTGGCCTGGGGGGCACTGACCAGATAACCTGCCTGGGAAGGAAAACCAAACTGTGTAAATACATGAGACTCCATCTGAGCTCCCCCTCTCTCTTTTCTCCCGCTGCCTGCACCATGTGAATCATCAAATCTTGTCGGTAACCATTTTTCCTTTCCTCTCTCTCTTTTTCTCTTTCTATTCGCTTTACTCTTTTAACCTGTTTTGTTCTTTTTTCCTTCTCTTGGGGGTAACTTCAAATCACTGAATTGGGTTTTTCTAAAGCTGGTATATTGATTCTGTGGAGTGGGTCTTTGTGCTGAGTGTTTTAGCGAAATATTTTTCTTGGTTGTATTTTACTCTTGTAAAACCTTTTGCCAAAATATCTTATTTTTCTCACTAAATTAAGAGAATTTCTCTTAGAGAAGAGCACGTGACTCTTTCTCTGGACGTGAATTCAAGATTATAACAAACCAAAAGGCTTTAAAAAAGTCTTAAATAAAATGAAACTACTCTGGGCGGTTTATGGCATAAAATCCGGAGTACAACAGGAAGTAAATCCAAATATTTCTGAACTAAGTAAGTATCACTACTCAGAAATAATAATGAAAGAAAGGGCAAGAGACCCATTTGGGTAACTAAGAAAGTAATAGAAGATATCAGGAGGGGAAAAAACTAACATCAAATGACATGAAATATCAAGAACACTAAGAAAATTATGAAGTAAAGCTGAGCAGTTCTTGAAAGCAAAAAGTGGCATGAGAGGATTGCCTTGGAAAAGAAACAAATAATAAAAGATTTTTTGTAGATAATGTTTTCAACAGGGAAATACAGTCAGCATAGAAATCTTGGGAATCCTAATCATGATGCCTGAATCTCAGAATCGTTTCCAATAGAGACATGTATCCTCAGAGTACTCCGTTCTTTCACAGAGAACTATTTTATACTTTTAATTCGAGTTCCTTTTCCCAGTGCATTAAATATCTCTTGGAATTCTTATTTCTCATTTTAGTCTTCATACACTAGTACATTAAAATTTCTTCAATGCACAGGGAAATTAATAAACAGAAACAAGTCATGTTATCTCCCCTTAAAATAAAAATAAAATTTAACAGAACTTGGGTGTCTAGAGCATCCTTCCATAATGGATTTATGATGAAGATGACAGTACATTTTCAAGAGTTCAGAGGCAAAAAACTGGTATCGTAAACGATAATAAATATTAAATTGAGAACATAGGTATGAGATATTCCTACTATAATCACAATAAAGAGCTACAATAAAAAAAACAATAGTTGTGATTGTATCAAAATGTAAACATGCTGTTATTGCTAGATAAATAATGATGTTTAATTTTATGTCCATTTATATTTAAGGCATATAATTTCTTATTTGCTTTATTATTCTGACTTAAATTTAGAGAGTCAAAATATTATCTCATTCACATATTTGTAAAAACAATATCAAATCCCAGCCCAATCCAAAAGCTGTAATAAAAATGATAGGATATGTAAGAGAAAGAAAAACAAAACTAAATCACATATAAATATTTATACTGACACTTGTTATCTTGATATTATTAGCATTGCAAGTATTTCTTGACCTTATGAATCAATGGGGTTGACACAGAGGCACGAAGCATCTTCAGGGACCAGTTTAGGAAAGTTATTTCATAAAAAAGAGAAGTGCTTTTAGAAAACGTTATGATGATTGTAGGTGATGAAAACAGGAATGGGCAAGTGAGCAATCAAATATGGCTTTGCTGGCATAACAATGCTGGAATAGCGTAATGTAAAAGTAATGAAGGACCTTTACATTAGGAGCACTTTAATTAAACTTTAAACTTGAAGTAAGGTGACTTTGTAAGAATGAGCTCATTACCATAGTTGTTTTGCTGCAGAGTGTGAGCATGTGTGCATGTGCAGGAGTGTGGTTTGTTTAACAATTTCCTGCATGGCATGCATGGCATAGCACAAAGGCATAATGAAGTAGGAAAAGACGTCACAAGGATTCCTTGAAGAACTTAGATTTTATAGCCATTGTTCCAGTTTGCAAGAACTTACCAGTGTAAAAGACTCTGAAACATATGATCAGTTGAAGTGGATTTCACAACTAAAATAAAACTAAATTCTACTTGCAAGAGTACAAACATAGGAGTTGGGATGAATGAAGAAGTATATTTTATACCTTTATAACTATCTGGTTCTAGTTGTTTAAAAATGCTGGCTATTAGTTCTAAATCTGAGGACTAATTCCCCCCCGTGACCTATTGGGAAGATTATTTAATCCGTTAGTGTACTGTCACTACCTTTTATAGTTTCTCTTAGTCTGTGGTGTACAAGATGTCTGTAAAAATTGTGCTAGTTCATTCAATAGCAAGAGAATCTATTATTAGAAATAAATTAGATTTTTAACTGCAGTATCTTGCCACAAAATTGTGATTGGGTAGAATGGAAATAATTTTGTTGTGAAGTTGTGAGACATTATGATTTTATAAGGCTAGAGCATGGCATTAGACATACCGACAGGTATGACACATCACATATCATCAGCCTTGCAGACACTGTTTCACAGAGGTAGAAAACATATTTAAATTATCATTAAGAGTGGAACCAGCTTATGTCTTTTAAGATGTTAGCATGTGCATGTGCACTATTTTACTATTCTTTAGAAAGTATCTTAGATTAGATATGCAGTAGTTGTTTTTTTCCATATAATTCAGGCTTCTACCTTATCTTTTGGAAAAAAAAAGCTCTTAATTCTGTTATGTTCTTAACTTGTAAGAGTATGTATGGTATACATATCTCACCATGTCCTTTTTGTATTTCTTTTTCTTTTTTTTCTTTTTCCTCTTGACACATGTTGAAGGCAAGTTGAAAATTCTTTTAATGAAGCTTGAAAAACAAAGTCCGCTTGTTCTGGAACGTGATCTTCCTGAATTATGTGATTTTTGGTATTTATACTGCTCCTTGACGTTCTCTTTCTTCTTGTTCCCCACTCTACCCCCTCTCTTTGCTCCTTGTGCTCTTTCCTGATGATATGCTACTTATGGATCTTCAAGAATGTATGAGAGAAGTCTTGCTTTAGAAGTATTAAGGTGCTTTGTGTCAGTGTGATCTAATCCTTTTCAGAAATATAACACCTGTGTCTCTTTCACTCTGGTGGGTGATACAAAGCAGATAAAATGACAATTAAAACTGAGTCATGAGTTGGAGTTTTATTCTTCTTAAGTAATTTCAACATTTAGTACTAAGTACCTCTAAAACACTACTAGAAGACATTATTGTAAGGATTGTTCCTGCTTTCTAAATAAGTACAGCCCCATTTCTTACATTTCATTAACTGTAGTTTTCCCATACTGTTTTGATCCACATACATTGACATAAAATTGGCATTCCAGAAAAAAAATATGGTAACAAGGCAGTTCAACAGATAGCTACCATTAACAGAATATGTAATGCTTTACTGGATTAATTACTCATTCTAGAAGTCTGTACAATTGTCCTCCTATGGCCTCTGCACAATTGAGCAATTTATCTGAGAATCCTTACAAGGTGAGAAACACTAAGTGGAACAGTAAAACCCTCTCAAACTCACATTGTAGATCTTCATGGCTCAGGACTTGCTTGTCTCTTCTACATATTGAGTGGCATTAGGGAAGGAACTGTTTAATTTATTTAGGCAAAATTGAAATTTATGTCAGAGAAAGATAAAATTTAAAGTTGATAAGAACATGTATGCATACATACATATCCATATCTATCTGCATATATATACATCTGTATAAAGATCTAAAGAACGTATTTTGTGTCCAAAATTTTTCCGTGTGTCTTGGAGGAAAATTAAAAAATTTCTTAAGTCTGAAGTCCTAAACTAATTTGTTCCAGTGATTTTTCCAGTAAAGCTAAGATAGAATTATTTGATTTTTATCATGCAATATGATCTTTAAATGGGGACAATATATGGCAATCAAGTTAGCTACTTTAGAGAATGGTCTGGAATGATATTCCAAAAAGAAAATGCAAGAATGGAAATCTGCTTTTTTTTTTTTTTTTAAAGAAAATATCTTTTTGACTGTTTTCTGGTTTAAATAGCACATGAAATAGCTTGATACAGTTAAATTGGAGAAGGAAAGCATTTGCAGTAAAAATAAAAAATAAATAAAAGACAATCCTTGTACTTTTTTGATGTCTAATGTCATATTTTAGAGATACATTTTTCTAATAGAAAATCTACTATGTTTAACAATTAATATAAATATATATAAGAGGTATCATAAGCTAAATTTTATTTGGCAAAACTTTCACTAGTATTTTGAGATGGTACAACTCTGTATTGATTTAATTCACTTCTGATGTTAGTAGCATTATGCATGACAATAAGATTAATGTGATCTGACCTCTGTAAGATGGGAGACTAGGAGAAACTTAATTCAGAGGGAATACTGGTAGAGGTCACTATAAATATCACTCATTATTTTCCTGCTAATCTTCATAGAGGCTGTAGGGAAAATAATGAATTTTTATTTACAGTATCAAAATCTGCAGATATATAAGCAGCATCATTTTTCTATTTTCTGCTGCAGCAGCAAATTTAGCCATATATTCTCCACCACTGCCTCATTATTTCTTATTTTTGATAGGAAAAAATGTATATCACACCCTAATTCAGTCCTTAGCAGAGATGACTAACGCAGGACCCTGAGCAAGACTCAGGTGTTGTTCATAAATTGGATGTGGGGATGCTGTTGCTTCAGATTAGGAAGTGAATAATTTATAATAACTAATTTGAGACATGCTGACAGCCAATTTCAATATTGTTGGATTTGTTTTTCTAAAGTAATTTACAAATCATATTCATCTTCTGTTGCTGGTTTGGAAGTGGTTGATTACAGTTTTTCAATATTTGAATTTTGAGTTCAGTTGGTTATTTATTATTAAATAGATTGGCAGCATAGTATTTCTGAGCCCTCACAGAAAGGCGCAAATAGTTTGCAAGCAAAAGTGAAGCAAGGCAGTGCTGGGGCCGTGAAGGGTTTAAAATTTTTGAGAAAAACATTGTGGAGGTGAGAATTCAGAAAAGGGCCCAGGTGAAAAGTATAATGCTTTTCTATTGCTGCCCTTTCCTTATTAAAATCTCTCTTAAAGATTCACTGTTCCCGTGATAGACACAAAACTGGATTTTTATATTTATAAAATACCAAACCTGCAGGCTTTAGTGCATGTTGTCTGCATCTTTGCATCCACTAATTATTTTTCAAGGTCTTTGGAAAATATTTTTTTGTGTCTTTTGCAACATGATCAGAAATAGAAACAAAACATTTGATATACACAGTACAGAATTAAAGATTTCCTTCCAACTATAATTGCACTATATAAAGTGGAAGGTACCAGTGGACTACAGTTTGCTTAAATACTGTGGTTCCTAGGTTTCAACTGTTCTTCTTGCCAGTGTAGTTAATGGCTGAAAACTAGTGACAAGTTGCCATCAAGGAGCTAGGTTGGTGTCTAAAATAGGATTTCACAACCCTGCTGTCTGCCTCAGTCAAAGAGCAGAAAATTAAAAGGAGCAGATAGGGCATATGTTCCACCCCTTTTTATTCCCCAGCATCTAAATCTAGACCAGCTGGAGATTTCTTCCTTCCCTCAGCTGTAAGACATCTCAACTGTAAGTCACATAAAATGAGTATACAAGCCCAGGTTTTTAATGTCCCACATAGGTTTTAATTGAAGAGAGTTTGACAAATGCATAAAAATATAACCATATGTGGCCCTGTCCTCATCTGACTTTGTATGAGGCTCAGTCAAGGCATGGTCTTAGAAGACAGGCTGTAGACAGTGTACTGGAAGTGAAATATCTTCTAGAGGTACCTTGAACAAAGGCTTTTAATAGTGTAAGGGTGGGTGGGTGGGAGACTGGATCCATCTCCTTTATAACAAAAGATAGAAAGAGGGGAAAGCACAGAAGTATAGTTTTCATTCTTGTAATAATTTTTAGAAAGACTATTGAATCACATGGCACTACTGGTGAGACTAGAATCAACTCAATAAAACTGCAAAAGGAGATTCAGGACTGTCAGAAACTTATGTGGCTAAAACAATAAAGCAACTACAGCAAGAAACTATAAAGTCACTGCATATTCAAGCAGTTCTGAGCATTTTGGTATCATGTACATTTAAGTCCTTCTATCCATTAGCTTTGAAGTATCATTTTTTGTTAGGAAAGTATATAATGGCCTAGAATGACAGTATATAGCACATACAGATATTCTGTGAAATGCTTGTCTCTTCCTCTTATTTTCTTCTTAAAGCATTGGAACAGGATTCCCAGGAAAGTGGTTGAGTCACCATTACTGGGGATATTAAAAGATGTGTAGATGTGAACCACAGCAACATGGTTTAGCAGTGGACTTCGCAGTGCTGGATTAATGGTTGACTCAGTCTTAAAGGTCTCTTCTTACCTAAACAATTCTATGATTCTTTTCTTCTCTGGATATTTCTTCCTCATGCACACTATAGACTGGCTGTCTACTGTTTTATGGAAAATGGAAAATACATAGATGAAGCACTAATGGAAGATTTATAGATGAAACACTATGATGTTATGTTTTGGTTATTACAATCCAGGATCACGGATGTTTATGTCCAGGCACTTCATTTGAATGCAATAAGCACTTCATTACAGAAGAAAGCAATCACTGTTCTAGGTTGCATTTCCAATAGTCTGTCATCTTTTTGTAATCCACCATGCATGTTTCACTACCATGCTTTTGAAAACAAAAGGGAATATATTTCTAATTCTAAACGTGATCTTCATTTTTTAAAAACACTATCCTGATGAATTTACATGTCTAAAAAATATGAGTGCATTGGTACCATAACCTTTTGCCTTGCCCCTTCATTCCTTGCTACTGCTGTATCTTCTTTTGTACTAAATCAGTCAATACTAATTATCACTTCTAACCAGATTTTGGAATATCTTCATTGTATCTCGTTGTTTTGATGGATAGATTCCACTGCACTGTAACACTTGAAAACTACATTGTCCACTTGCCAAATACACAGCAAGCAACTGGGGTCTTATTGCATGTAATATTTGTGAATGAGGGGAAAAAATCCAGCACACCTTGGCCTTAATACCTGCATCAAAAAAGTGTATCTAAATATTGAACTGTCTTTAACACCTACTTATAGTAGCAGTAATCACTTATTGCTTTCTCTAATAATAGTGATTGATTTTTTTATATATTTCTAGTATCAGCCTCTTGTGTTGCAAAATAGATATTAATATTTTCTCATTTTGCAGTCTGTGTGAGAACAAGACTTCCCATTACAGTTACACATTAATATATTCTATTCTTTTTAATGTCCAATGGTGCTGAAAGCAGGAGAAGAATACGTTAAGCAGAAGAGAGAAAGGGCTATGGATCACATTTTTTGTAGTATTGAGGCCTTAGATCTGCTTATATCTGGACTTGAAGTGGTATTTCTTTAGTCTACCTTTATTCTACCCTGGACTTCATATCACTTGCAGATGTATGTTGTGTTATAACCCAAACTATTTCTTTTTCTAAGTTATAGTCCCCTAGAATTTTGCCATTAGGATATGGAACATATTGCATCCTAAGACAACTGAAAGAAGCATAATTTTGTTCTGAGACTGCTTGTAAATCTTTGTGTTTTCGAACATATTTTGATTTACCTGTGATTGTAGCTGATCAGAGATCCAGATGTATCTTTCTCATTCATCTGAGCAAAGTGTAATTAAGTGCTTCTGCTGAAGTAATCTGAAAGGTATGTTCTAATAACAAGAGATTACACATGCAAAGAAAGAAGCTGAACATAAATTTAGGTTCAGAATTAGAACAGATATGTCCATCTGGCATTGGAGTTTGATAGAGCTTGATAAAGAGAGAATAAAGTGCAATATTTCTCATAATTTTTATTGATTCCTTTTTGAGAACCTTGGCTTACTGGAGAGGATATTTGTCAGCAGACAATTTTTTATTTGATTGTGAGGCATATCTGATTCCACACACCTTCTCCAGGACAATGTGAATTAAAGCAGGCCATAGGAAAACGATTTTTTTAATTGTTTTCAGATTTAAACTCTGGTTGCAACAAAATGACTGTAAATTTCAAAGATATGCACAATAGGTATTAATTAGGTCATTTGCAATAAGGTAATGACTTTTGCTATGTTCAGCATAGGATAAAATATATTAAATTGTTCAATTTTTGAGAATATTTTGTGTAGTCAATTTAAAAAAAAGGATCAGATTAAAGGTTGGGAGTTTGTTTTGCTTTTTACTTCATTAGCAGATTGTCTGCAATTTCTTAAATTAGTACTTAGCTTGTCACTGTCTGTTGTGTACCAGGATCTGAAAATACTTCCTGCATCCTCATGGCTTCCTATATATTTTATTATTTATTAGTGAATGTCCTTTTTGATTCTTAAGATGCTCTCTGGTTGTACTCAATTTGACAA
>JAWWLV010000121.1:87657979-87672536 GCA_035041135.1 Platyrinchus mystaceus | reverse complement strand
ATACCTCCTGCTTTGAAGAAAAATACTTTGTCTCCAAAGCAGTCTTTGTGCTTTTTTGGGGCAAAATTCGGCTTCACTAAAACCCAGCACAGATACCCAGTTCACAGAGAACACGCACTACAAACAATCAATATACCAGCTTTAGTAAAACACAATCCATTGGTTATAAATTACCCATAAAAGAAGAAAAAAAAAAAAACAGGTTAAAAGAGTAAAGAAAGAGAGGAGGAGAACAAAAATAGTTACTGACAAGATTTGATGGTTCACACGATGCAGGCTGGAACAGAGGAGAGGAAAGAGAAAGCTCACGTGTAGCTGCATGTACTTATATACTTTGGTTTACCCTTCCAGGCAGGATATCGTGTCATTGACCACTCAGTGCTTTCCAGGCCAGAGTGAGTTGTGCTGTAGCCAGTCACAGGCTCCAGGGAATTTATTGATATGTGCCGAAACCAGGCATGGAATTGAGTGTCAGGGCTGAGTGCATTGCTCCAGACCAGGGGGAGCAACCCAGGTTTGGCTGTAGGGGTCAGCTCAGAGCCCATGTCACAGAAAGGACTTGCACTGTCATGCTATTACTGTGGCTGTTCTGTGCATGGGAGTAGTGAACTCAGTGTAGAATTTAGATGTGTACATCAACGACAACAAATAACCCATGAGATAAAGGAAACCATATGTTGTCCTTTTCAGCATCTTCCTCAGGAAGCAAGTTTCTCTTAATTGTTTTTTATTTCTTCAGTTTGCTTTGGGATTTTGTGGGGGGTTTTGGTGATTTTATTTGGTTTGGGGCTTTTCTTTGTTTGATTTGGTTTGTTTGTTTGTTTCTGGGAGTATTTTTTGATCCCACATATTTTCTTATAGTCCTAAATACAATCAGTTTTTATATATTTTGGGGGGTATTTTATGATTCTAGGATAAGGCTTTTACTTGTGGATTTTCCTTTATTCTTCATAAACTTTTCTTCAGAAGAATAAATTCAATAAATCAACAGTTCACCTAACTTGTCTTAAATACTGCAGATTTATTGATTAATTCCTTCAATGAAAATTATAGAATTAATTAAACCTTCAAAATCAAAGGAATATTATTTTGACTTTAAATAATTAGTATCCTGTTATTATCTATTCTGCCTACCTGGACTTGTGCAAAATAACCTTGTCTCTAAACTGGAGAAACTGTTGGACAACTCCATGGGTAAGGAATTGTCTGGTTGATAGCACTCCAGGTGTTGTAGTCAATGGCTCGATGTCCAAGTGGAGACCAGTGTTGAGTGATGTTCCTCAGGAGTCAGTATTGGGACTGACACTGTTTAACACCACTGTCAGTGACATGGACAGTGGGATTGAGTGCAAGTTTCTCAATTATACCAAGCTGTATGTGCAGTTGGCAAGCTGAAGGGAAATGGATGCCATCCAAAGGCACCTGGACAGGCTTGGGAGGTGGGCCTGTGCAAACATCAGGAAGTTCAACAAGGCCAAGTGCAAGGTCCTGTGCATGGGCTGGGGCAATCCCATGCTCAAATACAGGTTGGGTGAATGATGGATCTAGAGCAGCCCTGACCAGAAAGACTTGGGGGTGTTGGTATATGAGAAGCTCACTGTGAGCCAGAAAGTGTGTTTGCAGTCCAGAAAGCAAACCACATCCTGGGCTACATCAGAAGAAGCATGGCCAGCAGATTAATGGAGGTGATTCTGCCTCTCTATTCCACTCTCATGAGATCACACCTGGAGTGCTGCATCCACCTCTGGGGCTCCCAACTGTTTATTTTCTGTGTCAGAGTTAGAGGATAAACTAAGGAAAGTGCAAGAACACTTCTTTCTCTTTCAGAGAAATAATCTTTCTCTTCAGAGTCATTGCATCCTCAATTACTTTGGTCCAACCTGAACTCTTTCTAGAGTTATAAGCTCAAACTTCTCATTTGTTGTAAAACCTGTAATTAATATAGTTTCTCTTTAATACTATCAGATGCTATAGTATTGGGAAAACTATTTGATACAATGTATGTAATGATCTAAAAGTTTAATCTACAGATACTCAAAATGAACCTGTAACGATTTTTAGTACACACCCTAACTGTTTGGTGCTTCGTGTACACTTTAGAAACACAAGGTCTTCATTTTAGGTTGCATTTGAATTGGTCACTGGGATAGCAAATTGTTTTTGAAAAATAAGTCAAATATATTAGTTGCATTGTCGAGCATTTTAGGTCTGCGTGCCTTGTCCTATTTCTCTCAATCTATCAATTAGTTAATGATAGGCAAGTCAGTGACTGTCTCCAGCTTGTCAGTGTATTTTTTATCATCTATAATTTTTCTCCTTCCATGTAGAAATAGGTGGCGAATACTTTTTGTCATATTCAGACTAATATTTGGCTCTTGAACTCATCTAACGTTACCAGCTCAATCTATCTTATCTATTAAAAAAACCCTAGTAATTTCTTTTTACTCTAATAGAGTAAAATAAATGAAAAAAAAAAAGTAGCAGAGATAAGTTGTCAACCAAATAATGGATGTTTAACATAGATTTTTGAGAAGAAAGAAATGTATAGTGCAAATCAAATAATTCTTTGAGCACTCAGTTATTTAGTTGATTTTTTCCTTTAAACCTTCATGGGCAAGGGAGAAATGATAAAGATAATAAATCAGTAGGGTGGTAAATTATCCATAATGTTTTTCACTAAACTATATAAAATCTTAAATCTCTAGTGAAGAAATTCTGTTTACATATTTTAATCAAACACAGATAAATAATTATGTTTAGACTTTTAATTATTTCATAATATCAATCTCAGGCATTAGTAAATTATCCAAAATTAAACTGGCACTCATATACAATGTATTATTCCCATTCACACACAATGTTACGTAATTTCCAATTATTTCTTTTAATTACGCAGTGATTTCTGTCATCTACTTTCTATATATATATTTTCTATTCTTCTATAGCTTTGTAGTCCCATTACTGTCACAATCTCCCATTATTATTTTCTCCAAAATATTGATCAACTCTCTGTGATAATCTTAATTATTGAATCATCTCTTTGTGAAACAGGTCTAGGACAGTACAGCTTCATCTTTGCTTTCACTAGTAGCCTCCTATCTGGGCTTACTTACAATGCTTCTGCTTCCATAGTTTTTTGGAACATTTTTAGCTGCTATTTTCTCCACTTAGCATCTTATTTGTGTCTTCATGTCACCACTCAGAAACCTTTCTCTTGAACAACATATGTTGGTCCCTTCTTTAATTTTTCTTTTCTGTTTTTGTTTGTGGTTGGTTGGGTGTTTTTTTGTTATATTTGGTGTGGGAGGGGGTTGTTTTTTGTTTGTTTGTTTGTTTCAAACAAACATAACCAACTGGACTATTTGAGACATAACACATGTTAAAAGTTGGAGAAATTCTGGATAAAAATATATTGATGTGATGGTAGAAATCCAATATTCCTTCTGTCTGAAAAATTCTGTTTCTCTTTTGGAATAGAAAACTAGAACTAATTTCCTTTGGTGTTAATGTGAATAGGAACCCAAGATGATCCCCTCTGACTCAGAAGAGAAACTAAGCAGTTAAATGCTTAACTTCTTATCATCTCTTTTTTGACAGAAATGGTGACAGGGATTGTCTTTAGCTTAACCTAAACCTGAAGATCATAATTTCATGAGAAGTTATTTTCTAAAAATAGGAAAAAATATAAGTCAACCTATACCTTTCCTAGTTTTAATGAAATAAAATGAAATTGAAATGAATGGCTGAAATCATCTTGGCACAGGTCTTGGTACTTGATTATATTCTGGAGTCTGTTTGTACTTTTCAGTAGTTATATCTTACTTATCATCTTTAGTTCAACTGAAGATCAAAAATCTTTTTTTATCTCATATGCATGTCAATTATTTACTTCAGAAATCTCATCTAATATTATCCAGCAACATATCCATTATAAAATCTGCCCATGTTTTGCATTTACAGAAGAAAATATGAAAATCAGTTATTGGCAGATTTAAATTGTTAATGCCTTGTGGGTTAAGTTCCTGAATAATTTACAGATCCAGCTAAATTTTGAAATACAAAGTTCTAGCTGAGCACCATGGACATGAAAACATGACATAAGAACAAAGATGTAAACATGGCTTGGAAATGAGCTGTGAAGAAAGCAGCCCTTTCCCCATTCCTGAAGGAGTTCAGCATTCACCAGAGGAATGTTCTTTTCTGTACTTTCTTGCAGTCACCAGCAGTGATGGGGCTCAGAGCTACCAGTTCATCAGGGGCTACTCCGATTCTGTGTTACACTGAGCCCCCATTGTGAAAAGCTTTGAGTGATGCCAGGCAAAGCCCAGAAAGAAAAAAAATAATTTTGTAGAGGTGGGTTACTATAGGCTGTTGTTGTGCCACATGAGAAGAGACAATTTGTAGATATCTAAAGCCAAAAAATTCAAAGAAAGACCATTGCCAGTTCGATGAATTATAAAATCTGCCTTCATTACTACCTTCTTTTGGAGAAATAAAAAGAAAATGGGAAGATTTCAGACCTTTAATGTTTCGGAATTGTAATAAATACAGTCTCCAAAAGTGCCTGCCATCTTTAAATGTTTGACATCTTGCAGTTTGTATGCCCATTACTCATTTTTTTTCTTTTACTTTTTTTTTTCTCATTTGTTTGATTGGTTTGGGTTTTTTGTTTGTTTGTTTGTTTTGGGTTTTTTTTCTGTTTTGTTTTTGGGGTTTGTTTGTTTGGCTTGCTTTGTTGATTATTTGGCTTTTTTTGTTAGCTTGTTCCTAATTGGGAACGTTCTGACTTTAGGTGTAAGTCATACCCTTAAAGTTCTTAAAGCTTCTAATACTCTATATAATTTCAGATTATAATATACTTACAGTAAAAGAGCTCACATTTTCTCCTCTGCAATTGTATATAAGATAGTACCCAATACAGAAAAGGCATCAACTGGAACTGCAAAATTACCTTTCTCTGTGGTTCTTTCTTCATCTTTCCAATTGAAAACAAAAAGCTGCTCATGAAGAACCACTGTCCCCACAACCAGTGAGGGTACCATACCCATAATTTGCCTCTCCTTTCCTAGTTTTTAGATAATCAGTTGTAAGATTGATAATCACTTGTTCCTCATACTCTCTCCCCTTTTCTAATAGTATCCTTCACATGAGGAGTGTGGTTTTGAGCTAAGACTGCCCCTCCCTAGTGAAATTCCTGAATTCTTAGTCTGGGGACTATGAAATTCATAGGATGTGTACCTTCTTCTGTTGTCAACATTAAAGAACTGCAAATACATTGTTCATAGCTACTTATATCTTACTTGTATTCTAAGTGCATTATCATGCTAGCAAATAGATATTGTACTTCTAAATAATCAAAAGGGGTTTTTAATTAGAAATTTCATATTCTAGTGATAAACATCTGCAAGAGGGTCCTAGGGAAAAGAGCACTGTTTGTGCTTTATATCCAGTGGAGAAGTATTCTCCTACTAGTATTCTGCTAAGTCCATACTTAAGAGGGAGGGATGATGCAATATATACTATAGCACATAAATGTGCTGTGACCTTTCTTCTTCAACCAAGATTGCTTTTCAACCTTTTCTGGATTTATCTTTGCAATATATTTTAAATATTGACTAGGAAATAGAGAGATAATGCAGTGTTAATATATATTATATAACAATTAATACACTGTTAAAATTACATAATGAAACCATGCTATCCCAGTGGCCTGAATAACCCATTTTTGGGGGAGGAAAAGAGCTAACCTTGTCCATGTGCATTAAAATTATTTGGAAAAAAAAAAAACTACAAAAACTTTAGCAGTAAGATAGAATATTTTTGTTTTTTCTGAATTGGAAAATGTAATGCAAATGCTAAAGAGATTAAACTGTTGAACTTGCCAGTTCTGAAACACACTGCCAAGAGGAAAATTCTGCTCTAGGCAGAGAAATATATCTCATGGGAAGAAGGTAGTGTATGCCTTGCCTCAATTTCTAAAACATGCGTTTTTAATATGCTGCTGAAGGGTAAAATATGTCTCCCAGTAGAACATGACATGATTCTGCTCACTTTATTTTATGCTTCCAATCTACTGCTTCATAGACTGTTCAGAATGAAGCCATGTTGAAATTTATGGTTTCACTCACCTGTAATTTTAATAAACTAGCTGGGTGAAGAGGTTCATCCAAGCATGAATAAATATGAAATATAGAATAATCTTTGTAAGAAATAAATGATATAAACATATACTTGTTGACTTCACAATATTATGGGAATATATGTGTAATAAATGTATTGAGTGTTCTATAAAGGCACCATAATATCACAGTATTTCTGTTATCATAATTTGGCAGGGGTTTCTTTCATAGAAGAAAAATGCTCGTAGCACAGTGCTATATTTTTATCTCCAAGTTAAGAGGTCATTAATAAAACATCTATTGTGAATTAATATTTCTGTAGGGAATAAATAGCAAGGATAAATGCTAAGAGCAAAACAACTTGATGTTTCTGGACCTCTGGTTATGGAAACATAATCATACTGGTGAGCTTCACAGAATCCTGATTAAAACAAAGCATAATGTGAAAATGTTCTTAGTGTCTTTGGTGACTCTTTTTTTAATATGATAGAAAATACAGTTAAAATTGAATTGCACATAAACAGCTTGATAAACCAACAAGACTGTGAGTCTGTTAATTTCATAATAGTTCTGCATATTAAAAACACAAGAAAAACTAAGACTTAGAAAATTGCTATATCTAATATTATGTAAAAATAAAGGCAGTACAGGAATAAAGCTTACTTCCATAATACCACTATCTTGCTGAATATTAGTGAATCATATTGCTTGTTCAGATGACATTTATTTATCACAGGATATCTCTTAACAGGTAAATCAAACAAGGTTTCCTGAGACCAGATCTGGGAGCATACTTGCATGTGGTGATATTCACCCTCTGTATTCTCTATATTTATACATTTTTTGAGGAAAGCATTGGTAGAATTGAGAATTGTGTTCTGGTAGCCAAGTTCTTAATTTTGAAGTAATAACTTTTATTACACTAGCTAACATAATTGCAAAAACAGTGGTTTCTCCTTAGGTGAGTCCTTGGTGCTATAGGTTTGAAACAGAAGCAGCCAACCAGATGAAGTGATCTAGCTAACCAATGAGAGAAGAAAATCCAAATTTTAGGAGCAAACATGGATTCATAGCTTCACTGTTATTAACATCCTCTATAAAGTTAATGAACACAGCTTGGGTCCTGGTTTAGTCTGTGCAGAGACGAAACACATTATTTTGCTTCTTCCAGGAATCAAACTTTGATGGAGATATCTGTCTGAACACTGTGTTAACATATTCTAAATCTTAATAAAATTTCTGGCATCTACTCAAGTTTTGATTTTGCTTTAGGACTGAAATATTTTTTCATATTAAAATATTCCATTTAAGGTGTTCCCATGAGACAAAGTTTTGGCTCCAGTGCCCTGATTTATATTCAGTATTATGTTTAATGCTTTAAATGTCAAATATGGTTGGATATAAGATATTTCTGTTGAATAAAGAAAGCGAAGATCACATGTCAACAAAGCCTTTTCCTGACACACTGCAGCAGCAAGCATTTATAAGTCATAGATTGTTTGCTTTGACTGGTAGAGAAGGCTTCCATAAAACATTCTTATTGTTTCTCTGCCTAAAATGCTTTAAAGTGACTTCTCAGTGATAAGACTTTAAGAAAAGATTAATTCATCTTACTTTATGTATGACAAAAATATCTGTATTTTATTTCTTAATGCTCTCTTCCCAGGTATATTTTCCATGGTTAATACAGAGAGAAGACACAAATCCATTCCAATGCTTTCAAAATCTGTAATACATTATCAGTTTCTTCTCCCAGAAAAGTGATTTTTTTTAAACAAATGAAATATTTAAAATATGTCTTTTCTGAAATTACATGTATTAATCAATGACCTCAAAAGAATCAGAAGACCAGGTGATCGTTTTATGTTCAATAAATTCCTTAAAAAAAGAAAAAGGAAAGATTAACGGTGATTCTGACTAATGAGGAATAACGAGTAGTTATAAGTAGATAGTTAAAGTGCAAAGATGTTCAGTTATCTCTGATATAACTAGAAAAAAAGTCATACTGGAACATCTTCAGAATATTTATATTAAAGTTGTTTATGAATTAAGCTTTTAGGTGCTCTATGAAACTTAAATCTTACCTAAGAGTTTATCCGTAGAAAAATGGACAAATCATTTCACTGCTGAAGTAGCCTGGAAATACAGCTATAAACTGAGACATGTCAGTCTGAAAGCAGTAAACATGTTAGCTTAAGAAAAAGAACACCAAAAAACCCCCTGCCATGACTAACATAAAAAGAATGTGCTTGTATCTGGAAAATGCAATAGATAGTTCAAGAGTTATTATCTCTGTGAAAATACAGCTTTTGTATTGTTGCCGTGGTCATTGTTAGCTTGAAGTAGCAGTCCCATGGAGGCCACCTGAGTAGATTAGACCTTTCCTCAACTAATCCGAGTTATGTATTGGACTTTTAAAAAAATGTTTGCTGTATATAAAAATTGCTGTGTGAGCAGTCGGAATCTTGTGTGTCTGACCATTACACCTGCCTAGTTTTGATGCTACCATCTGAATCTCTAATTCTGCTAGGATTCCAAATGTCAGGTAACTTGGCTAAGAGACCTCAGTCTATGAATGAGCATCTTTAGAAACAAAAAGCTGAAATCTACTGTGAAGTTAATGTTTTAATACTGAAGGTACAGAGTCCTAAAGAGAAGCAGATTTTCAGTTCATCAGGTCAGTATTAGCTTGTTTTAGTTCTTTACAGCATCATACTCCCTCCAAAAGTTATGATGATTTGCCTCATTCTATGTATTTGTTGGACAATAAGAACTAGCATATTGGATTAATCAATACATTTTATAAGGGGTAAATTATTCCTCGCTGTTGAATAAGTACATAGAGCGTATGAATGCAAAAATAAAGTTTCCTATAAAAAGCCCAGGTCATTGCAAAAATCAAGCACAGGTTCATGTCCAAGTAGAACAGAGAAGACAGGGACTAGTTCAGCACTTCTGGGATGACTCTTCTACCTGTTCAGTTGTGTAGCCCTATTAATTCAGCTAAACATCCTAAGTCTTTTTTATACAGAATCACAGAATCACAGGATATACTGAGTTGGAAGGGCTCCATAGGGATCCTTGAGTCCAACTCCTGGCACTGCACCAATTCCCAAGAGTCATACCATGTGCCTGAGAATTTTGTTCAAATGCTTCTTGGACTCTGGCAAGCTTGGTGCTGTAACCAGTTCCCTGGGGTGCTTAGTCCAGCATCCAACTACTCTTTGAGTGAAGAACCTTTTTCTAATACCCAACCCAAACCTCCCTTGACACAACTTCAGGACATTCCCTCGGGTCCTGTCATTGGTCACCCCAGAAAAGAGATCAGTGCCTGCCCCTCCTCTTCCCCTCACTGAGGAAGTTGTAGATGATTATGTTTTCCCTCAGTCTCCATTGCTTTGAACAGACCAAGTGACCTCAGCCACTCCTCATATGGCAGATATAGACTGCAATGAGGTCTTCCCTCAGTCTCCTTCAGGCTGAACAGACCAAGTGACCTCAGACATTCCTCCTTCCCCTGAAGGCCTTTCACCATCTTCATTGCCCTCCTTTGAACTCTCTCTAATAGCTTAATATCTTTCTTACACTGTGATGCCCAAAACTGAATACAGTATTCAAGGTGAGGCCACAGCAGTACAGTGCAGAGTGCGATGCTTTGCCTGATGTCCCCCAGGACACTGTTGGCCCTCCTGGCTGCCAGGGCACTGCTGACTCAGATTCAACTTGTCATCAACCAGGACCACCAGGTCCCTTTCCATGGCACTGCTTTCCAGCATCTCATTCCCCAGTCTGTACATACATCCAGAGTTGCCCATCCCAGGTGCAAAATCCAGCACTTGCCTTTGTTGAACTTCATATGGTTGGTGATTTCCCAGTCCTCTAATTTGTTGAGGTCTCTCTGCAGGGCCCCCCTGCCTTCGAGGGAGTGAACAGCTCCTCCCAGTTTTGTGGCATCTGCAAACTTGCTTAGTATCCCTTCCAGTTCTGCATCCAAGTCATTTATGAAGATGTTGAAGAGCATAGAGCCTAAGATGGAGCCCTGTGGAACCCCACTAGTGAGAGGTCACCAGTCTGATGGTACTCCATTCACTATTACCCTCTGTGCTCAACCCATAAGCCAATGGCTCATCTACCTCATGATGTGTGTATCCAGCTGTGTGCTGGACATTTTGTCCAGAAGGATCCTGTGAGAGACAGTATCAAAATCTTTGTTGAACTCCAAGAAGATTACATCAACTCTCTTCCCTTGATCAGCTAGGTGACTTACCTTGTCATAAAAGGAATTCAGGTTTGATAAGCAAGTCTTTCCTCTCAGGAAGCCATCCTGGCTGTGACTGATGACAGGGTTGTCCTTCAGGTGCTTTTCAATACCTCCCAGAATAACCTTATGCATAACTTTACCAGGCACTGAAGTGAGACTGACAAGCTTGTAGTTTCCAGGGTCTCCTTCTTGTCTTTCTTGGAAATTGGAACAACCTTCACCATTTTTCGGTCATCTGGAACCTCTCTGTATTCCCAAGACCACTCAAAAATCATCGAGAGAGGTTGTGCAATGACATCCGTCAACAATTTGAGGATTCTCAGATGAATCCCATCAGCCCCCATGGATTTGTAGGATCCAGCTGATATTTATGTGACTTTATCACTAAACCTGGAAGAAGCTGTAAGCAGTAATCAACACTGTATATCAAAAACCATTAATTTCAGTACCTAATAATGTATATTTTTAACTCTTGTAATGTTTAGACATACAGGTTTTGTCCACTCTAACTAATGAAAGGTTTCATGCACTGAGACCCCTCGGCACAGATTAGCTTGTGTTTGCACGCCTAAACTCTCTTCCCAACTAAAAGGGTGTGACTGTATCTAAATTGCTTTGGGAATTATATTTGTCCTGTCATGAGCCCTGACTGGATGTTGGCTGGGAGACTGCTAGAGAGCCAGTGCCAAAATATAGTACAGAACATGCTAACATGCTACCAGTTTTCATTACAGGAATCTACTGTATTCGTATCCAGAAATTAATCCTAACTCTGTTTCTGATTGTTCTGCCTCAATCTGTGAATCTAGTTTTAGTGAAAAGAATTAGGAGTTAACGAGTAACTTCTGTCATGAAACAAAGAAGGGAAGATTATTCTTCTTAAAGAACAATTTTATAAAAAAGAAGGTCTGGAAAAAAAATTATAGATCTTTGCCCTGAGCAGGGCAAGATTTTGCAGTGTGGCAGAAGACTCCATGAGAATTTGCTGGATAACCTTCCTTACTACTTCAGGGATTCTCTGTAGTAAGGTAATCTACCTCTTTAAGACCCATAGGTATGCTAAGTATATCTTTTTAAACTCAAATTCAACAGAACTTTGGTTCCTTCACTGGCAGTTAAACCTACTGAGAGAAAGGGATTTAAATGTTGGCACTAATTTTTCATGTGAACTCTATAATTAAATTAGTGAGGCAGTAGGAGCAATGACATATGCAATACAAGGTGGGATTTACATTTGTATAAATTCTGAAATAAATACTCCTTATCATGAGTAATGGTGAAGAAGAACCATATATGATTAATTTTAGACTCAGAGCCAGACAAGAAACTGCTTGTCACTAAACAGTGGAACTGCTCACCTTACAGCACAGATGTATGAATGCTGTTTACACAGAAGTGAACAGTGATCACGAAAATTGGGCAAAGGAAAGGAAAAGTAATTAAGTCAACAGAGACAGACTGAACAGCCATGTGAGTGGATTGCAACCATCCTTGAAAATATGTTCTTAATCCTGAGATTTAGAAATTTGCAGGTCAGAACAGTTGCTAGGTGATCAGAGTTCCTTCTGAGTCAGTTTATTATGTCACTAGTGTACTCCACAAGAAATTACGAGGTTATTCTTACTCTAAATCTTTTTTCATACAAGAAGTGGTTTATACAGTTTTATAGAATTGATTCTCACTCATCAGCACCCAGCGCTGTCATGACATGCTATCTGTGGGCCTTTAGCTGCCTTTTTATAATGACACAAGTGTTTCATTCATCCATTGTCAGCAGGATGTGGATGTCTTGAATACCTTTACTGTTTGAGGCAAATTAAGTGAGCTTGAGTAGCTAATACACATGCCTGAATTATGTTTGTCACGGATGATGAAACTAGAAGAGTTTATGTGTTTTATAACCTACAGAAGTTACTTCCAGTTTTACCAATCCTCTATGTTTTTTGGTCTGCTACCTGCAGCAGTCATTTGAATAACTAGCTAGAGACGTAACCTATCTTCCATGGCTGAAATGTTTACTAATATTTAGAACCAGCATCTATGATTCATAGAGTTTTACTGGAAAATGCGAGTGTCTTTTTAAGTATTGCACAGAATCTGAGAAGTAACCTTTATGATGATGCAAATTGTTCTTTTCCTTTTAAGTTACTGGAAATACTGCTTGTGGAGTTTCATACCTTTTAGCACAGGTAAATGGTATTTATTCCTTTGGTATTTTCCCAAGGGCACTTTCAGCCACCCATGACTCAGATGGAAATATTCTTGTGAGTTTTCAGAGAATATTAAGTTTTTAGACCCCATTCATGGCAGAGCTGTTCATGTCCCATATGTTAGCTTTTCTGATCATGTGGCTGTGGATGTAGTATACCTAGGCTTCAGCAAAGCCTTTGAGACTATTGCCCATGGCATACTCCTGGAAAAGCTGGCAGCACATGGCTTGCACTCTCTGCTGGGTTAAGAACTTTCTGATGACTGGGCCCAGAGAGTGGTGATGAATGGTTTTGCATCCAGCTGGTGGACACTCACTAGTGGCGTTGCACAGGGATCAGTGTTGGGCCCAGTTCTATTTAATAGCTTTATTGATGATCTGGATGAGGGGATCAAGTCCACCATTACCAAATTTGCAGTTGACACCAAGTTGGTGGGGGAGTGTCGATCTGCTGGAATGCAGGAGGGCTCTTCAGAGGGACCTGGACAGACTGGAGAGGTGGTTTGATTCCAGTGGGATGAGGTTCAACCAGGCCAAGTGCCAGGTCCTGCACTTTGGCCACAACAACCCCCTGCAGTGCTACAGGCTGGGGACAGAGTGGCTGGACAGCAGCCAGGCAGAAAGGGACCTAGGGGATCTGATTGACAGCAGGCTAAACATGAGCCAGCAGTGTGTCCAGGTGGCCAAGAAGCCAATGGCATCCTGGTCTGGATCAGGAACAGTGTGTCCAGCAGGAGCAGGGAAGTGATTCTTCCCCTGTACTTTGCACTAGTTAGGCCACACCTGGAGTACTGTGTACAGCTCTGGGGCCCTCAGTTCAGGAAGGATATTGAGGTGCTGGAGCAAGTCCAGAGAAGGACAATGGGGCCGGTGAAGGATCTGGAGCACAGGTCCTATGAGGAGTGGCTGAGGGAGCCGGGGTTGTTTAGCCTGGAGAATAGGAGGCTCGAGGGAGATCTCATCACTCTCTACAACTCCCTGAAATGAGGTTGTAGCCAGGTGGGGGTCTGTCTCTTCTCCCAGGCAACCAGCAATAGGACAAGAGGACACAATCTTAAGCTGCACCAGGGGACATTTAGGTTGGACATTAGGAAGAAGTTCTTTACAGAGAGAGTGATTGGACATTGAAATGGGCTGTCCAGGGAGATGGTAGAGTCACTGTCCCTGGAGGTTCTTAAGAACAGACTGGATGTGGCACTTAGTGCCATGGTCTAGTAGACAAGGAGGTGTTGGGTCAAAGTTTGGACTCGATGATCTCAGATGTCTTTTTCAACCTAGTTAATTCTGTGATTCTGTGATTGTTAGGTGATCATTCTTTGTCTGACCAACATGCCCACAAGCTGCATAAGTGCCAGAGGGAGCAGTTAGAAAAAGACAGAGAAATGCATCTGAACAAGCAGTGCTCTGGTGAACATTATCTCTTGGCAAGCCACCATACTCAGTTACGACATCCATATTTAATACTTTGTCTACCTGAATAAGCAATGCTTTCTGGTCTGCAGAGTGCCTATCACTATAATACAAAGAGACATGGACTGTTTTTCATAGCAAATATCCTGCAATTAGTAAAGATAAAATAAAAACTGACAGTCCATAAAAATGTAGGTTTAGGAAATGTCTCAGTTTAATGAGACACAAGTGTTGTACTGAGGATGACTCATGAGGAAGACCCAAACTCCTCCCTCTAAGCAATTGCAAACCTGAAATTAAGAGGGTCCAATTGAGAAAGTGTGGAAAAAAAGAAAAATAACAGCCCTTTATTAAAAGATATAAATGTATTGGCAGAACAACAAAAGAACACAAATAAAACAACCAAATAATCCTATACCCCCAAAAAATCCCCTTCAAAACAAACAAAAAAAGTAAACAGTACAGTTTGTGCCTTTTGGCGCAATTCTAACCACAGTCAGCAGGGGATGCTGTTGGATCACTGGAGATGCAGAGCCTGCAGTGTTCTGTGCTGGCCAG
>JAWWLV010000121.1:87637743-87649909 GCA_035041135.1 Platyrinchus mystaceus | reverse complement strand
GGACAATGGCAGTGAGGTCCTCAGGACGTAGGTTTGTTTAGTGTGACCTTCTCTTAGATGGATGGCCTTAGGGGCTGACGAACTCCATCTACCCGGGGATTGTCCCTGAAGCAGGACCGGGAATCGAACCTGCGACCACGGTGATGAGAGCGTCACATCTTAACCACTAGACCACCAGGGGTCCCCAGTTAGTTATAACAGTTGCATCTTAAAGGGGTGTTATTTCATCTTTGATCTTGCCAAGGTGGTTTAAGATATTTACAAGAACATGACCGGTGTAGCACAAATTCTTAAATTGTATTAGGACTCAAGTATGGCTGGATCCATAGCATTGCAAACTTGTTATGCTATGGCTCACTATCTATGTAATTTAAAGCAGGTGATATGCCCTGAACTATTGCAATGGTCACCACTATGTTAGCTCTTCATTAAAGTTAGTTTAACAATCAAAACTAAATCCTAGCTCCTGATTGCACTTTTGGTATTCAAAGTCTTAAAAGATAACGCTGAAGTGTTACATGTCCTACAATGGCTATCTCTGCTGTCAGAGAATAATTTTCTACAGAAAGTCTTTGCCACCTTCCATATAATACTGAGGATATTCAAACAGAAAAAAACCCCAAACCTAACGTTATTTGTCATAGACTCTTACCTGCAGAAGCCAGGTTCATGTTTTCCACTGTCAGGAGATATTCTACACAAGGTTTTAATGTTTTAATATTAACTAAATTGACTTGGATTTTGATTTAGCGACACAGCAACTCCCTGGAATAACAAACCGGGCAAAATACAGCAATTTCAAAACATAACTGGATCACAATACAGACTTGATTTTCATTACTGGCCTCTATATGTTTGTTGTCATGATTCTGGGTGACCCAGTAGTTGGGAAGGAATGCATGGGCTGAATCCAGCTCAAAACTGTTGTTCTCTTCAAAGTTCATTCTCTTGGTTGTTGTATACTCTGTGTTGGGCTGAGCCACTTCCCCAGTGCTGGTCTGGCTTACTCAGGAAACTGTCACACTCTCTTATTAAGTCAGGGAAGCTGATACATAGCCAGATGATCCACTCAACTCATTCAGCCTTTTATTCAGAGATAACCCTCTGGTCCTCCAGTCAACTTTAATCACATTATTAATAAGGCTAACTGGAGTTAACCAGAGAAGTTAGGCTACTAGCTTGTTAAAACTCTAACCAGAATAACAATAATTTTATAGCTCAGAATATGTATGGTTTTCCCTTTTTGACCATAACAAGATTTTGGATGTAACAGATTCCTGTAGACTTTTGTCATTTGACATATAGGTCATTATTGTGTTAACTAGCAGGACAGTGCATTTAGTAATAGCAATCACAAAATTTAAAATTCCGCACTTTTTTTTCATACTAAAGATTAAATGAAGCAAAACAGTCTGAATACTAAATATTCTCACAGCCTTTCCATCTAAGCTGTATGCCTGAGGATGTAAAGCATATACTTTTTTCCAAAACCAATCTTATCTGAAATTATTCCAGAGGATTTCTGAAAACAATTTCTTGGTCATCTTGTAAAGTAGTGCATTATTAACCATTGATCAGATAATATACATTATTCTTCCTTATTTTGCATCAAGATGAGAATTTGAGCCCCATACCTCATAAGCAGTCTTTGCACATTTGTAGTATGTATTTCCTTAATACATGTATCAATGACAAAACAGTTAAAAAACGACATATATAACTTAGAAAAATAAAGATTAAAGCTGTTTGACCTCAAAGAATACCCTAAGAGTATATTTTCTAATTCACAAACTTAAGCATATGTAGACAATTGTAAAACAGATCGCTTTACCTGTTAAGAGCAGGCAATTATTTTTAAATGATAGGAATAAGGACACAGTTTTCATCAAGGACAAATATTAATATTTCTAAATTGCATTAGGTGAAAGTAAAAGAAAATTCCCCCCAAAATGCATTTAGGCTTTATTTCTGTTTATAGAGAAGCTTACATAGGTAAACACTAATATTGATAGAAATAATTTGGAAGTGTTGTGTTTATCATCATGGTGTAGCACTGTGTACAGCTTATTTCATCACCGCTCTCCTGAAGTCAAAGAAGCTATTTTGTACTACCTCCTATTATATGATTTATTAACCATGTTTTGCTTGATTGGACAAAAAGGAATTTAATGTATGTTCTTGAAATCAACTTTTAGCATGATGCCATAAGAAGGTAGTGCAGTCAGCAAGAATCTTGAACTTCTAACCCATCCCTTTGCTTTTTTCCATCAACTTAACTGTATCCAATAATTCAATCTGTCAGAAACTGCAGAACAGCATATATCTATGTCCTGTGTGACTAGTAAGTTAAGCTGTCATCTTTCTATATAATCATTTATTAATTAGTTGGAGAAACAAACAGATGAAAATAAATGTACTCAGGTTTTCTGCAGTCAAAGGCAGATGGTAATTTGATTCTGCTTTCCTCATTTTAGAACCAATTTTGTAGAAAATTGAAGAGAAAAATCAGGGGAAAAATCTTCATACTCTGTGTAACTATGCTACAGCAATCAATGAAGGCTCTACTAGCCCCTGAAGCGAGAGAGTGTCAGGATATTTGGATGGGTGTCTGGCATGACAGCTTTGAGAATTAGTGCCTGCTACCATAGATTTGATGATGCATTTATACACTGAGAAGCTTCAACTTGTGTAACTTCAAGTATAGGGAAGGAAGATAACAAAAGACAACTTCTAATAAGTTTTAGCATTAATATACAGAAATATTTGGGATCCTAAAAAAGTACCAAGGACTTTCCAGATACTTTTGAGAGTTAGGTAAATAAAGATTATATCAGTTTTCATAGAAACAATGTATAGGTAATGAAACAAAAAAATCAAATAATTTTACTGTAGTAATCTGATCCAACTCAACTAAGTTCACAGAAGTAATGCTTTTATTGCTGAATTCAGGATGTTTTGAAACACATTTGGTGTCTATTTCAAAGGGTCAAATTATGCTGTTATTTAGTAAGTAGTTCCCTCAGTCCACAGAAACACTCAAGCTTTTTTCGTTTAAATCAAAGTTAATTTGACCAGTTCTGGGTACACATAACAATTTTCTGTTCAGAATCTGTTTAAGAAAACTACTGAGTGTCATGTTCTAAGCAATGCATAACTTCTTCAAAACACAGTAGCCAACAGAACTGTGTAATCAGAATAAAATTAGTAATTTGTATCCTTTTATTATTTTGGAAAAATCAAATGCTGTGATTGCATGCAGTTTTAAACAAAGGACATTGATTTCTATGGCTTAAATAATGGAAAAAGAGTTGGTGTGAGAGAAAGGGTAAAGTAGTTGATATTCAGAAATGAGAACCTTGTCAGTGCTAATGGGTTGCTATGACATTTACTTAGTGCAGAAATAAGACAAGTATTTGCTTTTCTCAGTAGCCCAGCTACCAAGTAGAACATGAAGTGAGAACAGCTGTGATGGTGATAGTGAGATGCCATCCTGATTTTTTCTACTTTCTTCACACTGAATACTTGGCTCTGGTTCAAGTTGCATACAAGTCACTCTGAGCAAGGGTAAGAGACTAACAACTTACCCTGAAATGAACATTAGTATGCTATTAATGACTGTGCCAATAAAATGGTCATCCTTCTCACACCAGCTTGTGTTCACTTCCACATCTACAATAACACAGATTTCACAAGCAGTGACATGCTCATTTTACTGATTTGGAGGTCTTGTAGAATGGAAACGTAAAAAATGAAGAAACCATTAAGTATTAGAAGGAATGGGAAATACATTTTGCATAAGAAGAATGAGAAAGTATCATAAGGAGAGAGAAGGGCTTGTGTGCATTGGGACCCAAACCATCTCTCAGTGGTTGAATTACAGACACAATCTTTCCAATACCTGCCCTATCAGCTTCTGCTGTTGTAAGAATGTTCAGTTTCATTAGCTAAAGTGTGTTCCAGAGCATTCAAGACAAAGGAGAAAATTCAACACCGGCATTTGATCTTGCACCTTCCCACTTTCTGCTTTTAATTAAAAAAAAAAAAACAAACAACAAAAAAACCACAGTGAGGAAATCAAACTATTGGTCTCAAAATGTGCAGAGTTTTGCCCCAACTTCATGAAGCTAGACAAGGCAGTAGTAGTTCCTATCCCATTCCATGGATACAGACTGCAGAATAAGAAACTGGAATTAATAATGGTAGTAATAATACAAATGTTCTGCTTGAATACCTTCTGCCCCAGATATATTTATAGACATCTGGAGAAAATGTGTGATGTCTGTATTTGTAAGACCTCAGCCCAGAGCAACAAGATCAACTGGGAGTATTACTTTTAAAAAATATACAAGGCTCCAAAAATTTGCCCACTGAATGTTTCGAAGAACCTTTGTCTCTTTAATACCTTGAGGTAGCATAAAGAGAATACGATGCACACGTTTTCTCATGAGATACTTTTACTGATAATAAGGGAGAAATTAGGAGATCTTGGCAAAAGTTTTAAGGGATAACAAACAACGAAAACAAAGCATTACACAAAGCTATGACTTGGCACATGCTAACCCATACAACCTAGCAAAATCCAACCCATCAGTTTTAAGTCACTCAAAATATTAAGAAAAGAGATGTAGAGAATGAAAAAAAGTAAAGAAATAGAGAAGAAAAAGATTAAGAGAAGATAATAGTTACTGCCAGAGAGTCCTGTAGAAGTCCAGCTTTCACATCATGGAGGTAAGTCCCAAGAGCAAAAGGGAGCCCCCGTGTTGCTGATTTTGTGTGCTCTGGCCCCCTGTGGCCACTTCTCCCAGGTGGGACTTCCAGCCCTCTGGCCATGCTGGGGCTCCAGGCCGAAGTGAGGGGTGGTGCTGCCCATCAGAGGGTGGGTTAGGGGTTTCAGGGGATGCGGTGTCTCCCAGGCTGCCTTTGACTGACAGGGCTCTGGGTGAGGCTGCAGGGCCTGCCATGGGGGCTCTGTGAGCCCTTCCCACACACGCACTCTTGTGTTGGTTCCGCTTCAATAATATAATAATCTAGTGTCTCACAATATTCAATCAAGAAACCAAACAGGAAAAAAATCATAAAAATAATTAAAAAACCCACAAAATAAATCAAATAATCTGTGGTAAACAACCTTGTGATGCACATAGAAGCTAAATTAAATAAGCAAATAAACTTTCAGGATATCCAGAAGAATAATTATATGAATGAGAAATACCTTTGCATAGTTGTGAATTTATAAAAATTACATTTATTGATGGAACAAGGAAATCTTTATTGGGAAGAAGCTAAGACTTCTGAAATTCTTCTAGGAAATTTTCACAGTCTGTTACTCTCTTACCAGGCTCTTCTGTATGTTCTACATGTGGAAAGTCTAATATTTAGCATCAAACTTAGTTATTTGAAGATTGTTGATATTGCACGAGATTTCTGACTTATCAGAGTGAAAAAAAAAATACTGCATAAACAAATACAAATGTAAATTAAATTTAGCAAAATAAAGCAATATCAATATACAGTTGCATCAAAATACCAACGTGATCCCCACTATCTTTCTTTATAATATACTCACTGTCAGGATGCTGGGAGTCCCCAGCTACTGGGAAGGAAAATGTGTGTTGAAGTCAGGTCAAACTTATTGCTGTCTTTTAAATTCTTTTGACAGTTGTCTTGTTTTATATCCTATGTTTAGCTGAGCCACATATTCACTACCCCCATGCTGGTCTGGCTAACTCAGGGAAATATTCAAAGTTTTAGTGAACTTGGGAGAAACATTTACACACCAGTGGATCCACTCAACTCTTGATAGCTGTTCATCTGAAAAAAATGCCACCCTCTGGTTCTCTTTGTGAGGAGATAAAGTGAGCTTTTTTGCATGATCTGTGGTCAGCCACACCCTGCATAATTTTTTTACCTCCTCTGAGACTTCTTCTGTTTTTGGGTTTTATTGCTCAGTCACAGAAATATAATGCCAAAAGCCTCAAGAAGAGAATGAATATGTTGTGTCACACAGTAACAGATGTAGTCAATGACGTCTAGAATCAGACAAATAATTAAACCCCAGCATAATACTCATCATGAAAATAATAAAGAATAAATTGCAATATATTTTTTGCAGATTTTCTAATCTATATTGTGAATTTATTAATCTTTAACATGTTTTTAGGAAATTAATCATCCTAGAACTTTCATCTGGAGGTGACTGACCCTTCTTCAAGTAAGCAGAGTAGAAATACCTAAAAGGGAACACTCTGTGGTCTGCTGTGCCAAAAAGGGACAGGAGATCTCTTCTGAAATTTTGTATTATAGGTAGTTGATGACTGTGTAGCATGGCTCATATCCTAGTTTCTCTACCCATTCGATATTTTTTTTCCTCTTTTTACTGCATGATATCAAGTAAAAATGTCAAGACTTCTTTTTAAACATGAAACTAGGTTCAGATATAGTGAGAGTGAGAGTAAGGCACCAAAAAATCCAGCAGTTAGTATGGGTCTCATGTCGACTGGTTAAGGTACTTACTTGGGAAGAGAAAGGTCTATGTTGCTCCATGAGCTATTTATACATGTTATCCAATGTCTGTCTCATGTAAAATGTATGGTCTTTGCAGCACAGAACAGAATCCAGGTTTCTTTTCTCAAGTGAGATTTTGAAGTCTACTGAGTTATCGTTATGCTTGCTCTCTTTCTGATACTATAAATTTTAATTATTTTCTACACAGTGAAACAGCTTCAAAAAGAGGAGGAAAAAATATTCTTAACCTCAGTATAACCTACAGCCCAGGTATCAAGTTGAGAGGCTTGGTTGTGATATTGAACCTTCTCCTTACTGCTTATTATGTCTGTCAGTCCATGTAAATGAGGATATATTCTAGGTAAGTGCGTGTGGATTTTTTTTTTCCAGCTGTGCTCCAGAAAGGGAATGGCATTTTGTGAGCTGTATGTGCATCATAGGATATTGAACCACCATGGTAACACAAAAAATGACCAATTTTTTCATTCTCGCTGTACTTAGCTGTTATGTGTTTCATGAGTTCTGAAACTTTATCAAGACCAGGATATGTGTGAATACACAAATACAGAATGTTAAATTATAAGGGGACATAATTGTGGAAAATTGAGGCACATATTTACTTTATGACTAACAGGCTGAATTATATCTACAGTTTACATGAGTACCTTATGTCTTGTACATCTCAGGTGAAGGTCTTAACCTCCAGAGTGATTAGCTTAGATTAGGGAAAAATTGGCTAGGTATTTTTCCCAACCTATAGATTTTTTTATTTTTTGGATAGCTGTACTGGTAACTAATAGAAGATGTACATTAACCTGAGTGACTACAATTTTTCATGATACTACTTTCAGATATAGTGAGAGTGAGTGCAAAATTCAAAGTTTTATTCATGCATTTTTACCAAATTTAATTTATCTATGGACATGTGTATCTGTCCCTATGAATTAGACATTATATGATCATATCCACTGTCATGAAGAAATATACAATTAAAATTATGCAAATTTTCCTTGAAATTAATCAGGGTATTTTTTTTTTTAAATTCAAGATGTTGGGAAATAAAATATTAGTTGAATAGTTGAAAGTAAATGCTCAAATTTTAAAGTCATGAAGTTCCATAGAATTACCTGGGCACAGGGATCTTCTAACATTATAACTACAATTATATTCTCCATGTTCTAAATTCTAATGAAGTCAAAACTCTATTTAATAATTTGCTTGTCCCATGTGCTACCCTTATGCTTGTCTTATAACAATGTATTTTTATTTTATCTCCTTACAGGGACATTTGTTTAATTATGTGGGCAAAGGCAGAAACAAAGACAAAACCCACTGAAGAGAAAGAGGATAAGTGTGCCTGGTTTAGGATTCGTTGACTACTTACTACCAAGCTTACAGGAAGCCACTTCTTTTTGTCATTCTTTAGGTCACAAAGCAGAGGAAATTAAATTTCTCAGACTAAAGGCTCTCAGTCCTGCATTAATTATTACAACAGTGCAGTGGACCCACTGTAATGAACATGTAAATGAAGAGCTTTTACATAACATCCCTGTGCTGCAAAAGTTGGCATTGAAAAAAAGGCTATTTTTTCAGTTCAGTCTGAAACCCAAAAATTGATCAGTAGACCCCTTAAACACTACAAAATCATGGAATAATTCAGGCTGAAATGACCCTCAGGATGTCACTCAACCAGCCTCCTGCTCAAAATAAGGTCCACTACAGGTCCAGATCAGGTTGCTCAAAGTTTTCTTGAGATGGGTTTTGAAAACCCTCAAGGACAGACGTGGCACAACCTCTCTCAGAAACCTGCTCTTCTGTTAGAAAAATTGTTTTTTAATTATATCTACTTCAACACTGGATCCAACCATACAATCACTGGCCATTTCAGCAACAGCCAAACAAATAAATCTGCAAAAGGTGATCTTACCTGTAATTAAGGTTACAGGATAGGGACATAGAAAAATTGAGTTTTGGAGGGAGTTCTGAATGGATTCAGTTATAGGATCAGACCAGGTTTCTCAGGGCTTTGCCTAGTTGAGCCATTTTCTAAACTGGCAGGCATTTACTTTCAGTAAATATCACAAACTTCTAAAGAAAATCCAAAATGATTTTCTTCTGAAGAAAATCCACACTGAACTACCTCTTGTGTATTTTATCCTGGGAATTTATCCCTATGATATCATACCTTTTATGTTAAGCAGCTCAGTTCGTAATTAAGTTGAAAAGGCAGAATGTGTTGCTCAGTTAACCATCAACTTTCATCTCCTCATTTAAATATCTGCTTGCAGCTGATGTCCCTAATGTCATTTAAGTATTAATTTTCATATACTCTTCTATGGTTCTGTTTGTTAAAGGGAAGTGATAAGTATTAGGTATAAATAGTAGAGAATGAACTTATGGAAGGGAACAGATTTGCAGAAGCAGTATCAGTGTTATTGGCACTTCTTGGTGCTTGTTTCATGCAATTACTAAAGAGATTGCAGTAGTTGAAATGATCTTCTGAAGCAGAATTTGAAAAATTCCTTGATGCCTCTTTTAACTTATTTGGGTATGGGTATATCTTTATTTTCTCTACCACAGAAAGAAAGAAGCAACAACTCTAACCCACTCTGTCTTTGGGATTTCAAATACTGGAAGTTCTGAGGTCTGTTCAAATATTTATGTCCCGTATGGAAGAACAGAATACTGCTACCATGTCAACCAGCAAGCTAACATCTATTTTCGACAGACAGAATGCATAACTCCCCTGCTAATTTTGCCCAAAGCCTTTTTCATTCTTTTGACTTTCAACCTGTGGAAGTTGATAATTAGAAAGCAAGAGAGCAATTATTAATTTTTTTAACTACTACTTTTTAAAAAATACTAAAATATTAAGATAAATAAAAATAAAATGTATTTTCTTTCTCCTCTGTCTTAATACTTATAATTTAAGATATTTTACTATTTTGTAATTATTCCTGTGAGGTGCAGTGTACAAGCTGTTTGCATGAGATGAATGGAAGTATGAAAAGTACATGCTCCATTACACTCATAGTGTATTGCTTCTTAATTTATATCTTGCTTAGGGCAATGCAGGAGATTATTTTGGCAATTTCTGTATGGCTTTTTCAAATTCCGTAGATTTATCTTCCAAGGCTGCTTTTATTTCTGATTTGAAAAGCATTTGGAAGACAGAAATTTCACCATGCATTTGTCAGATGAATTTCCTACTTATCTTTTTTTGCTTATAGCAACTTAGAGGAGAGAAGCATAATGACCATGACTTTCTCTAATGGGACAGGAAAATGTAGTGCTTGAAGACAATGAATATAACATTTTGTTAAATTTTTTCTCTTAAGCAACATACTCAAAATTAGAATAAAAATTACTAAAATCAGCCTGAATAGATATTTCTGAGAGTATTCCTTCTGCATAGTCTAAACCAAGTACCATTGGAAACCATTAGTTTAATGAACCTTAATTACACTAGGCAAATACTTTTGTATACAAAGCTGTTTTCTCAGCATGAGCCACTGCTAACATGTGAAAAGCCGTTTTGACGAGAAATAACAGCCTGACACAGAAAAGTGAGCAGTTTTTAAGATTCACTTTTTCCATTTGAAGCAGAATATGTAGTATGTCTCCAGGATTCATATAGTAATTTTTGATCATGAGGAATTACTCTTTCCTCAGCCCACTGAAAGACTATGTTGGAATAGAAAACCCCACCACTCCATGACAGGCATAACAATTCAGCGGCTGCTTGTGCTGGGTTTGGGTGAGATAGAGTTAAATTTCTTCATAGTACTTTGTGTGGGGTTATTTTTCGGGTTTGTGATGAAAATGGTGTTAATAACACACTGATGTTTTATTTTTTTGCTGAGCCATGCTTAAGTAACATCAAAATATTTTCTGCTTCTCACACTACCCTGTGGCAGCAAGAAGGGTGGAGATGCACAGGAAGCTGGGAGGGGACACAGCTGGGACAGCTGACCCCAACTGACCAAAGGGATTTTTTTGTACCATATGGCATCATGCTCAATGATAAAAGCTGCAGGAAAGAAGGAGAAAGGAGAGACATTTGGAGTTACAGCATTTGTCTTCCCAAGTCACCATCATGTGTGATGAAGCCCTTCTCTCCTGGAGATGGCTGAATGTCTGCCTGCTAATGAGAAGTAGTAAATTAATTCCTTGGTTTCCTTAGTTTTTTGCTTTACCTTTAAATTGTCTGTATCTCAACCCATGAGTTTTCTTCCTTTTACACTTACAATTCTCTTCCCCATACCAGCAGGGGCTTGTAACCAAAAGGCTGTGTGGGGCTTAACATGTGTTGTCTGGGGTTAAATCATGACTGTCCTCCGTGACTATGAATACATGAAGAAGAAAGTAAATGTTAGAAAGTCATGATTACTTTATGAAAACCAATGTTTCAATTTGACTGCCATTCAAGCACAATTCTCTTTCTTAATAGTTTACATTAAAGCAAACACCATGGACACAGATCTTCAAGTTACAAGCATGGTGTTTTGGTACTGACCTGTCTGAGCTGACTTAAGATCTCCAAATAAAATTACTAAGTTAGGAGCTAAACTAAACCTGAATTATTTTCTGGGAGAGCCTGTCATGTTCCATCAGCCCCTGAGTAAGACAATGACAAGTGTCCAAACTACACAGTTATTTGTATAATGTCAGATGGGATGAAACTGGTCCTTTTTTAAACTCTACAGCATTAATGAAGCTGAAATAGATGTAGCCTATAAAATCTGATTAACTGTTTTAAAGATATATTTTTTTTTAAAAAAGGGAAAGTTTTTTTAGAAGTGATTCACTGTATTTCTACTTATGCAGCTCAGAATGTTTAAACTGTTTCTCATTTCAAAAACCTACATATAATATTTATCTGGTTTGCCTTCATATTTCCCAAGTGTCTATTCCCATGAGAAGCAAAGGAGAATTCTATGATACTGCAAAGAAAAAGCTAGAACATGAACAACACTGCATTCAGAATTGAGAAATTAGGGTTTAAAATTCAAGGAACTATTTGTGCTAGAACTTTTAAAACTTATTTGGACAATCTATAAAATATTTAGTATTGAATAATACTAAACCATATATTTTTGCTATTCTCGCTGTGTCACCTGTGACACCTTAGCTACTACATGTGCTTATTCTGTCCCCATCTGAGGAAGCAATCTGCTCAACCTACTGTATTGTGCTGTAGGGTGAAGCTGCCCAATATGTGGCTCTTAAGCTACCTGTAGCTCATAAAGGGCTTGGTGTAATCCCATTATGGGAAAACTCCTGCAACCAGACCTGGTACTGTAGTTCATCCATGGACTGTACTTGACTGGGGTCAAGAGGCAAGTATGAGAGAATAGAAATGTTGGCACCCACAGGAGTTTCTGAATTGAGGTGCCTGCCTGGTCTACTTCTTAAAGGAAACAAGGGTTGAAGACAAACTTTCAAACTTCTTTAAAAGCAAAAGTATTTTGAGAGTTTCTCCACACTATAACTGTACAAAACATGGGGAATGTATTTAGTGGCTTTCAAGGTCATAGGATCTGATTTGGAATCTCAAGGAAGCTGAGGACTTTTGACCTAGATAAAATGTGGCAATGGAGTTATCATATGAAGAATGGAAAAGGTCATGTCAAAGATGGGCTGGTGAGGAAAAAGAAGAAAA
>JAWWLV010000121.1:87609667-87623769 GCA_035041135.1 Platyrinchus mystaceus | reverse complement strand
TTAATCAGACTTTTTTTAATATGTGTGGTAGAACCACAAAATCAGAAAAACACTTGGAATCTATCTGTTCCCTGAGTAGTTCTGATTGCTTTTCTGTTGCCTTTCATTTGTGCAATCTGAGTTCAGAATTAAAGTAACAAAGGCAGTGAATGTGTCCAAATATAGTATGGTGTTGATAAAGACAGCACTATAGCTCCGATGAGCTTTGACAACTTGGAGAAGTGTGACTAGCACCCAAAAGATACAAAGATACTGTAAGCTCAGAATCATCCTACAGAGAAGTTCTCTTTTTAGGACAGTGCTTAAATCAGTACTTATAGAGACAATGCTGTTTAAAGCAGTTCACAATAAATATGATACAATTAAAATGGGCTTTATTTCCAAATAGGCAAATCATGTACTCATTTTGAAAGTGTGAAATTTCATTTTTTTATGACAGACAACTGGTGGTGGAGGAGGATGAGGGGAAGCTTTAATAAAGTCAAATCTATTTTAATCAAAATTTGCCCATTATTTTGATGAAACTTTATGCATGACACTGATATGCATCATTTGCATCATGCACCTGACACAGATATTTGTGAAAAAAGTGTTAACACACAAAATCCTGTCTCCAGCAGATTCAGAAAAAAAAAATGACCATATGAATTGCATTGCTTTAGTTATCATACTGTAAACTGTGGAAACCTTCTCTTGGGTTATTATTCCATTATCCTCCTACATGTAGAGTTCTAAAATGGTATAAATGAGTTGAGGGATACAAACCTTGTATTTTCACATGAATTTAAAGGGCTCTGTGGAATGCTATTTTTCCTGTGTGCATAACAAGTTTTAAAATTTGATCAAGTAGATCATTCTAGGTTTAGAACTGACATTTATAGCATAAAGAGGAAAGAAGTGAAATGATTATGGAAGTTTACAATCAATAAATAATGAATAGTAATTATTTATTGGACAGTAAATCCATGAAGGAAGATTGTGCCCATTTTCATGTTGTCAAAAACACAATAGATAACTAGGCATAATCAGTATAAAGCTAATTTCTAGACACCACAAAAAACAATTGATTTTATGAATATTTATATGCTCAATACATCAAAGTGGTATGAACTCTTCCTAAGCAAGTTAATTTTTTTTAAATTGTTTATGCTTATTCTTATTTCAGTCATAGTCCCTGCATCATAAAATCAAATATAAACATTTTAAAAAGAAATTTTTCAGTGCTTTGTACTTTTCAATTGTTAGGCAAGTAACAAAAAATACAACAGCTTCCAGCTAAACCTAGGCTTTTGCTTTTGTCCTGTTATTCTTTTGCAAAGAGAAGTTCCTAGCAATATAAAAGTTTGACTCATTTCTTTAATCAAGTGTTCAAAAATTATTTTGGAAAACTTCATTAATCAGTAGATAAATGTGTGGATGTCAGTAAAAGGAAGTCATAAGATGCTCACATAAAGAGCAGCGAGGAAGTATGATAAATAATCTTATAAATTAGTAAGCAATGATGCTGTAGATTATCTTGTTTTTCTCTCATCATAAGGGACGTGAAAATTCAAATAGAACTTGTTATTTTTAAAAAATGCTATGAGAATACATATTTTCTCTCATTATCCTTTTTTCTTTTTTAATTAAGAGATATATAGAGGGTGTTACACAGCAAGAAATGCAATTTATACAGCAATATATGATTGAAAATCCCTATACTGTTCTGATCCTGCTGGTTTATATTGATATCACTGTGTATATTTCACCAGACTGCCAACAGTGTGATTTTTTAGATGCTCTCTGGATTTGATCAAGTCAATATATTTTCCAGCTGTGATATGGACAAGACAATATGGTATGGTGTTCCTGCATTATTACGTATCTTCTGATGATTGGACACAGAATTCAATCTCATTTCTGGAAGTATGAAGTATGATATGATGGTACTAATTCATGACTTTTGTCTAAGGAAGTTCAATGGGTAATTTCACTTTTTTTTTTTTAATGGTCGATATTCACTGATGAATAGGTGAAGTGTGTGCGTGATTATACATTTAATTCTGCAAGACAAAAGAATTCATGTGCCTGATCCACAAAAGAAGACAAAGGTCAGTGAGATGGATTGCTAGGCCATGCTTTGCCTTAATATGATTGAGAAAATAAAGTGAACTATTTCAAACTGGTTAGAGACATAAAATGATTTGTATACCATGCTTATATCACTCTTTCAAATTATTTGAATGTGTTAGGCAGTAGGTCATACCTAAATTGTAATGACTTACTTTGCATTAACATCTATCAAGCCTGCTTGCTAGGAGTCATCACTATTATATTTCAAGGGCTCTCAAATAGAGTGATTAAGAGGAGAACATTTTTATGTGCAAGCAGTGATGTAGCTTTGCAATAAAAAGAGTAGCATGAGAATTATCCGTAACACATTTTCCTCTTGCCACAAGTAAAAGCTCCAATCCGTCAATGACTCGCTGCAGATGCACACTCGTGACAGGGCAAAATCTTACTACCAGCAGCAGGAACTCTGCAGTTTCTTGTTGTCAAAGGGAATATTCCTCCTTGTCAAAGTGATATAACTAAATTCTATTCTTATTTTGTTTTCAGCTGTTAATTTATCTGAATAGAATTCTACAGTGGTGTCTGGCTATTGCTGAGACTGCTTCACCCGCTAATGTTAAAAATACACTGTCTCTTTACATGTGCCAGATGTAAAGCACACTACCAGGATGTGATTTCATCAGGACAGTACAAAAAAATAGAGTATGTTGTATCCCTAAAGTAGATGTGATTTCCTGCTCCTTATTGAGATGGACACAAGAAGAGAGAATATAATTTTCATCTAATAACAAGGCGATTCTAGAAATTTCTTACCCTTTCACTCTGTATCACAAGTTGAAATTGGAACCTGGATCTTCAAATTTATTTCTATTAAAACATTAATGACAATTAATTTAAAAATACCATCTCCTTTTTTTTTTTTTTTTCAGAGAGAAGTGGGTGGTCCTTAATTTTAGTATTTTAATTTCAGTGTTGTCCCCCAGAGCACCCTAGCCCTCAAAAGATTTAGCAGTGAACAGAAACATGAAGAAAGGAAGCAGAGAGCAACAAAGGAGGGAATTAATTATAACCTGTTTTTTCACTAATGAAGGTCTTAATGTAGTTTTATTGTAAATTGCCAAGACATTTTAAACACAACTTGATCTTAGTCAGTGATGTGTATAGCAAAACAAGGTACAAGGTTATGGACTCAGACCTAGGAGTTACAGGGTTTTTTTTGTTAGCTCACACATCTTTATGCACCCCCTTCTTTGCCCATGTCCCCAGAAAAAACAATACAGCATGATATTTTGAAAGAATAAATAAATATAAACAGTTTTAGATTCAAAAGAATTAATTTTAAATTAAAAAAAATCCCTTTTCTCTACATAAGATGCAAAAGATATGAAATATATAGACAAAGGGTTGCCTTTGAGTTTCCACTGACTGATACCTAATCACTCATATAAGAAAGTGAAGCAGCACTTTTCAATTTCAGAGGGTTCTTCTAAAGGAACAAGTCAGTTGTACACAGGATATTACTCTTTCATATAATGGCATTGCTGCTCAATTTACTGTTTAACTCCACAACTACTCATGACATCACAGAAAAACTAAACAAGGGAGATTGCACTTAATAATATTTTGGTTTTCTTGACAATTACTGGGGGCTTAAGAAATATTCGTCATAAATTTCAGGAAACATATTTCTAAAAGGAGTATACAGTGCAAGTTTTAAGACATTTCCACACCCCAAAAAGCTTATTCAAGGAATCGTTAGATAAGTCAACTCCACCTGTATACTTCAAAAAACAGTATTTACAATACACAATATTTGGCTGGCTGACACCCACCAAACTGCTCTTTCTCACTCCCATTCTGTAGGTAAGCATCTAAGCACTACACAATGGCTTGCTCACTCCCTCCCAGTAGGATGGATGAGAGGACAGGACAGGGTAAGAAAATAAGATGGAAAAGCTCAAGGGAGTTTGTTGCAGGAATAGCACAAAACGTGAGCAATCTTTCCTGCATTTCTGTAAGCCTTGTTCTCTCAAGGCCAAGCACAAAGCAATGTAAACAACCTGGAACTTCTGGGGCCCTTTCAGGGGAAAAGTCTGTGCTGAGCTGGAGGTGGAGTTCCAAAAGGTAACATTTCATGTGGACATCTGTGAATAGCCAATTAGAAGTGTAATACAAATGTAATCAATTATTTGTACCCAATGATATAAGACTAATCAAACACTGGGGTGTGAGAAGTGTATAAAAGATGCAATTTGTATAAATAAAGGGGACATTCTGACGATCACATTGATTGCACTCAGATTGTTCCGAGCCCCTCCGTCGATAGGAGTTTGCTCAGCAATTATCATAATGGGCAAGACAAATTCAAAAATAATTTAATTTCTTGCCAAATAAAAATAAAGTATGGTGGTGAAAAAGAGGGTCAAAACTAAAAACATGTTCTCCCTACGCTTCTTTTCATCCCAGACTCAAATTAACTGATCCATTCCTGACTCTTCTACCACCTCCCCCACCAACAAGAAATGCAGGGGGATGGGGAAATGAGACTTACGGTATGTTCATAACACTTCTTTTCTGCCACTCCCTCCTCCTCACACTTTTCCATTGCCTCACCATGATCTTCTCCACAGGTAGCAGAGGAATCTCTGCTCCAGCAACTGGACAACCTCCTCCCCCCCTTCTTCACTGCTGTTGATGTCTGCATGGCTGTTTCTAACATGTATTTCTTATGCCTCTCTCACAGCTTTCTTAAATACGTTATCATCATTGCTGATCTCAGGTTTGGACATCAGTGGGTTCATTTTGGAGTCATCTGAAACTAACTCTGTTCAACAAGAGGACAACTCATCTTTTCTCACAAAGGCCACACCTGAGGCCTTCCCGTGCCTTGTCACATATACTAAATATAGCCATTTTAACAAGTTGGTAATCCAGGTATTTATTTTGCAAAATTTAAAGTCTGAGTTTGAATTGTTGAGGTATTAGAAATGATGAAACTCTGAATTTCCACGGTCAAAGTGCAGTATTAAAAATGAAAAAGCTAACTTCTAAGAGGCAAGTAGCTACCGAAGAATTTGAAGGATAATTATGAGAAAATCACTGAAGGGAGCTCCTAAGACAGTTGGAAAGACTGTAGATCAAATACATGAGAGATTCAATATTTGCATACCTCTGCATAACAGCTCACCATCATTAGCATGATAATTGGAGCAAAGGATTCAGATGTGTACAATACATAATGCTGTGTTATCACTCAAATATTTATATTATTATTGCAAACTTTGTTGAATTTGTAACTAATAACATTAAATATAGGGAATAGAAGAGATGGGAATGGTAGGGGATGGTAGGACCCAAAAGCCTGCATGATCTGGTTCAGGGATTTCCCAACAGGCTGTCTCAGTGAAATATTCAGTGAATATTCATTAAAGACACTTAGATTTTCCATTACGCACTTTTTATATTGAAGCATGTTGTTAGCAAACTTGTAAATTAGAACAGGAAATGCTTAATTTTTCTATTGAAAAATAATGTTGACAAATGGACTTAATGCTTTTTATGTTCAGCATTTTTTATGCCAAAGTTCTAGTTCTGTTTATGCTAAATCTGCTCTTCTGACTGTGTTACAGAGGAGGTGGAATATGGCATGTGGCTCCCTCCCATACGTAAATATTCACATAATTGTCTGCATATAAAAGAGTTTCCAAGAATCATGATGAATAATGAGGGCACTTTGCAGTTACTAAAGTAACTGTGGAACAATGGTATATCATTCCATTCCTTGGTTTGAATTACCTCTAACCTTCAAGTAGCAGGAATTCCCTTATGACAATATACTTTAATCTGGTGCCTTATGAAAATTAACATAATGAAAAGACTGCACATGAAAACGTTAAAGTTTTGCATAACACCTTTGCATCTGTGCCACAGAGGAAACACAGTGGTTTTAGACTCGATGTTACTGGTAAAATCTTTTCATATCAGATGTTCAGACAGAAGGAAGGAAAAATCCTGCCTCTTCCTTTAGTGTTTTGTGAATTTCTTTCATGTCTGATCGACAGTTCATTTTTCTTCTATTTAAAAAAAGAGTAATGAGAAGGTGAGAAAGTTGTGTGATCAGAGACTAACCAGACCACAGGTGGACATGTGGTTATTCAAGCTCTTTTCCATAATGACATAGTTATTCAGTTTCACCGGAAAGTATCCTCCATCTAATATTCTTCCCCAAGTAGAAGGGTTTCGTTAAAATGCAGCTAGATGTGAAACTAAAAATAAACAATTTACATATTAAAAACACTCTTTTTTTGTATAATTTAGATTGCTTTCAAAGTATCCTGCATAAATTAGCAGATTTAATTACCTATGGCTGATGATACTGGTAAACATTTTTGGAGACAAAGTGGAAAATGACAACCTTAATCTGTATTTTGGGATGCCTGCTACCAGTGTTCAAGGTAATTACTCTGCCTTAATTCCCAGATTGTGTCATGTAATTCAGTTTACACAGCTGCTGAGGTTCCTATGAGGTGATATGGTTCAAATAAAGGACCAGACTTATCTCTAATGCAATTCAGCCTACAACACTAGAACTCATATAAAATATGTCAAACACTAAATCAAACTAATTCTATAACTACTATCTAATGGATGTAAATTTTCCTTTATTATGAAAAGCATCCTAAAACATATACAACTACAATTACACTTGCTGCATGTATAACAAATCATTCATTAACAAAACACGTCAACAAAACACAGTAGTCTAAGTCTAAGTCTACTGTTATTCTTTGTGAGTTATCACATATGTATCGCGGTAAGTACCAGGCAAGGGCAACCAAACAATAATGAGGATAATAGTTTATATGACTCAGGCATTGCCAGGGTAAAGTTGACCTATGCTCTGCAATGAAACCTATTCCATAAAGAAAAAAGACAGGTCACTGTCATAAAAGACTCTCCTGAGGGTAAGAGAAAGACAACATGAAGATTGGAATCACTTCTTAGGGAAGCCTAATGCCTCCCTTGGGTCCAGGATAAAGATGGGAAGAGAAAGCTTGCTAGTCTGCTATGGCCCTCGATTATTATCCATTATTTCTTTTTCAGGTAGGCAGTGATGAAATTGCAACAAGAAGTCTGAGAGCAATCAAAAGAGACTTCAGGGCCTTGACATTAAGGGTCTTGATTAAGGCATCAGGAGCACAGGCATTCTCCACTTCCATCCTTCCAGTTGCAGGGAATCATGAAGGACAAAACAGGAAGAACCAGAAGCATTTTGTGTTTTTTGATCATGGGTCAGTGTACACGACACCAGGCCTGTTGGCAACAGACAGCGTACACATGTCTCAAAGGGGGGAAAGGATCTCTGCACAGGAGTTAGCAGGGCTCATTCAGAGGGAATGCAGTAAACCCGAGCTTTCTAGAGATAAGCCTGGGGGCAGCACATCAATACTGGAAGGATGTGTGCTAGAGAAGTCCTTTCATTTGCTATCTTAAAGGAGGTAGGGGATGCAGATCCATGGAGCAGCAAAGATGCAAGGCTTATTGATGTTTTAGAAACTGTGGAAGGGCCTGAGAATAGTCACATAGGAATTAGGTCTTTTCCCCCTCAAAATGTGGTGCGGTCAATAGCCCAACTGAATTGCATCTACATCAATGCACACAGCACGAACAACAGACAGGAGGAGACAGTAGAGACTGAACAGCAGGGAAAATATGAACTGCAGTCATAGAAACATTGTGGGATGACTTGCACAACTAGTGTGCTGTAATGAATGGCTACAAAATTTTCAGAAGTGACAGGCAAGGAAGCAGAGGCGGTGAGGTAGCCCTGTATGTTGAGTGGTTTTGTTGTCTAGAGCATAATGATGTTGATGACAGGGTTGATTTTTTATGAGTAAGAATCAGAGAGAAGGCCAACAAGGCAGATATCCTGGTGGGAGTCTGTTATAGACCACCCAACCAGAATGAAGATGCAGATAAAATATTCTACAAGCAGCTGGGAGAAGTCTCGTGATCACTAGTCCTTGTTCTCATGGGGGAGTTAACTTGCCAGATGACTGTTGGAAATACAACACAGCAGAAACAAAACCCCAAGGAGGGTCCTGCTATGTGTGGAAGATAACTTTCTGACACAACTGTTGAGTGAGCCTAGTAGGGAAGGCATCCCACTGGACCTGTTGTTTGCAAACAGAGAAGGACTTGTGGGCAATGTGAATGTTGGAGTCCATCTGGCCAGACAGGTCACAAGAAATAAGGAGCAGGGTCAATGAAACTGACACTTTGAGCTTCTGGAGGGCAGACTTTGGATTTTTTAGGAGACTGTTTCACAGTATCCCTTGGGAAGCAGTCTTGAAGGGCAAAGGAGTCCAGGGAGGCTGGATGTTCTTCAAGAAGAAAATCATAAAGGCACAGGAGCAAGCTCTAAATATGTGCCCTACAATTAACTATTGACCATCTTGGATGAACAGAGAGATATGGGTTGATCTCAGGGGAAAAAAGAAAGTGTATCACCTTTGGAAGAAAGGACAACTCAACTCAGGAGGACTACAAGGATGTTGTGAGGTTACACAGGAACAAAATTAGAAGCGTCAAAGCCCAAACAGAACTTCTATAAATACATCAGCAACAATAGGAGAGTTAAGGAAATCTCCATCCTTTATGGAACATGGGGGAAAGGATGGGGAAAGGATGAGGAAAAGCTGAGGTATTTAATGCCTTGTTCACCTCACTCTTTAATAGTAAGGCCAGTTGTTCTCCAGGTACCAGCCCAATGGAAGACAGGGTGAAGGAAGAAGGGAGAAGAAGGAAGCTCCCATAATCCAAGGAGAAATGGTCAGTGACCTGATACACCACCTAGTCATTTTGAGGCCCTCACCACAAGAAAGGTGTTGAGGTGCTAGCGTGTGTCCAGACAACGACAATGGAGATGCTGAAGGATCTGGAACACAAGTCCTGTGAGGAGTGGCTGTGGAAGTTGGGGATGTTTAACCTGGAGGAAGGAGACTCAGGGGGGACCTTATTGCTCTCCACACCTACCTGAAAGGAGGTTGTAGCATCGTGGGAGTTGGTGTCTTCTTCCAGGTAACAAATGATAGGACTGTCTCAAATTGCACTGAATGTGTTGTCAAGCATTGGAAGAGGCTGCCCAGGGAAATGGCTGAGTCACCATTCCTGGATATGTGTAGATGGGACACTTAGGGACATGGTTTATTGGTGTACTTGGCAGTGTTAGGTTTACAGTTGGATTTAATGATCTTAAAGGTCTTTCCCAAACTAAATGATTCTATAATTTTGTGATTACATTGTAACATGTAGTAGTTTTAAGAAGACTTAATTTGTTGCCATTAATTTATTTTGCCTTGTGTTTTGGGAAAATCAAAGAATATTGCATTATTCTAAATTTGATTTGGAGTATATTTAATAGCTCCATAGCATTACAGCCATTAGTCTCATTTTAATAGCAATAGATTAATTTTACTTGGATCACTATTATTGATGAGTGTCACAAATCAATAGGGCTAGAAATTCTTTTAATTCAAATGGCATAAAAAAATACATGAATCAGTAAGTATTATTTGCTTCAATTAAAGAGTAAATACCATTGTCAGGGAGGATTTTCTAGTGTTTATGTTGAGAGGAAGAACAAGGGAAATTAAAGGATCCCTGACCAAGAAACTTAACAGAGTTCAGCAGGGCTCAAAGATATTTCTTCCTGTTACTTGATTTTTGGTGGCCAAATTGATGGGATTCCCTAGAATATATTTTTTCCTTAGTATATTTTTTCTTCATAAGTTACTTTTCTTGATGGTTTTCTTGCCACAGTAGCTGTGTTATTTCACAATGGTGAACCATTTTCTCAGGGGGATAAATTTCTAAAAAAAGTCTTTTTGCTACTTCTGTCAGGAATAAAATCTATTTTTTTATCTATTTCTATAATGATCGCTTACTTCAATTACATTTCTGTCATCTGCAATTTCAATTATTCCTGTTATTATAGTATGTTATAGTATATAATACTACTGTTTACAAGTTCGTACATTAGCAATACTTTTCACTTTTGGCCTCTCATTAGTCATAAATGAGTACTGTCAAAATATGATTAATTTTAAATACTTTAAAGTTTACCTGAATCTGTATTTCTTTACAGATAATTCACTTCTGTGCAATTTTCTACTGCATGTTTAATTGTATTGGCAGATATTGCTGCCAGCTTCTGAGGTGCCAGCTGAAGACATAATTTTTCCAAGCAAAGTATCTGAACTCACACCAGCTTAACAAGCTGTTTTTTCAGGTAGGCAATGGTTGTAAAGGTTTCATAAATGGCCACTTAAATGTGATATTGATGTTCATAGTGCACCTTAATTATCCAGGTTCTCCTAGTTTTAATTAAAATTCTACAGTTCTGTGATACATGTTCCTTGTTTTCACAATTCTTGTGCATTCCAAATCTAAAATCACCGGATTTATGAGGGTGTAACAGCACTGAGAAAGAGCTTTTATAATTCTGATGAATTATATAATAACAGGCAGATAGATATTATGTATGATTCATACTTCAAGAGTATTTTTAAAGGTTAACATGAAGTTCAGGATTGTGGCTCCAGGAATCCACCCTGGGTTTCTGACAAGACTCAGAAGTTGTATGGAGACGGGGGAAAACATAAAAATTATGTTTGATTGATGTAAATATAAGAACATTTCAGATGTACTTTTTTTTCCCCTGGCCTAGAAAATTAGCTAGCACATAGCTCTTTAGCTCCACTGGCCATAATAAATTTAGAAATTATGGAGACAGAAAAATGTACAATGCAATAATCTCTAAATTATCATAAGTAGATATTGAAAGGTCAGAAATGACTAAGGTAACATATCTTTAAAACTTTGAGGTGACAGCTGAGACACAGAGACTGTGTTTGCTCTTAGTTCCTGAATCAGCTACAAGATCTGAATGCCTGTCTTGCCTATAATGATTCTTACAAATTTTACCTGAAGTCTGTTATATATAGAATACATTTTCTCTCCCTACTGTGGGAACAGGATTTAGAACCTAGGTATGTTTTCATTCTCCCATTGAAGTACAACAGATTACAAGTTCATCATCTCCTTCAGGACTCATAAATCTTATTGGACTTGGCTAGTTTGAAAAGCTGTGTTGTGTCCTTTCTCTCTCTTAGTTTTGTCAAGGCATTTTTACACATTCCCGAGGGAGGACTAGTGAGCTCAAACCTCCATATGGCAAGGGTTGCCCAGCGTTAGGGGTTTCAGCTACTAGGCTTTTATGAAAAGTGGCATCTTCAAACTATCTCCATTGTAGTATCATGAATGACAGTGCTGGGATTGAATCAGTCCAAATAAATTAGACATAATATGAGCACAGTAATAAGTGGGCCTTTTCTGGAACATGATTCCACTCTTCTGTTCTCCTAATTGTGACAGAATCTGGTAGCAATAGGTATCTCAAGTTTCTAAAAATTCACAAGAAGATATGTTTAAAACTGATGAATTGAAGTCAAAATGGAAATGATAAATAGTAAAATATATCCTGAGAATAGCCATTCTGAAACATTCCCTTAAAGTTAACCACCTACTTATACTGGGATTTAGGTGGAATTTAGCTAGTCTGAATATAACCATGAACATTTCATTAATGCATTTATTACATTTAAAAAATAACTTTCTGATTTGTATCTGGTGACATGTTGGAGAGAATGGTTTGATTTGGTTTGTTTTTGTTTGCTTTTTCAACTCACAGATACAATAGCATGGAAAAGTTAGTTACATTCAGTCTATTATATTTACTACAGTACTAAGTTTGTTGCTATGTATGCACCTTACACAGAATAGTCACCACCTAGTCAGTTCGTGAAGAAGCATAACATTATGAAAACTCACTTTCCATAATTTGTTGCTATTGTTTCTTCAAATTGGCTATTAAATACTGGTCTCTATTCCTCCCTGCTGCTGATATGATGTTCATTGCAAAATTTGTATTTTTATTGATACACACTCAGTTATGGAGATACTACTTTTATTTACTTTTTGCAGCTTCTCTATTGCTGCAAAATTTGAATCTTGTTTCTAAAAAACTTTTTTCATCGTTCAAAAAAGTAAAACTTTTTTGCACTAACAAAATCATTCACTTTCTACTAGATGCTGTTTCTGTGCTTTATAGTGGCAGTATTTGGCTTGAAGGGAATAATGCTCTGCTTTGGTGAAAAGCCTCTTACCAATAAAGATATTTGCTAGTATTATATGAACTTTTTATGAGCAAAAGGAGAGTCAAAAGCTCTCTGACCAAAAAGAAAAAAAATGCTATTGGAAAAATGAATGGGTATTAACAAACCTTGCAAATCTTTATCCTGATACTAGCCATGATGACTTAGAGGAGGTTCTAATCACCTAAGAGCATTGTGGAACAACCTTCAAATATGTACAAAAGGTCAAAAAAGCATCTAAGTTTAACATGGCATTTTCTAGATGGGAGGAGATTTCATGTTTTGGAGCCCTTCTAGTATTTTATTCCCATGTTTCAGGGTGCTTAAAACATGTTTTTCTATTTAAAATTTACATCTAATATATAGTTTTGCAGAACCAAATTATATGTAGGAACATTATACTCATTTAGTTCTGGAGATAACAAATACATTTCCATTTTTTAATGAAATGTCTTTTCTATATATCATAAAAGTCAAATACTATTTGAAAAATACAGAGTAAACATTAAAAATTTTTGTAGTCATCTTCCAAAATAAAATGTGAGTCCAATAAAGGTATACTAGTTTTTAGCATTGCACATCTAAAAGATATGTCTTTTACTCCTTTATCTGCTTCTATTAGTTGTTTATTGCTGTAAACAGAAAAACCCCACAAGGCAGTCACCTTATTTCTGCTGAATGTTTATATGGCAAAAGGAAAATAATTAAGCTCCTGTGTACAAACACTAATAATCATCATTATCATCATCAAAATCACCAGTAATTAATAAATTTAAAACTCATATATTTCAGCAATAGTGGATCTTGTTTCTACACTGCAAAAGGTGAAACATGAAAACTTAGATATTGTCTGAGACTGAAATCAGTGGAACCTGAAGGGTCTTAGCCCCTTTAATTTCAACACCTTAAAGTCCTGAAGACTAAATTAGTCTTTAAAGAATTTCTACTTTGTCCCAAATAAGTTATCTTCTGCTCAGATGTTTGCTTGTAACTGCATTTGCCAGAATGTTAGTTTTAATAACTGTAATTTCACAGAACAAATAATATGAAGACATTTCTTATTACCCTTGAAATAAGGCTTCACAGACATTGGTATTCAATTTAGGTTTGTAATCCAAAATCAATTGTGTCACAATCAACATTTCTAACAACAAAGCCTTTGTTTGGCAATGGATTTGGGCTATAAACAATGAAGGAGGATTCATTAGAATGACAATTTTTATGTGAACACCAATGGCAGTATTAAACCAAGGTTTTGCACACTTAGATAGCATTTCAAAGGTTCAAAAATAATTCTTAAAAAATCTTCAGCATCTTCCCATTACGAAGACATAGTATCATACAAGAAATGCCTAACCATATCCCCCAGTTTCTTGCATGTAGAGAGATATCCCCCCCTCTTAGAAATGGAGGTAAATCAGTACTTGCTCTATTGTGCTCTGCAAAGATTTCCTTCCTGCTATGACTTCAGGCTATTTTTGAAAATTGTGGACAGTTAGGGATGAAATTAAGACATGCTTTACAGTGTTATAATGCCACAAGTTCCTCCTTTTGACTCAAATTTGTATCATTTATGACTATTACATTTTTCTTTTTTGAGGGAAAAGACAGGGACAGAGCAAGTTTCCGTTTTGACTAAAAGGAAATATGCAGGCAGATACAATCTATGAGAATGTATTCAGGAAGATACAACCTACAACAATGTGCTAAAAAGTGGGAAAGAGAGAAAGAAGGAAAGAAAGAGAGAAATAGAGAAAGAGAAGGAAGGAGGGAAGGAAGGAGGGAAGGAAGGAAGGAAGGAAGGAAGGAAGGAAGGAAGGAAGGAAGGAAGGAAGG
>JAWWLV010000121.1:87590910-87602967 GCA_035041135.1 Platyrinchus mystaceus | reverse complement strand
GCTGTCTTTTACAGTACAAACATAATATCCTTAACCTCTCCTCCTGCTGGTTGCTACTGCTGCAGAACAGTGATAGGGTGGATGGACCTCAGCATGACCCAGCAGAGATCCTGGGGTTTTTTGTATCTCAGTGCCTTGCTTTGTCCTTGTATTCTTTCTCTACAGGCCTTGGTGAAAATGTAATTATTTAAAAATTAATATGGAAAAATCAAAGATCATGTGCTCCCCAAGAACTTCTTAGGGATTTACATTCCAGGCATTTCACAACAAAGCAAAATGTAATTACTCCTTCCCAATATCCTAATATTTTCTGTTCCTTTTCTTTTTTACTCTCTCTCCCAGAGTTACAGAATAACAGAATGGCTTGGGTTGAAAAAGACCTTACAGATCATGTAGTTCCAATCCCACTGCCACAGGCAGAGACACTTTCCATGAGATCGGGTTGCTCAGAGCTCCATCCAACTTGACCTTGACCACTCCTAGGGATGGGGCATTGACCATTTCTCAAAGAAACCTCTCCCAGTGCCTCATCACTCTCACTGTAAAGAATTTCTTCCTAATATTTAATCTAAACCTACTCTCAGTTTAAAGCCATTCCCTCTTGTCTTAGCACAGCATGATCTTGGAAAACATTTCTTTTCTGCTTTCTTTTAGATACTTGGAAGGCTGCTATAAGGTCTCCCTGCCACCTTCTCTCCTTAAGGCTTAGTGAAATATTTTTTTCGTGGTTGTATTTTACTCCTGTAAAATCTTTTACCAAAGTCTCTTATTTTTCTCACTAAATTAAAAGAATTTCTCTTAGAGAAGAGTGTGTGACTCTTTCTCTGGATGCTAATTTGCAGTTATAACAAACCAAAAGACTTTTAAACAGTCTTAAATAAAAATGTAACCACTCTGGACAGCTTATAGCTCAAGTGTGTAACACAGTGTATTTCCAGTTTTCTACTGACAGAAACATTTGATGGTAAAACAAGCAAAGATGTATTTCCAGTCAGATTTTGGTACAGTTTCTTTCAAGAAATCATTTGCTTTGGAGTCCTTCTTATGCATCTGTTGGTGGAATTTGGAGTTGTTTTCAAATTATTTCTATAAACTTTACAACTGTATGTTGGGTGGTTACAGGCTTTTCCGAGAGATAGGCAGGGCAGAAGAGGCTGAGGGGTGGCACTGTATGTAATAGAAGGGTTAGAATGGATGGAGCTCACAGTTGGCAATGGCACAGCTGAGAACTTCTGGGTAAGAATCAAGGGGCAAACAAATAATGTGGATGTCACCGTGGGAGTCTGCTGTAGACCTCCCAGCCAGGACGATGACGCTGATGAATTATTTTTTGAGGAACTAAGGGACACTTCCAAGTCAACTGCTCTTGTGATTATGGGGGACTTCAACTTGCCAGAAATTAACTGGGAGCATCACACAGCAGGTACAACCTGGGCCAGAAGATTCCTAAGAAACCTGGATGACGACTTTATGGAAAAAGTCCTAGGGGAGCAGAAAGATGCCCTCCTTGATCTGCTGCTTGTCACCAGAGGAGATCTCATGACTGAACTGAAGATTCATGGCCATCTTGGCCACAGCAACCACAAAGCGATAGAGTTTAAAATCTCTATTGACAGAAGAGCCAGCATACCCCCAGCTGTGGACATGAGGAAAGTAGACTTCAGGCTGTTCAGGGAATTAGTAAGGTCCCCTCGGAAAATGTTTTTGCAGGTGCTGGGGCCCATCAGTGATGATCACTTTTTAAACATCACTTCCTGTGGGCACAGGAGCAGGCAATTCCTAGGTGTTGGACATCAAGCTGATGAAGCAGAAGACTGGCTTGGCTGAACAGGAATTCTCCCTTGGAAAAAAGGCTTAAAAGGAAGGTGTATGTCCAGTGGAAGCAAGATCAGGTGGCAGGGGAAGAATACAGAGATGCTGCTTGCAGCTGTAAGGAAAAAATTCGTGCAGCCAAAGCTCAACTGGAATTGAAGCTGGCCAGAAATGTGGGGGACAATAAAATTATTTTTTCAAACATATTTATGGCCAAATAGGCAGTATAGAAATAACATTGGCCTGGTACAGGTTGAGGATGGTCACCTCACAATCAGGGACAGAGACATGGCAGAGGTGTTTAATGCTTTCTTTGCCTTTGTCTTCAACACAAGGGACCAATGATGAGGGACCAAGGGGGTCTCAGTGCCCTGAGCTGAAGGACCATGACTGCGAGAATGATCGACTCCCAGTTGACCCTGAAATTGTGCAGCATCTGCTGCTCCAGCTGTATCCCTACAAATCTATGGAGCCTGATGGGATTCATCCCAGAATCCTCAAAGAGATGGCTGATGTCATCACAAAACCTTTTTCAATGATTTTTGAGTGGTCTTGGGAATCTGCAGAGGTCCCAGCTGACTGAAAGCTAGTGAATGTTGTCCCAATTTTCAATAAGGGAAAGAAGGAGGACACTAGAAACTACGGGCCTCAAGCCTCACTACAGTGCCTGGTAAAATAATGGAAAATATTATTCTGGGAGGTATTGAAAAACACCTAGAGAACAATGCAGTCATTGGTTATAACTAGCACAGCTTCATGAAGAGAAAGTCCTGTTTGTCAAATCTCATTTCCTTTTCTGACAGGATAACCCACCTAGTTTCCCATATAGAAAAGCCAGTAGATGTAACTTTTCTGGACTTTAGGAAAGCCTTTGATACTGTCTTTCACAGTTTCCTTCTGGAGAAAATGACCAGCACATAGCTGAATAACCATGTTACACAATGAGTGAGCAACTGGCTCACAGGCGGGACACAGAGAGTTATAGTGAATGGGGTAACATCAGACTTGTGACCTGTCACTAGAGGGGTTCCACAGGGCTCCATCCTCAGCCCAGTTCTCTTCAGCATCTTTGTAAATCACTTGGATGTGGAACTTGAAAGAATAGTAAGTTTGCCGATGACACTAAATTGGGAGAAGCTGTCAACTCCCTCGAGAGGAGACAGACTTCGAGAAATTAGAGAGGTGGGCAAACACCAACATATGAAGTTCAATAAGGGCAAGTGCTGGATTCTGTACCTGGGATGGGGCAGCCCTGCTTGTGTGTATGGACTAGGGAATGAGGCTGGAGAGCAGCACTGTGGAAAGGGACTTGGGGCTCCTGGTCAATGGCAAGTTGAATATGAGTCAGCAGTGCCCTGGCAGCCAGGAGGGCCAACTGTGTCCAGTGGGTATAAGGCAAAGCATCTCCAGCCGGTCAAGGGAGGTGATTGTCCCTCTCTGCTCTGCTCTGGGGCAGCCTCACCTTGAGGTGTGCAGTTTTGGACACCACAATATAAAAAAGCTTTTAAACTATTAGAGAGTCTCCAAAGCAGGGCCACAAGGATGTTGAAGAGTCTGGAGGGGAAGCCTTATGAGGAAGAGTGGTCACTTTGTTTATTCAGCATGGAGAAGAAGAGACTGAGGGTAGACCGCATTGCACTCTTCAACATCCTCATCAGGGGAAGCAGAGAGACAGGTACTGATCTCTTCACTCTTATGACCAGTGACACATTCAAGAAAATGTCTTGAAGCTGAGTTGGGGGATGTTTAGGTTAGATATCAGGAAAAGGTGCCTAGAAGGTGCTTGAGCACTGGAACAGGCCTCCCAGGGAAGTGGTCACAGCATCAAGCCTGACAGAGTTCAAGAAGCATTTGGACAGTGCTCTCAGGCATATGGTGTGATTCTTGGGGTGTCCTGTGCAGGGTCAGGAGTTGGACTCAATGATCCTTGTGGGTCCCTTCCAGCTCTCTTCTATGATTCTATGATTCCATTATTCTTTGTGTATTTTCAAAAAAAAAAAAAAGACACATTTTTTTCACTAGCAAAGAGATAGATTAGACAACCTAAAGGAACCTTTTCAATCTGTCTTTTGTGATTTTCTTCTTGTCTGCATTTTAATGAACACTTATTTATCACCCCAACACTAATTTAGAAGGTGTTAAATAATTACAGTACAATTGATAAAGCAAACAGAGGATCGAATTAGAAAAAAAGATTATTGAATCATCAAGAAAGGTCCTTTTTAAATGTAAGGATCTATAAAAAGAAGCACAATCTCATTTCTATCTTTAAAATTTTACATCTTTTCTATCCATATTTCTTGCTATCCTCTTATTTATATTATAAGTTTAGTTCAAATAAGTTGACTGAACATATATAGTGCCATCTAAGATGCTATACAATATTTTATTGGATTTCCAGCTGCCACCAGAAGACCATAATCTCCTTTAAAACCTGGTCATCTGCAGTCTTATGTAAATGTCTTGCATATCTTATGATATCTCAAATGACCCTAAACATTTATATTCACATGACTGAATAAAACACTTTATGTCATGTTTGAAAGTGCATATCTAACATGGTGTAACTTTTTCATAGCAATAAAGTATTTTTCCATTAAACATGAGCTTTTCTCATACACAGATTACTAATGTGAATATCCGTCACTAATGGAACTTCTGTTTCTCTCTACTGCCTAGACAGAGACAAATCATTTGGATGAGATACATAGCTTTTAGATAATTAAATTGAATCTGCTAGAACTGCATATTGGACTCTGTTAAGTAGTTGAAACAGCAGCAAAGATGCAACACTGTGCTAAAACTAGGATATATTTTTGTCTGATGCTTGCGCCAAATTTGCGTGAGGAGAGATATATTCAAGTGCTAGATTTATTCTCCTACTCTATGTCTCAGGAACAGTGTGGTTATAAACCTACCAAGGCATAGTAATGGTACAATTTATGGTCTTTTGAAATATCCGGCCATGAGTAGATAGGGCTGACTTGAAAGAAGACAAGCTCATATTCGCAAAATAAATTCTGAAATTTCACAAACTTCACTAAGTGGGCATATGAGCCTCTGCAAATAAAAAAAAAAAAAGGGGGGGGAAAGATTATTAGGCAAATCAGCAAAGTAAATTATCAGGCAAATTTTAAAGTTTCTAGGTCCCTCCAAGGATGGCTTTCCAGATTTCTGTTCTGAACACAAGCACCTAAATTCTGTCTATATCTCAATTTAGAAAGTTTGGTTCACAGGAAGAACATTGACCTGCTGGAGTGCATCCAGAGGACAGCCACCAAGATGATTAGAGGGATGAAGCACCCCTCCTACGAGGAAAGGCTGAGAGAACTGGGATTGTTCAGACTGGAGAAGAGAAGGCTTTGCAGTGACCTAATTGTGACCTTCCAATACCTGAAGGGAGCCTTCAAGAAAGATGGACAGAGACTATTTACAAGAGCATTTAGTGATAGGACAAGGGATAATGGCTTCAAACATAAAGAGAGTATGTTTGGATTACGTGTTAAAAAGAAATTCTTTACTGTGGGAGTGGTGAGGCCCAGAGAAGTTGTGAATGCCCCATCCCTGGAGTACTCAAGGCCAGGCTGCATGAGGCGCCAAACAACCTGATCTAATGGAAAGTGTCCCTGCCCATGACAGCGGGGTTGGAAATAGATGATCATTAAGATCCCTTCCAACCCAAGCCATTCTATGATTCTGTGATTCGATGACTCTTAGAAGACAGGATTCATAAGTATTTCCCTATTTCCCTTTAGTTTGTGGGAACTATATAACATATATATAACATAGCAATCCATTTTTCTCCCACTCTACAAAACCATCATCTTTTCTGGAGAATCTCAAAACCTTTAAAAGAAGGTTACTTTTTTATCTGAAAGAATAAAAAACAATAGGAGCCATGGGTTTGTGTGTTTGGGTTTTTTTTCATGGCAAGACCAGAATAGTCTATCCATTTCTGAAGCTTAAGGTAATCTCCAGAGGATTTTAACACATCAGTGAGGGTAGAGCAATTCCTGTAGATTAAACAAAATAACTAAATTCTAGATCTTCAGATCAGTATAGCTTTCTTTAGATTTTTTGTTAGGTATAGAAGATGAGTCTTGATGCTTTGTTCCAGCATGAAACCTCTGGGTGCTGTGATAGTATCAACTGCAATCAACTAACAAATACCAACAGCGATGAGATTGTTATTACCTATCACACTGTTGTTGTCTTGACATTCACACAATTAATAATCACATTCTTACATCAAATTCCATTAGATGCATCTAAGACATACATCATACACCTGTACTAGATTTTGACTTCTAATAGCTAGCTGCAGAAATGTCTTTCAAAAAGAGAAAAATTAGTTGAGCCTCACTGATATTAAAAAAGGTCAAAGAAATATTTTATGTTATTTATTCAGATGATTTTTAGTCTGTAAAGGATGTTAGCTAAAAGTAGAAATGCATCTGAATATCTGATTTATTTTGATTTGTATTTGTACTTTCACATGAAAATGCCTTTCAAGTATTCTCAACACTCCTCTTGCTAATCCTTAGTAAATTAATATGGAGTTGGTTACTATCCCTTATCTCCAAGCTGAATTAGCAAAATTGACATTTAGAAACACCATTAAATTTGATTATAAATAAGCATACTTTACAGATAGTAATTTCAAATCAAACTGTCTTTGTCTTATTTAGCATTTACTAATTGTCACTTTATAAAACCAGTATTTGTAAAATAAATAGTTCTGCTCAATTTAACTTCATTAATTATGCACTGCATAATTATTCCTTTCTCCCTTGAAAGAAGAAACAGAGGTAGAAAGCAGGAGTCACAAGTCTTTCTGTGTTAAGAAAGGAACTAAGAATGAAGCTACCTAATAGCAGTGATGACTTAACCATCCACAGATTTTTTAAATTATTTCTATTAAAGAAATAAATGCATTTACTTCATTTCCATTTTGTTTGACCTACAGCAATTTTCTTCATGAAGACATTAGCATTTTGAGTCTATGTTTAAAAATATCTTCCAGCAACCAAAAACTGTCATTTGAATTTGTTGGCTTTAAGCTTTCTGGTCACCATGCATATGCATTTAAATAATTTTTACATTAATTATAAAATATAATCCAGTGGAAAATTATTCTGTTAATTATTTGTAGATATAAATATATAAAATTTTGAGTAGCTTGAAAGTGCGTTATGAAGATGTTTTTCAGATGAAGGGCAATGAATCCATCTAATGCATTTCTCAGTGATGTCTTCTTTTGAAATCTCAATAATTAGCCTAGGTCTTCAGATATTATTTTGACTGATGGAAAGATATCACATTTAAGAGTTCTATGTACTAATATATGAGCATGTTTATTCTTCCTTTCTATATAAGATATTGACGAAATGACAGCATCTTAGAAAGACTTAGATAACTATTCAGCAGGTAATAAATAGAATAACTTTTCCTTTTTTGATTTGCCAAACCTTGTCAAAAGTTTCTGAACTGTGAGTGTTCAGATGAGTTGTCACATAGCCTAATATGAAAACGTGAAAGTCATATATGAAAAAAAATGATGTAGACCTGATCTTACTTTTCAACAGAAGTTTTACAGTAGCTTTACTGAAAGTTTTTTCCTGTATGCTATATGCTGAGATTAAATCATATGTAATATAAATTATAAAATGGATAAAAAAAATGTTGGCATATGAAATTATCCTTTATACCTATAATTACTTAGATTTATTTTTTTTTAATTTGGAGTGCCAAACAGAAGTATAATAGTAAAATTAATTAATTTTCAATTTTGGGGGATAATTTATTGCAAAACTTGAATGGCTATTAAGGAACAGTTCATTTAATCTCAGAGTAGTGTGCTTATTAGGACATTTAATTGCTGCTTATATTAAAATTTGTAGAGGATGCTATGAGAGATATATGAGCAAAATACCATTTTTCTTCTGATCATCTTTACATCACATAGAAAAAACTACTTTCTTCCAAGTGAGAAAAGGCACTAAATGATGCACACAGGAAAAAAAAATGTAGTGGTGGGACCTAAATTCAGTTGCAGAATATTAGTGACTTCCTTTCTAACTGGCTGGTGGTTGGTTGTGTTCCATAACACAGTTTTTTCCTGCAGGTTAATGCATAATCCCAGAATTTAGGAAATTGCAAAGTGTGAAAAATGTAACAGGTAGCCTTGTAGGACAAGAGGGAGAAATATATGGTCTAACTTAATAATTTTGCTTGCTTATTTCTTGTATGATGAAATTCACTAGGTGGTCAGGAACTCATTTTCTAGCCCTCAGTCACAGGACACAAGTAATAAGAATTAAATTGCTACAGTACTTTGCAATGTGAATAAGAATTAGAGTATGGGGAAAGTCTTTATCCTGAGTTCATATAAATGACACTTTCAGGAACTGACTGGGACTGCCTAAATTCCTTAATGGGTGTATCCTCTAGACAGCACCACAGAACAGATTGGTGCTCTATTCTTCCTTTCTGGTTGAGTAATTAAGTTCAAAAAGAAAAAACAATTTCTAGCTTTAAAGAGTACAGAAGTGCTGATTTACCATACTTTCTGGAGCACCCCTAGTACTAGATAATTCAATACAATCCTGTCTCAGAAGGTTCCCTTTGAGGAATAAGGATTAAGGTCTTCCATCTGACCCTGCGGGACAGGGACATAACACAATCCACAACTATATGGTGCTTTTCTTCCTCAAAGCAGGAAGCTTTATTATTTTAATATTAATTTTAATAAATTAAATTATTAAATTAATATTAATTTTAATAAAAAAGCTTTTGTCAGACACATACTAGATTCCTATTTTGGTCAATATTTTTCTTGTATCACCAGTGGTTGCATTTGATTTGTCTGGGCCTCAGAATGCAACCCTTCAGGTGTTGCCAACGCACACAAGATAAAAATTTTGTTGATTTATAGTTAGACATGTCTAATGTATGTCTAAGATTATGTTTGACATGTAGTACCAAGTGAATAAATGCAGCCTTTCTTGTGTTTAAATTCATACATGTATTGAAATATCCTATGGAATTAGGGTGTCCAAACTTGTCAATGTAGTCTTTAAAGCACCTTAAAAATATTATGGTGAGGAATTTATAATAAAAATTGTGTGCGATCATTCCTAGTCTAGTCTTTTCATTCCTAATGTTTTGTTTCAGGATTTATAATTTTAAAACAGTATGAACACTATTTCCATCATAAATCCAAAACACAGACCCATACTAGCTACTGTGAAGAAAATTCATTCTATCCCAGCACAAATAAAAAGCACTGGATGCACTTCAATGTATTATTCCTGTTATTGTTCTCTATGAATCTAAAAATACACTGTCTCATACAAATGAAAAATTAAAGACCTTGCAGACTTAAGTTGCTCACAGGTTCAAAGAAAAGGACGCAAAGAGAGCACGAAGTTCAGGGTCTATACTTTCCTCTTCAAATATGAAATGATCCTAAACAACAAATGTACTCTGTAATTATGGAGGTAAAAGCTCACACGAATTATATAAGTGCTGTGAAAATCAGACTTCTTACAAGTCTTTTTCAAAATTCTTTTCTACCCCTGACTATTCAAGGTGTCTAGTAAGATGTGTAGTTCATCACCTAACATATTTTTCTCATTTTTTTCTGCTTTCTTCTTATAAATATTGTATTTTTAAATGCATACACCATAACAGAATGTACTTTATTGCACCATATTATTTACCCTTAATATTGTAGCAATACTGTATGGAGTTATCATTTACATTAGGCTCACTAAACTGAATAGAAAGCTGACAACATGCTCCATTCCATTCTATTCTTCAAGGAAAGGAAAGGAAACAGGTATGTAGCCATTTTGGTTGTTATTATCTATAGTAGCAATATAGCAGTATAAAAATATAAAAGTAACACAAGAAAATGTATAAGGAAAAGAAAGAGAAAGAAAGGATAAAAGCAGAAAGATATATAGTCATCACCATTGGATTCAGCGATGAGACTCGGTAGTTGCAATTACTATGTTGGTTGAAGTGATGGTCACAGTCCTATTGGAGTGATGGCCTTGATCCATCAGGAATGGGAGAAGTCCCATGACAAGGAGGGAAGAACTTGTGTGGTGAGGGAAGAAACCCGTGTGGGTTGAAAGAAGCCCGAGGGGGTTTTATTTTGCTTAGGCTAGACAGAAATGCCCCTGCTCCCTCCCCTGGGGCAGGGAGTTTTACAGTGGATTATGTCATTCTGTGAACCATGGGATACTTCAGGAGTCTTTTATGGTCTAAGTCTTTAGAGCTGCCCTGTGTATCAGTGCAGTTGAGGCCATTATAGCCCATTATGGCCCATCAGCAGAGATGAATACCTCCAGGACACATGTGAAAGTCTCAGTGCTTTCCTGGAGGTGATTGTCCCCTTCTACTCTGCTCTCATGAGACCCCACCTGGAATACTGCACACAGTTCTGGTGTCCCCAACATAAGAAGAACATGGAACTGTTAGAGCAAGTCCAGAGGAGGGCCATTAAGTTGATAAGAGGACTGGAGCACCTTCCCTATGAAAACAAATGGAGAAAGTTGGGGTTGTTCAGCCTGGAGAAGAGAAGGTTGCATGGAGACCTCAAAGTAGTCTTTCAGTATCTCAAGGGGACAAAAAAGGAAGCCAGAAAGGGAATCATCATCAGGAAGTCTAGTGATACGATAAGGAGAAATTAGTTCAAACTGAAGGAGGGGAAATTTAGGTTAAATATAAGGAAGAACTTCTTTACTGCGAGGGTGGGGATATACTGGAGCAGGTTGCCCAGGGAGGCTGTGGATGCCCCAGCTCTGGCAGTGTTCAAGGCCAGACTGGATGGGGCATTGAGCAACCTGGACTAGTGGAAGGTGTCCCTGCTCATGGCAGGGGGGTTAGAAGTAGGTGATCTTTATGGTCCCTTCCAACCCAAGACATTTTATGATTCTACAATTCTATGATGTCATGCCCCCAACTTGTATATATGATAAATTTTGTTATCAATTAGCAGTCTTAGAATGTTTAATCCTGAACTGAATGCAGTTTATATTACTAGTAATATAAACTAGTAATAGCCAGGTAAAAAATTACACTTGAACTTGGCTTCAGATTCAACATATTTTTTCTATTGAAACGTTTCGATAAAATTTAGCTATCAAAAATAATCACTTCAGAGTTTACAAGGTATCTGTCCTGTAAATTCCTGCAGAATCCATATACTGCAATTCCATTAAAGACTGTAGGACATAGGAGTTTTGCAGTAGGCTCAGAAAACTTTACAATATAAATGGAATTTCCTCATTAATCTATCTTTACAAATGAGATTGGATCTTGCTTTAAAAGCAAGTAAAATAATTTATTTAAATTTCACATTTTCTTGCTGCACTAGGACATAAAATAATCTTATGTAAAGCACATTTATTCTTTCCTTAATTAGAAAAACATATTTTCACAGAAGCAATATAATATCTATCCCAAGGCTAGGTGGGGTGCTACCCTGAGCAACCTGGTCTAGAGGGTTGCATCCCTTCCCATGGCCTGGAGGTTGGAAGGGAGGTTGGAGGTTGTGTGGATAATCTTTAAGATCCCTTTCAACCAAAGCCTTTCTAAGCTTTTGTGATACTATCACAATGTAGTGATTCTAACAGAATGTCTGGCCATTCTATCGGACAGAGAAAACTACAGCATAGGAGTCATATTGGTACCCTAGAGACTCCATTGAGTTGGAGTGCATAACTAATCCCAAATTCATTAAAAGGCAGTGTCACAACAAATAAAACTTAATGAGCTCTGGCAATTACTGAGGTAGACCTTTTATTAAAAGATGTTTCAAATGATTGGAAAGTACACAACTTAGAAGAAGGTTTCCAAGATCTCCAGAGTTATAAATTTAAAAGTGTTCGGCAAGTTCATCAATCACACAAATTTACAGTTGCCTGCTGCAAGTAGAAGTGCTAGTAGCAGTACAGCCTCTCCAACTACAGGCTCATTTGCCAGCTAATCAGCTGTCTGATGAACTATGTCCGCAATAGTTTAGAGCACACAATACCTAATAAAAGACAAAATATTCTGTGTAATTCATAACATATTCGTTGCTTGAAGTTTTGGGTTACTGTATTCCTGAAACAATTTAATATTCTGATAGTTTACAATAAAATTTGTTACACCATAATATTTGAATAATATACTCTAACAGACTGTTTTGACTATGGGTTGGTGATAGTAGCTTGGTTTTGTCTACAGTCAGAT
>JAWWLV010000121.1:87544462-87588988 GCA_035041135.1 Platyrinchus mystaceus | reverse complement strand
CAGCCCAAAGATCCGAAAAGAACAGACTAAACCCACAATTATAGTTTTAGGGAATTTAGTTACCACATATTATTTCTGCTTGGCAAAATCTGTTTGACAAAATAATGTGTCTCATTAACATAGACGTTAGCCATCAATTTTTGGATCATTTGTTATTCACTATTATTTACTTTATCATAAATTAGAATCAAGTATACATATTATTTTTCTTTTTATGATATTGCTACTATTTGCAGCAATGTATTGCGTAATGTCCTAGTCAAGGACCAGTTCTCTATTGTCTTACATATTATAAAAACATGTAGGAAAAAGATCTAAACAGAAATTTAAATCTGTAACAAAAGAAAACAGAAAGAGTACACAGAGAGGAGTAAATAATCATGGATGGGATGATTAGCTTGGAAACCCTGGGAGTTTATTTTAAAACTTCAATTATGGAACATATTGAATGCTTAATGTACATATTTTATATTGTATGCTTTCATAAATAAATATGTATATATATATTATTCAAACTGTTACAAGTAGAAATTTTAAAGTATGTGGATTGACAGTTCCTATATTTAAAACTGTATCTCCAGTATTCTAAGGCTTTCTCAGTAACATTTCATGTCAAAAGACAAAAACATAAAATAAAAGTAATTAGGCAGTCTCCTTAACTTCAAATCCCAGAGAAGAAAAATTTTCTTTTCCTAGAAAAAATACAGCATAGCTGCAGCTGAATTTTATTCAACTGGAAGTATTCTTTTGGGCTTGTTTGTTTTTTTCAAAATGATAAATATGTTTACTTGTCCTAACATTCATTGTGAGATCATTTAATTCCTACACTTATCAAGGAATGAAAACAAGATAACTGTCAATATATGTTTGTGCTTTTACAGGTTAATTAATATGAAAACACTATTGATACAATCCTGCAGAACTCACAGGTTTAAAATATTTTTTTTTTTTTAACAAAAAGAATAGAACAAAGAGGAAATTAATGGATGAGAGAAATGGGTTTATTATTTTTTTTATTTTCACCAATTCATGAGGTATGTTGGTAAATAAATATTTTGGGAAAATGTTATCTGTTTAATCTTTATTTTCAGCTTATTTTTCTGTATGTCAGGTACACTGAAGAAACAAATTTCAAAGGGTTGTATGCTGTGTTTTGGTTTTTAACACTTTTCCAGAAAGATCACGGTCTAATACATTCAATTTGCAATATGTTATATGAGTACCCACCTCACCTAAACATTCTCATTTTAGACCTAAATGACCTCTGCAAAAGATGGGGAAAAAATTAACAGAAAATGAAGCAACTGCACTCATTCTTCCACTGAGAGCTGGAATTAATTGCTTGAGGGGAAACAAGGTTTCATCTGTCTCCCGTAACCTTTTTGGGTTGTCCTATGTCTAAAGTACTTGAGTGAAGTCTCTTTAGAGACTACAGTACAGAGGAGACAATAAAGGATAAAGAATACAACTAGCCCTATTTTTCTTACACTTTTCCAACCATTCAAATGAATGTAAGAAGTGTTGCCAGCTTCAGAAGTAGGGACCAAATCCTCTATTAGTCACATCATAAAGTGACTCTATTCCTTTTTCTTGCAGAGGATAAAGTTCACAGAAGGAAATCACACTCTATGCAACACATATCTCTTTTGTGACACAGTATCACAGAATCTGGGGAGGCCTTAAAGCCATACCTTTTATAATGTCTATCAATTAAATAATATATATGTTATGAATCATCTTATATCTGTCAGCAATACGCATGTGATATACACTTATTCAAAATATTCATCTCCCTCACTGGTGACAGCCATGCTTCATCAAATTTTTATGCTTTCTCTAATTTCTACTTTAAATACATCCTATTTTATGGTTGTTTAGACAAAGATACTCAAAAGCCTAAATATGTCTAGAGTTACTAATAGAAAAAAACTCCATAACAACATAGTACATTACTGTACTTTCATGATGAATGTGTTACAGATACAGAAATGTTATCTCACCTCTTATCAAATCCATTCTCACCTGCTCACAGAATACAGGCAAACCTGTGGCAATAAAGTCTGCCATATATCAACCTCTGGATAGTTGCAACACCCTAGAGCTTAAGGATTCCATTTTCTTTTGGGAAGTAAAAATTATCTTCTTGACTTGTAACTTTCTATTAGTTTTTCTTTCTCTATTCCACACTGGAAGTTTCCGTGCAATGAAGTTTCTGAAAGTAAATCCTGTCTGTCTGTACACAATTCAGCTGAATATTTTCTCATGCAGCGTGAGTTTTAGGTGTGTCAATGGGGATAAATCTGATACATTACAATAGTTATTTCAGTTAACTAATTATTAGCAATCTGATAGTTTCCAAAATTCAATTTAAAAAGCTAGGGGCAAGGAAAAAATAAAAATTAAGCAAGCTTTCTCAATATTATTTACTAGTGAACTTTTGTCTTATGCCCAGTGTACAGGAATTTTATATTTATTATATATATAGATATATGCAGTAAACCCCCAGATTTTCTTAAGCAAACTTACTTTCTACATAGCTGCAGAAATAGTGCTGAATCCTTAAGCAATCTCTGAGGATGTTATTTAATTTTCTGCCTCCTTCTACCCATCCCACCTCTTTCCTCCCAGCTATCAACAACAGAGTGATTAGGAAAAAAAGAGTAAAAAGAAAACCCTAAAACTTTTAGTTTTAATATTATTTAATAAAACTTCCTTAGTAAAAAAAAAAAAAAAAAAAAAGAATTACTTCTGAATTATAAATTTTGCAATTACTATTTTCTTACATTTTTAAATAAAGTCAAATATTCAGGCTCAAAACGTAGCAACATACAGCTCTTTTATATTTTTTACACGTTATCTTTTCTTCAGGTGTTGGAACTTTTTAGTGACTTGAACACTGGAGTAGTTAATTTCCTTTAAGATAGCAAATAAATAAACCTGGACACGTTATTGATTCAATCTACCCTATTTCATGTACAATTTCTTGTACATGAGCTTGAAAAAATTGAACTTAGGTGCAAAAGTAGCACTACTCTCAAGTTCCCTCAAATAGCGGTGGAGATCCTATTCTAAAAGATCTGAACACTTCAACTTCTTTTTGAGTATGGCTGAAAATGTAACTCTGTACCCATCTCACTAATTGCATATGTATGCTAAATATCTCAATCTTTTCTTAAATGGTTCCGCCAAAAAAAAAACAGGTAAGATTTAAAATGATACCTTCTCTAAGAGAAAACAGTAATTTTCTTGGAAGCTTAGTAACATACTTCAAAAAAGCCTATGGAACTCTATGTTGAATACTGTCAGTGCTCTTTTGACATGATGATGTACTAAATGTCTCACAGTTTGAGCCATACAGTGATACCCCCTGTCTCATAAAGGACATGACTAAACTAACTTCTGCTATTACATGAAGACAAGGAGCTCATATTCATTGCTCTTCTAAGATTTGTTTAATTGAAAAAATATATGAAAATATATGAGTTATATACATGAGTTATACTAACTCCATACAGGACTGATTAACTTATTTTCTACTTTTAAAAGTTTTAAAATTATTTGAAGTGTTGTTTCTTTTCACTAAAAAACAATTTTTTATTCTCTCATAAATATTCTCAATCAAATGACACCTTTTCCAGTCATTCTGTCCCCAGTCTGTAGCGCTGCATGGGGTGATTGTGATTAAAGTGTAGGACCCACAACCTGGCCATGAGGTTCAACAAGACTATATGCTGGGTCCTACATTTTGGTCATAAAAACCCCATATAGTGCTACAGGCTTGGGGAAGAGTGGCTGGAAAGTGGTCCAGCAGAAAAGGACCTGGGGGTGCTCATCAACAGCAAGATGAACGTGAGCCAGCAGTGTGCCCAGGTGGCCAAGAAAACCAATGGTATCTGGGTCTGTATCAGGAATAGTGTGGGCAGCAGGACCAGGGAAGGGATTCTTCCCCTGTACTCTTCACTGGTGAGGCTGCACCTCAAGTCCTGTGCTCAGGAAGGACATTAAGGTTCTGGAGTGGGTCCAGAGAAGGGCAACAAGGCTGGTTAAGGGTCTGGAGAACATGTCCTATAAGGAGCAACTGAGGGAGTTGGGGTTGCTTAGTCTGGTGAAGAGGAGGCTCAGGGGAGACATTGCTGTCTACAACTACCTGAAAGGAGGTTGTAGCCAGGTGGGGGTCAGCCTCTTCTCCCAGGCAACTAGTGACAGGACGAGAGGAAATGGCCTCAAGCTGCCCCAGGGGAGAAGAAATTCTTCATAGAATGGGTGATTAAATATTAGAATAGAGTGATCAGGGAAGTGGTGGAGTCATGGTCCCTGGAGGTCTTTAAAGAAATACTGGACATGCTGCTTAGTGCCATGGTCTAGTTGACAAGGTGGTGACATAGGCTGGACTTGATCTCAGAGGTCTTTTCCAACCTAATTAATTCTGTGATTTTGTGTTACTGGGTCACACCATGAGGAACTTCAGTTCAGCAGCAAGTATCTCAGCTCTCATTCAGCTGGTTTACTGAACTTGTCTGTAAGGGCAAGCACTTGGAGAATGGGAGATCTTTTTAGTACTACACTGAGTGTCATAGGGCTTTTTCCAAAAATTAAAATGGAATATCTGCCTACTACCATCAGCACAGGTCAAAATGAAGGTCATATGGGGACTTGCAGAAGAAAATCACTTTTTTTGTGTGTGTTTTCCAGTGAGAAATACAACTGCTGTCCCTAAGTCATAGCTTTGCCTTACTTTTTTTTCACCCACTTAACTACATTTTATTAAATATATGTAAATTACTTCACACATATAAGACAGCTTGTTCAATAGCATGTGAATGTTTGGCAAAGTACTTTGGAGATACTTTGGTTTAATGTTCTGCTGTCTTAAATTTACATTTAATTATTTTGAAAAAGTAGCAGTTCTTTAAATGCTATTAAATGGAGCTTTTACTTATAGGTTTTGAGGTATCTCCCAGAAAACTGCTTCATACCTTTCAATAAAATGCTACAACCATACAAATTCCAATTCAGTTAAACAAGAATAGGTTGTATCATTCTTCCCACGTCCCCTTTAACAATCACAGAATCACAGAATATTTCAACCATAGAAAGTCCAACTCCTGACCCTGCATAGGATAACCTAAGAATCGCATCATGTGCCTGAGAGCATTATCCAAATGCTTCCTGGACTCTGTCAGGCTTGGTGCCGTGACCACTTCCCTGGGGAGCCAGTGCCCAACCACCCTCTGGGCAAAGAACTTTTTTCTAATATCCAACTTAAACCTCCCCTGACACAACTTCAGGCCATTCTCTCTGGTCCTGTCACTGGTCACCACAGAGAAGAGATCAATGTCTGCCCCTACCCTTCCCCTCATGAGAAACTTGTAGATGGCTATGTCTTCCCTCAATCTCCTCCTGAGACTGAACAGACCAAGTGACCTCAGCCACTCCTCATATGGGTTCCCCTCAAGGCCCTTCACCATCTTCGCTGACCTCTTCTGGACATTATCTAAGAGCTTAATATCTTCCATATATTGTGTTGGCCAAAACTGCACACAACATTCAGGGTGAGGCCACACCAGTGCAGAGCACAGCAGAACAATCACCTCCCTAGCGCCCCCTAGGACACGCTTAGCCCTCCTGGCTGTCAGGGGGATGCGGAGTCTTATTCAACTTGCTGTCGACCAGGATCCCCAGGTCCCTTTCCATGGTGCTGCTCTCCTGCATCTCTTTCAATCACTCTGTATGTACATCCAGGATTACCGATCCCAGGTGCAGAATCCAACACTTGTCTTTGGTAAACCTCATACAGCTGGTGATTGCCCAACCGTCTAATATGTCTAGGTCTCTCTGCAGGGCTTTTCTACCTTTTAGGAAGCCAACAGCTACTCCCAATTTAGTATCACTGGCAAACTTAGTATACTTTTGAGTCCTGTGCCCAGATTATTTATGAAGATGTTGAAGAGAACTGGCCCTAAAATGGAATCCTGCAGAACCCCTCCCTTAATATAAAGGGCCCCCTACTGAAGAAAAGAGATATAATTCTCTGTTTATGAAACCTCAGCTCTGAGCCTTCCTTTCCTGATCAAAAGAGGCAAACCAAAACAAATCATTAGATGTGTTCCATATGTGATGTCAATCCTGTGCTAAGCACTGAGCAGATATCATCAAATTTAATTAGGATCTTACTCAGTAAGTAAGGCTGTCAAATTGAAAAGGTGGGTGTGTGCTTGAAGTGCCTGAGCAAGCAGGTTACCCTGCTTCTGAAAGATCAGAATGCTGTTGCCTTTCTGTAGCCCATTAATAGTGACACTAGAAGATGAAGGGGCAGGAAGAGGATGTCACAAAACTCATAATTAGAGAATGTTAATCCTCACTTTCTTTGTGCGTGTTTAAAGAATGCATTTTCTTTTTTGGGTGATTAAGTAGATGACACCAAAGAGAGAATAATACGTAATTTCATTTAACAGTAAAAATCCAGATTTTTCATAGTGCAACAGATTGTATTTATCTCTATGGTCTAATTAAAAAGTTAAACATTAGCATTTTGTTGCTACCTCAACCACAAAATTATGCAGCTTGAAAAACAATAGTTAAGGGGTATCCTGGTGGTTGATATTTCCAAGTGTGACATGAAACATACGCTCCCAGGAATTCAGTCTCCTTGAACCATCATTGTCTGCAGTATGAGCAAATACAGAAAGATACCTAAATATTCTGTAATGCTTGAAGGTCCTTGCATTCAGGAAACAGCTGGCAAAATACAGACTTGTCAAGAACTATCTTGACAACATAGAAAGTTCCGTTCAGTGTGGAATATCTTTTATTGCAGCCGAGTCAAGGCCTGCATAGTAGCTTCAAGTTTCTTCTCTGTTACTGTTCCCCTCTAACAAAGACAATAATTTTATAGTTTTTTCCTTTTTGTTTTTTCCCCCTGATTTCTTAGTGTTTATATATCAACATGTACACTTGTACTGAGGGAAATTTTACTTTTATAGAGTATATTTCTATAATCAATTTACAATATGTTGTTGTGATGAGCTTTCCTGGACACATAGATCATATAAAATCTTAATTTTACATTTTAAGAACAACAAAGTAGAGGACAACTAAAGTGAACTGTCTTTGAAAGTCAAGGGTGCAGAATGCCTCAGAATTGCCATATTGCATTGCCCAGCTAACCCAATATCTGTCTCTGATGATGGCCCAACTGGCATAGTCAGAGAGAGATGCCGAAAATTCTGAAACAAACAAGGAATTACCTGTCCAAGGGAAAAAAATATTTTTAGCTGCTGTCATATTGTGGTTAATTTCTATCTTATATTTTATGGGCATATAATAATTTTAAATTGTTTTATCCTCTACCACATAACTATGAATTTTCTTACATTCTGTATAAAATTCTTATATGTTACAGTACTCCTCTTGATGAGGTATTATTGTCTGGCAATGAATCACATGAGTCAATATTGTGTCAAGTAAAATTAAATTATCTTTTTTCAGATTTAAATTTATTGCCCTTGACTTCCATTGATTGTTCAGTTCCCAGTTTACCTTGTCAGCAATATTATTATATAATGTGACATAAAAATAACAGCTTTTTCCTGCTGTATCATCTTAAAATATAGACTCCCCACTCTTGTTTTCCTTTTTTGCTATGCTCTAGTAGAGCTCTTGGTGATTACATCTAGTATCAATGTTGTCGTCCTACTATGAAAAATGCCTTAAATAGTCCAAAATAGCTACAAGTCGGTCAAATATAGGCAAGGGATACAACAATAATATCTAATCATTTTTTCATTATCAAGTAAGGTGGCAGGTAAGTTTTAGAAATTATCAATTGAAGTTTTTCTTCATTTTTTTTTCTGCTCCATTTAAATGTAAATTTGTCTTGTTTTTCCTTAAAATTCTAACTATGAAGACAGTAGTTTCATCTTTGATCAAGTAACTTTTCTCTGAGACATTCTGAAATTCAAAGGTTATAGACCTTGAGATAATGTGTCCAAAGAAGGTCTACATTTAGATGAAGGCAGAACATAATTACTAAGGATTTAAGAGTACAATAAGATTTTCTGCAGGAGATGGCAACCTAGCTACAATTTATTCTCTTATCTATCCTTCTTCCCTGCTGTTTAAATAGCATGGCAACAATGGAATTACAGTTGATATTTATGGAGTAGAAGTTTCATTTAGTTTCTTTATTATTACTATCTTATTTTAGGATGCTACATATAATTCTTGGAACAGAGATAAAACTCCAATATGTACACCACTTTCTTTTTTTTCTTTTTTTCTTTTTTCTTCTTTTTTTTTTTTTTTTTAACAGACAAATAGAATTCTAAATAAGCACAGTCTAGAAGAGTCTTTTCCAGAAATATAACAGAACTTGTGCTGGTGATTTCTAGGGCAAGAAAGTCAGGATAGTTAGATTTGTATATTTAAGATAGGTGGAATCTATTTACTACTTGATTATTCTTATAGTAACTACTTATTGCTGAAAAGTAAAAAACCTGTGGATGTTATCAAAAGAAGTAATGGCTTTTTTAGGAGACCATGATATATTTTGATTAGAATATACTGTCAAACATGTGGTTTGAATGAAGGTAAATCATTTTGTTCATACTGTTTCTTAATCCAGAGAAACAAAACAGGATCAAAATATTAAGAAGAGATTATAATAATAACTGAATTCACAACAGAATCACAAAGTCATTGTTTGTCTCCCAGACATACAGATGAATTTCAGAATACTTAATACAGACATGATTACAGTGCTCTCCAGAGAGTGAACAGGAAAAAATTCATTCTATTGTCGAAGATACATTTAAAAATCTATTTGACTGCATCTCTTCTTTTATTTTCATACCTTTCAGCAAAGTTTCTCATAGTGCAAAATTAATGTCTTCAATGGCTTAGTAATAGCAACAAAGGCATGTAGTTCTGAACTTAAAAGAAGGGTGTATGTAATCAATTACTCATGAAATATATTTTCTACAAAGTAGTAGATTTTAATTTTAACATAGTCTAGTCATACAAAAATGGAAATAATATTATCAAGACGTCTATATTTCTGTCTACAGACTGAAATCTTCAGTATATATTGCTTTTTCTTTTGTATGTAAAACACGATGCATTCAAGGGCAGAAAGCGATAGGACAATTATTTTTGTTTTAAAATACATGTGATACTCAACATCTAAGCATACTCTTTCTTTCCCTCTCCTATTTTTTTCTCTTTCTTTTGAACATCAAATGATTCTTTTAGACACCAATATGGATTTCCTCAATCTCCACTCTGACTGCTAGGATCCCTGGTAATTTTCTGACATAACATGCTTTTTTATTAAAAAAAATAAACTCTCATATGTAAAACTAATGTCTTGACAATAGTGACCTCCTAAGCACAATAATTTGTGGTCTAAAAGAAACAACTGAGCTATTAGAGAACTCATTTAGGATTGAAAGAAAGCTTCAGAATCTGTTCCTCTTTCTAGTCAAGCATTTGAGTATCAAATTTCCACACTTCCAAATAGTAGCCTGGCTTTCTAGCAGTTGTTATTCCATGATGTGGATGTTTAGAGCTGGCTCCCTGCCAAGTCCCCAAACCCCAACACGAGGGCTCTCCCCCCCTCCCCCAAAAACTGAAAACAAAGGGAAAAGAAGAAAAAAAAAAGAGAGCCCCAAAATAAAAGAGAGAGAGAGCTAAAGCAATATATATATAAATAAATATATTTACACTTATATTACATTTATATACAATTTACAAAACTATATACACATAAATAAAAAAACAACAACACCCGAAAACAGAAAAGGGGAAAAGGGAAGAGGGGATAAAACAAAAACAAAGAAAAAACAAACCCAAAAAACAGATATACACACTCGATAAAGGACTAGCCAAGGAAAACTTTAATACTTTCCTTGTGATAGCCCAATCACTCCAAACGCCACCCCCACGCCACTGCCTCCCAAGGCCTACAAGGCCCCACTAGGCTCACTCCTCCACAGAAGCGGGACCAGCCGCAGGGATCTGCCACCTCCTAACCTTGCCAGAATGGAAGAGAGTGAAGGCTGCTCATCCCCTCTTATTTATACCCTGGTTTACATAAAAATCATATGGAATACTGGGTACATGGTCACTTCCTTGGTTACAAAATGATCACCAAGGAAGGCCCAGCCGAAACCACTACGCATGAGAACCTTTGATATCGTCTCCCTGTAGAAGTGTTTTATTTTATAAAAAAAAAAAGCAAAAAACCCCCCCAAAAAACCTTGACTGAATTAAGATCACAGACCTGGAGTGTTTCCTATAGATAATTATTTGAATACCAAATTCAGAAAAAAAATTAAAATTCTGACCCTTTCCCTCTTGGACCTTCTAAAAATATGCAAATTTTTGTGGGGACATTTTTCAGATGTGAAAGGAACACATAAACAAATTCAAACAAATTGCTATACAGTAGGAAAGACTCATACAGACACATACTTTTAACCCATTGCAAAAAAAAGAGCTTGCTTGTTCTTTCAGTGAAAGGAAACAATAAACCTCTTATTTTTCTTATTTACAGAGGCACATGGTAATTACTATGGAGTAGCTGAAACAGTGTAAATTGGCACCCTTTTTCAGTGTGAGTTAATTATTTAGTGTGTCCTGAAACTAAGACTTGGCAGGTGGCTACAAAAATGTCAACACAGTATTGTATTTCATAAATATTGTCTAAATCAGTATATTTCAAAATTGGATACTATTATTACTGCAAGATTAGATGTTACTAAAACTAAAACACCCTGACCCCTGAATGAGAAATCTAAAGAAACTGCAAAATTGATATGCTACAAGATATGGTGTTAACTAAAGTAAAAATAAAGCTGACGACTGCTAATTTAGTGCTCTTTGTAATAGGCAGTTTCTCTACCAGCTACCAAAACCATAGGGAATACTAAAGAAGCTTGAGAAGGTTCAGACTGCATTCTGAACTGTAAAGAAAACTAGAAAGTACTTATTTATTTAGAGACCACATGCTGTCTGAAAAGAACTGTACTGCCCGAGTTGTTTTTGAGTTAAAAGAACACATGTGGTTAGAAATATTGCTATAATATAGATCAGTCTGACTTTCAGAGACATGGGGCAGAAAGACAACACTCTTGTGAGGAACTCGGGACGATATCATGAGCTTCTGAGTTTACCTTGTTGATGATTACTATTATCACAGCAACTTCCAAGACCCTTGCACCTAGGATGAGTGTCCTTGGAATCCTCTCATCTCTCAAGGGTAATAAAACAAATAGACTGGATTTATCTCAGTTTTATGCATATTTTATTTAGATTTCTACTTATAACTTAGTGATCTCTCCTTGTTAACTGAAATAAATGAGTATTTCAGGAAAGTCATCTGGCAAGTGTCATCCTGCAATGGGTACTCATTTTATGGTGTTACACTCTGGCCCAGAAGCTCCATGCTTTTACCAGTTGTACACCTTAGTTTTAGACTTCAAGAGATTTCATCCACACGAACCCTTACACAGTCTTTGATTCTTTGATGCCTTGAGTTCACATCCGGAGAAAAACGACACATTTTTCTCCAAGAGATTTCTTTTAATTTGGTGAGCAAATACGTGTTTTGGCAAAAAGGGCTATAACAGCCAGTACAAAGAACCCAATTCACAAAAGCATTGCACTTAATAGCAAGTGACTAGGCAAACACTAACCCAAACTTAAGTGAAATACAGAAAATAGGTGTTTGCGTTGCCCACAAGATGAAGAAAAGAGAGATTAAGAGAAGAAAGCATAAAGAGAGAAAGAGAGAGACATATTTACGCTCTGAAGGTTACACGTTGACAGGTCAGGAGGGGAGAAGCCAAGAGAAGATGGAGACCTGTGTGTGTCCATTTATAGACTCTGGCTATTGTGGCCACTCCCTCTAGGTGGGACTTTTGGTTCACTGCCACTCATTTCCCCCCAGCCAGGGCAAGGGGTTCCAGAGCCAATTAGAGGCTCCAGGGAGTGGTGCTTGGGTGGGCCAGCAGGTGGACCTTATTGACAGCCCAGCCAGGTGGCTTTCCTTGCCATGTGCTCTATGTGGGTGCAGCCATGCCAGCTACAGGCTTAGGCCTAGCCCTTTCCTCTCTCCTCACCCCCAGACAACATGGTTTATTAGACCGATCAGTCAAACAATCCGGTGAGATACAAATCTGGTCTCTGACGTAGGGACCACATATCTGAACTGAAGGGCGCGGGTATTCATGATGAATAATCAAATTCAGTGCCTTATACTATCCTAATCATCTGCTTTCAAAAATACTGATAGGGCAAAAGTCTAGATCTGTGGTAAAGTCATACTCTTTTTCCTTATTTATTAACAGATTAGAAACAGTACTCTTATAAAAACAAAAGGCAACCTTCCATCATATTTTTTCTATGTTTTGCTGAATGACAATCCTGATATATACTGTCAATGATTATTCATCACAATGCAAGTTTTCAAATTACACTTGATAGGATATTCGAATTTGGCACTAGAAACAGGATTCCCACAGAATTATTCTTTAAAAATAAAAATAGTGGAACCCTGATTTATCAATTTACTTATGTCTTCATTTCAATAGTTAAAACAACCTGCAAATGAAGGTGTATAACTCACCATGAGTTCAGAGTCCTTCTTTTCTGAAATCTTCAGGAAGTGTTTTTCTAGATCATCTACTGTTGTCGTTTAGTCTACAAACTTCTACTATAAATCCTGTAGCAGAAGTCAGAAGACCACATTTCAATGTTAATATAATGTTTTAAAAAGCCCCAACAGAACATGAAGTCAAAACCACAATACAGGAATCGAAGACATATCAGTCACTGAGACCAGTACACTCCCATGACCCTATTATAGCATGTTTACTGAACATGGTATTTGTTGTAACCTGTTCCAAACTAGCCTTCACAGACCAAAGAGACCTTTATTATTCTGCTTGACTGCATTTAAAAATTCAGAACAGAGATGTTCTGAGTGGGAAAAGGAACTTAGTTAAACCAGTTGATTCTCTAAGTGGGAAGCTGTATAGACAACGCCGCTGAGACTTGTATTGTTTTCTTTTTCCAGAAGAATACTGGGAATGATGCCAGCACACCTTCACTACAAATCAATTTTACCATGAAAGGACTGCTTATCCTTCTTATAGAAGTAATCATTGCCAATATGAACAGCATTTGGCTCACAGATACACAAGCCTGAAACCTCACTTCTTCCACAAGGTGGAAACCCTCACTTCTTTTATTTGTGCTATTCAACATGGTAACTATAGACAATTCTGCACTGCATATGCTTCTCAGTTTGGGGTGAAATTACTGTGCCAGCAATTATAAGGTAAGGAGATGAGGGTACTCAACTTACTATTTGTCTCTTCTAAGTGTTTTCCTGTTGTTCTAACAATCCATTAAATCTTCATGCCAATTGCAGAGTTCTATTTCCATCTCACATTAAAAACTCTTCACCTGCATAGGTGCTAGTTTTGCCAAACATTATTCTTAGATGAATTCCTATTAGAAATAAAGGATTTGTTTACAGTAATAGGACTTATTGAATTTCTCAATGGCATGTAGTCTTAGCACAGAAAAGTTAATTAGCACTAGGGAATGATCTTGAGAAGCTAAGCTATGCCAGGTTTGTTGCTAAATTAGTAGTGTTTGGAATGCTTTTGTCTAGTGTCAGTCACTAATCTACCAGTTTATGAGTTTTGCTTGGCTGTTAGCGTGGTGCTATTTTGATTAAGTGGTTTCAATGCATCTGTTCCATTTTAAATGAGAACAGAGTTTAATAGCATGATTTTTGCTGTGCTGGTTGGCTTCAGTGCAAGTTGGCTTCAGTGTAAGAACATGATTGAGCTCATTTGATTAAGTAGCATAGACATACACTGTGCATCTATGAAAGGAGTGAGTTAAAGCTGTCTATTCTCCTTGACCCTTCTCCCTGTGTTCATACTACCAAATGCTTATTTTTCATTAAGTATTTTAGAAGGTAGCCTGAGTTCAGGCTGCTTACAAATTATGGGAAGATATGCTGTCACATCTAAAAGAGACTTTTCAGAACAAGGCACTAGTCTTCTTGACAATGTCCAGGCAACGTATATTTTTAATCAATACAATGCTGAAGAAAGGTAAGTGTTATAAGTGTTATTGCATTGAATTAATATTGATGGCTAGACAACATTTACAGTACTAAGATATTCATCTAGATTTTTTTGTCCAAGAGGGGGATGCAATACACATTGGTATGTGGGTAGGTTTCCCACAAAATTCTTGAAGAAGTAATCTTATAATAGCAACTCTAGAAGCATGATGCCAAAGAAGAACTGCCTTGGCTAATCAAATAAAATGCAGGTAGGTTTAAAATACCATCCTTCTGCAAAACCTTAATGTCTAACTCTAGGTTTCTTTATTTGACTCTAGTTTTTTGGTCCTGATCTTGTGATCTTGAGTTCTCTGGTAGCCTTTCTTCGCAAGACATAGCTGTTGAAAAGGAAGGAGGGTCTGGCCCTCTGGGTTTTTTCCACATGTATTTTTATCCAGTAGATCACTCATTTTGATATTTTGATGCTCTTTTTTTTTGACATAGCACACTATGTTTGAAGCAAGAGTGAGCCTCCTTTTTTTATGAAACCCAACCCTGTTCTTGTCATATAATTTATTAATTTCATGTAGACATACATTTATATTGAATCACAAAGGTTGTGCTGAAGGCCATTTATTATATTTCCTTCTGCTCTCAACTGTGCTTTCAAATTTCTACCAAATAATTTTCTGTTGAGCTTTCCTATTATTTTCAGTGCTCCAGTATTGCCATCCATATTCATGTTTATTTTACTCGAAGTGTAGTCTCACCCAGGAAGACCTAAATTTTTTGTCATCCCAGCCAAAGCTATGAAAAAAAAACATAATGAATCTCTCTTCCCATTTTGTGGAAAAAAAAAATTCTACTAGAAATCCGTTCTTCTTGTAACATCCAAGCCTTTAATCTTCATGATGAAACTAGTGCAAATTTTTAATTTGCTAGACTGGATGAAAAAAATGAAATCTTCAAAGGCAACAGACTCAGGGTTTTGTTTGTTTTTTAACATACATAATATGTTTTTTGAATGCAGTTTATCTGAAGCCCTGTGTAACTTTTTTCTTCCTTGTAGGTTCTCATCCAAGTAAATAAACATAATAACGCAAATAATTAAGCTTTCACATAAAACCTCCATTTGAGTCACACACAGAATTAAGGAAACGAGGTGGAATATATATAATCTCCTATGGAAAGAACTTGATGTGATGAGAGGTGTATGAATGTTGTTAATATTGATCTATTCTTTTCAAGTAGGTTGCTAAGAAAATATGTACATTCCAACACAGATTAATTCTTTTTTTATTATAAACACAGAGGCTGAATTCACAGGCAGACTACAACAGGACAAAAAGTTTCCATGAATTTGTGGCCAGCAAAGGGTGATTGCAGCTAGCAGCTACTCATATACTGAAAGTGAGATAATTGGCCCTAACTGTGCTGAATTACTGTGAATAAGCACCTGGGCAAAGCTGCCAGCTGGGTAGAAAAAGCAGTCTTGTGCAAATACTAGTGCTGAACTGAAACTTGTGTAAAGTATGTAAGGTTGTTTTTATCTTTAAAGTGGATTGTTTAATAGAGGTCAGGGCATAGGAATAAATGCTGAGAATATATTGATTTTTAGTTCTAACTTTTCATGTGGTTTTGCCATGGTGAATATTCTTTATGTCCTTCCCTGGTGTTATGGAAGAATAGTCTTTTTCTTTTCAATATTGTACAAAATTACTTTTATGTTCTTCTTTGTACTGTTAACTTAAGGACCTCGTATTTCTTCACAGATTGCTGTTACCTGAATTTTTGCCATCTGATGTTGAAATCCACAAGCATAGTTGGAAAAAACTGAAATGCAGTTTTTTATTACCGTGAAATTTGTAGTGGTGTCTAGTACCAAAAGAAGTTTACATCTTTTATATATAAAAATGTTTAGAATATTAACCCGTAATGTACATTACAGTAATAGAACTCATACACTGCAATCTATTGGAACAATGTTATGTTCCAGCAGAAATATAGCTTAGGTTGATCAGATATACTAACTGAGGAAAGTCAGGGACTGTGGCGTGTACCCCAAGTATGGTATGTAAAAAAGTGATTATTTTTTGTGTTTATCAGAATATTTGTAATTTGATATATATTTTGTCAACTAATTTGATGCTGATTGTTGGTGGATTTCAGTTAGAATAAAATCAGCGGCCAGTGGTGAAACCCAACAATATATCCAGTTGGAGGCCTGTCACTAGTGGTGTCCCCCAAGGTTCAATACTGAGCCCAGTATTGTTTAACTTATTCATCAATGACTTGGATGAAGGGGTAGATGCCTCCTCAGCAAGTCTGCTGATAACACAAAGCTGGGGGGAGTGGCTGATAGCCCACAGTGCTGTGCAGCTCTTCAGAAGGACCTCAACAGGTTGGAGAGATGGGCAGAGAAGAACCACCTGATATTCAACAAAGGCAAACACAGGGTCCTCCACCTGGGGATGAATAACCCCATACACCAGTACAGTCTAAGGGCAGACCTGCTGGAAAGAAGGTCTGTGGAGAAGGACCTGGGAGTCCTGGTGGACAACAAGCTGTCCATGATCCAGCATGTCCTTGTGGCCAAGAAGGCCAATAGTATCCTGGAGTGCATTAGGAACAGCATTGTCAGCAGATCGAGTGAGGTGATCTTGTGCCTCTCCTCAGCCCTAGTGAGGCAAATCTGGAGTGCTGTGCCCAGTTCTGGGCTCCTCAGTACAAGAGCTCCTAGAGTGGATCCAGTGGAGGGCAGTAAAGATGATTAGGACAGGCTGAGGGAGCTGGCCCTGTTCAGCCTCAAGAAGAGGCATCTGAGAGCGGACCTCATCCATATCTGTAAGTATCTGAAGAAAGGGGATCAAGAGGATGGAGCCAGACTCTTCTTAGTGCTTGCAATTTCCGTTTTTATTTGGGTGTCCCGATTTCTCTTTAATGTCACCTGTTTTCCTCTCTATTCCGGACACTGAAAAAAACCCTAACAGGTAATGCAGAGTATTTGTATAACTAAATAACAGGTGATCTGCATTTATGTAGTGATAGTACTTAAAACATTTCGCAATCTCAGCAGTAATTACATGAAAATTTGTCAGGCAGAAGGGACATGAATATTTGAAAATTAGTATATGATTATCACACAAAGATGTTTGACTTAACTAGAACCATTATCAGGTATGACTACTAATACGTGGTATTGCCTTTATGCCTCTCTGCTTCCATATGATAATGATTTCTCACTTCTAGATTTTGAGTGGATTATTTTACTTTTCCAGTCTTCCATTTAGTTCTTATGAATACTGTCCTTCAGCAGCAAGTTTGAGAGATTTTTATCTCTTGCATGAATAACTTTTTTTCAAGCCAAGTTTTTGAAACCGAACTCTAGCTATTTGCATTTGGCATCCCTGACTTTTTATGGGTGAAAATTAGGGAACACTGATCTCTGTTCAGTTTCTCTGGTCTCTTTGGGCTATGTATCTGGTTTACTATGCAAAGCTGTTCTATAGTTCTGAACACTGTTTTTCTCTGAGACTCTTCCCTTCCTACTATGTCTTTTTTGAGATGGGTAGAACAGGATTGCCATGTATTCAAATTACGAATCTATGCACTGAATTAATTATTTCTCTTTTGTTCTCTGTTTCTTTCCTGATATTCCCAGTATTTGATGAGATTTTTCACTGTCACTGAGAACTGAGATAACCTGCCTAATCTTGACTCGGAGATTTTGTTCCTGAGCAGTAAATCAGCTCTGACACCATAATTTTATATGTGAAAATAAGATTGTTCTTCCTTGTGTTCATTTTTTTTACTTACATTTATTGAATATCACATTACTTTGATTCCTCAGTCCCTTAAATTTATGTAGTGTTTCTGCACATCTTCACAATCTGTCCTTATCCTTACCATTATTAATAATTTCAGATTAACTTTCTGCTCACTTCCCTTTCCAGGTCATTTATGAATATGCTAAACAACATAGATCCCACCACAAATCTCCAATGTATTCCACTGGTGATCTTCCTTTAGTAGAAGACATGACCATTTACTCCTACTTCTGATATCCAAAGTTTTCATCAGCCAGTAAATCCTCCATGTATTATTTGATTTTTCTATGGTGTGTTTAAGGTTGAACTGAGAAAAGATAGAGAACAAAAAAGTATAGGCATATGGCACACATCTACAAGAAAACCCCAACACCCTCCATTCTCCAACAAGAAGACAAAACTATTAAGAGCAATCAAAACCCCTTCAACAATATGTGTGAGCACACGCAACTCACTTAAAATCTGTGGAGCTCCATACACAAATGGCAGAAAATTGGAGCACTTGGTATGAAAATAAAAAGGTTGCAGAAAATATTAATATGCGTGGTTTTTTTCCTTTTTTTTTTTACCAGTTAGGATAATTTTCAACTATGTAACACTTCTTAGGATCAATTTTAGGACAACAGTTAAAGAAATTCTTCTTCCCAGAGTTCACTGTAGAGAATGGAAGATAAAAAAGACAAAAATGGAGATGGAAATATTTATATATACAATATTTAGCTAAAGGAAATGCAGTGAAAAATCTTCATTCTGGTCCTTTGGAAATAATTAATTCTTTCTTGGTGGCCAAAAGTAACTTGTAAGTGAGAATGGATTAACTTACCAGGCCAAGAATTCAGAAGCCAAAGATGAAAGCTTAAAATTGTCCCTCTAGTTGAAGTCACACAGATGTTCATATTAAAAAAAATAAGACTGTTCCTACTTTTTCATCTATGGCAGCTATTTTTATAAGACCATTTTGCTGGCAAAAAAGTTTAAAACCTGCCTAAATTCCAGGGTATTTTTAGTTTTTTATCTTGGTTGGACCTTCAAATATACATAAATTGGCTGCAATAAGAATTTTTCTAACTGATTATTTCTTGCTGTTATTTCATTCCTTATATATTTAGCTCATAAAACATTTGTATTCAAACATCTTCTGGTGCCATGGGCATGGAGGGTAGATCTAAATGCACTCTACTACTACTAAGGTTGGATCATAAGTGCTATAAGTGGCTTTAGCAGCTGTCAGTGATATCATACAAAGTATCAAAGACATGGAGGATGATAGACATGAGGTTCTTCATAAAATCATCCCCAAATGAATATGTAAATCTTTACACATATAGCTTTCTGTTGCTAGCAAGCTCATATGCATGACCTGTACATGTTTTGCTTTGTCCACAAACAGGTTCAGCTGGAGACTGGGAAGTTAGCATGAAGGAAATTGGTGTTGTTCTGCACAACTGTTTTAAATGCTCTTCTTTTATGCAGATTCCGGAAGAGGTGGGTAGGGATGTCAGACAGAGATTTTATGTCTTGTGGCCTGACTAATAATTGAAAAAAAAAAAAAAGGAACCTTGTTTTCAAAGCTGAGGTTCCATGTTTCCATGGTAACAAGAGCATTCACTGACATCAAGGATTCTATTTTGTTATCTTTTAAAACTCATTTTTATTGTTAGTATATTTTCCATGTTTTGACTTAAAAGTGATAAGTTGTAACATTTACTAAATTATATGATGGGTGTCTCAAGGGACCACCTTGTAAAGAACATTTATTTAATTTCATGGGTGTTGTTTAGTCACATAATAAAGAGCAGGGGAAAAAAAAAGAAAGGTTGATTTCTGAAAAAAAACACAGTTCTACAATAATTGCAATCTAGTTAGACCATTCATACTGGGAGTCCTATGCTTGCAGTGTCTCAGGGTTACAGCATTTGATCAAAAGGCCAAACACATTATCATGCTATTACTGGTAACAGGGTCATGGAGAAAAATAAAACTCCCAATCTTCATTATGTGCAAAGAGTCTGCCACGGTTGCCTTCCATTGTTAGTACGAACACAGAACTGTCACCACTTAGGAATGTAGTACAAATTTTATTTTTCTTTCTGTTTCTTAGTATGTTTTAAGATGTCTAACATTTAATTTTGAAGGTCTGGGTTACTAAAGGAATGCCTTTTTTATCCTTATCTTTGCAACTGCTGAAATTTGAGAATAATGCTGATGAATTTTTTTTTAATACTCCAGCTTTTTTAGAAGATACATAGACATCAACCACATAAGGGGGGTTGTGTGACAGAAGGCTATTATGACTTTCAGGACTAATTCAGAGACAATAGCAATAAATCCTGAAGAGACAGGGGCTTCCTTTGTTCCGAAATTACTACATCAGTTCCTATAAAGCATAACTCCCATCTTTGATATCTCCTGGTCTTTCTTTCTCTATATAATACCTTTTATGAATCCTTTACTCAGGTGTGTTCCCTCTCATTCTGCAGGGAGTCAAGATGTTAAAAGGCATTTTGACATCCTATGACATTGGGCATTCCAGTTGGATATTGCATTGATAAATTTTAATTAATTTTTTACTCTAGCTTAGAGTTTCTTTATATATTTACTACTGGCTTATTCGGTAACAGAAAAAAATATCAGAAACATGAAGAAAGTATTTATTAGAAAAACATAAATCCCCTTGATATACAGTAGACCCAGGGATAACCAGGCTCTCATTGTATTTTTTTTCTTGGTGATATGTTGTTCCTATGTCACTCAAAAAACAGTTTATTCCTCTTCCACATTTTCTTCAAATACAACTTCTTTCCAAGGGGGCCAGACATGTGTGATTACTACGTGTGAGCTGCTCAGTCAATCCAGTCAGTCATGTTCCTTTTCTACACAGAATATATGCTATGATAGCTGCTGTTCCTATTTGCAATTAATAAACCAGTGTTTATCTGTTTTCACTCATGCTTCCTTTTTGAGAAAGTTTTTTTAAAATGGCTGTCAGTGTTTACACTAAAAAACCTGAAAATAATATACATGAACTCACAATGACCATGTCAGAGTACAAAACATTATTATTATGATTATTACTATTATTGTTATTATTGCTATTATTGTCATTATTATTATTTTCTAATAATAGGCCAGATGTTACCATCAGATCATGTTTGTCACAATATTGTGATTGCTGAGGAGACCTTCAACTTAGAAACATGCAATTTGCTTGACACTTGGTCTGGCAGACTTTTATATTTGTCTATCACATCCTAGTTCAGGAAACTTGCAGCCACAGAATACTCTCTCTCTCTCCATATGCATATGTACTTAGTTATGTATATAACAACATATGTATGGATATATTTATGTGGTAGTTGTAAAGCCTTTTTGCTGTTTAATAAATGAAAACAATCTTGCTTCTAAAGTTCAGAGATGACACCCATCTAACAGTCAATCAGAAAGGCAAATTGTTAAAAAAAATGGTTGAGAATAAGGAAATTTAAAAGGGCTACAAACGTGATAGCATGTAGGAACAGGGACCTTGCAGTTTTACTTGGATTTATTTTCCAGTTTCTCTGTCCAAACCCTTGTGGAGAATTTATCGTTAAAATAACAGAAACCCAAACAGATTGGCATCTTTTTCTGTATCAGTTGTCAGCTTCTTTTTGAACTAATCATTAGTTTATCTTTTCCTGTATCAGGCTGCACAGTGTTTCATGGTCTGAAAGTCATATGGTCTGTGTCAATTTTAACCAGTACAAGGCTTCAAACCTTTTCTTTGGGGAAAACTTATGACAATAAAATTGAGTGACTTTCTTGACACACTATAATAATGCATTATCTGTTGCCAGCTTCTGAAGTTTAAATGAATCAATCACATTTAAGCTTTTTACTGGTTTTGGTCCTTCAACATCAAGTGTTTCTATAAATATATTACCTTATTTTGCTATACAAGACTTTTACAATCTATTTGTAACTTCTAGCATTAACTGCAGAGTAAGGAAGATTGCTAATGTTCTGATAGCAATATAAGTCATAGAAGGGAGCTCTTTTTGAGATCTAGTCATCACCTCTTAAGTATACTGCTTAAAGAAAAAACCCAAATTTATGATTGAAAGAAAAAAGAAAGAGTAGAAGAAGGAGAAGTATAGGAGATGAACAGCATAATGACAGGATAAATGAGGAAAGAGAAAGGGATAGCTGCACTGAACACATGAATGAATACAGACCCTGGGGTAAGGTCAGAAATAGAAAGCAAAACAAATAAAATTTCTAAGCCGCTACCTTGAAATGGTGAACTTTTTTCACATCAGATTTTGCCTTCCATTTGGTATGCATATTTTGAAAACATTACTACAGTTATATATGATATACCATCGGATGAAAACCTAAAGGGTATTCATTGTAGGCGGAATTCCCTGTTTGATTCAAAGGATGATTAATCAACCTTGTAGAAGTTATCACAATAAGGAGCAGTGAATGGGGTAAAAAAAAAATGTGAAGGGCCCTTGAATAGTTTTAAGTGTTTTGAGTGAAAAATCAGATAATTAAGAAAGATTTCACTCCTTATAAACTTTCATTAAGAGGCCTTAATGCTTATTGGACTGAAATGTAAAGCAGCCATAGCAATCTCTGGTGACTGTGGTAAAGAAGGTTAGGATGGGCTAAGTGTTGCTTTCTTTAAAAGTGAGTAATGTAATATAGAAGAATTGAAGGAGGAATTACGTTTCAAGGTTCTTACTAAAAGCACAGAGGACAGTTCTGCATTCACAAACAACTGAATTAAATAAACAGGTCTCAGAATGCTAGGTTCGAAAGATATTCAGCTTCAGGAGGGTGAAGGCAAATAGATTTTTTTAATTTCAGCCAAATAATTGAACATAGTTGTTAAATTTACATTAAAAAAGACAAACAAAAAACAACAACAACAACAAAACTGAATTTGTCTAAGACAGATAATCATCATCATGGCTAGGCTTTGAGAACAAAGATTTGAGAAGGGCTCTGTCATAAAGAGAAATTAAAAAAAAACCCATATCTAAAACTCTGAACCAAAACTAAGCTATTTCCTATATATATATACTGTGGAATGTTTTTAAAAAGTGAAATATTGTACATGATAAAATAAAAGTATTAACAAAACGTTTGTTCAGTGGAAGTCTACATATGATAGGTAGAAAGAAATATTGAGTACTAACAAAATAAGTATACATTCCAACTGAATATTTGTGTGTTTTGTTTTAATTAACCTAATAAATGTGAATAATGCATGAAAAAAATTAGGCAATATTCTTGGGTTCTTAAATTATAAAGAAGAAAAAATTGTGATAGAAAACCACAGTGACTTCTGTCAGAAAAGATGAGAAGATGGTTTTACATATTGTTGCAGAAAATGCTATTCCCCACTGTGAAACTTTGGGTCAGCTAACAAGAGGATGGGTTAAGATACGCTGCATGTAGTCTGCTTTTGTGACTTCATTCCAATAGATCATACATAATCGAGTAGGTTTTTTGCAGGAATTCTTTATCAACTGGATACTGTTGTTGTTCAGCAAAGATGGGGCAGAATTAAAAGTTCAGTTGCTTTTATAATCTCTTGAGAAAGCTTTCCTTCATCTAATGTTTTCTCTTGACTGCCTATTAAAGTCTGGAATAAAGTGAGCTCAGAAATTTTTCATGTAGAGAAGTTATTTTGCAGTGTGCCTTTTTCTGATTAAAGCATTGCTGATCTCATTCTTTCTTTTCCTTCTTTTTCTGTTTCTTCCGTTCTTTTTCCTTCTTACTTTGACAATTTCATTACTCTCCATTTGATAAAGCCTGCTTCTTGTTAGAAATCTTTATTACATAGCTCCTAAAAGCTGGGCAGTGAAAATGCACTAAATATGTCTTTGTTCTAATTAAATAGCTCTTTTTAACAAAGAAAATGATGTTTTGGGGTAAGAGGGGTTTATTACTTTTCCTGCTTTTCTTACATTTCAGGAAGACAAACATTGCACCAGTAAGTCTGCCAACAAGTTGTTTAAAAGACAAGATTCCTTTGACTGCTTGTCATGAAAAGTGTTGACATCAATCGATACCTACAATAGGTTGTGATTTTTGCTGACTTATGTTCTGCTGCAGAGCTGAAACGAACTATATTTTATTGTGCATGTACAGTATATCAATTTTCATCATTTACTCCTCCTTCTTTATCTTTGGTTAAGTGCAAGTAGATTGACAGAAATGGAACTCAACAGGATTTTTTTCATCTCCCTCTGGTAAGACTATATTAACTCATAATATGTGGCTGTGTTTTCCTTGTTAAGGCATAACTTCACCACAAAATAATTTGAATTTATGTAAATGTGTATATTCACATATAATTACTACATAAAATAATTATGTATACAATGTATTTGTTTAATCTGGTCAAAATAATCTCTAGTGTCAACTCATTTCAGTTGATTAGACATACATACAACTTCATCTAGTTTGGAACTATCAAATTTCTTCTTGCTGTCAATATGACTCAAATTTATCATTTATTAGTTATTACATGATCCAAAAGAAAAACTGGGGATAGTGGTGTTACTTTAAGAGAAGGGTACAATTTTGGCTCATATAGATATGTTCTGTTAGGAAGCAAATGAATTCTAGTCTGTATAGCAATAATGTGGTAACTGCACAGCTGGGAGCAAAACAGATTGTTCTATCTCTGACCCATTTGAATGTGCAACATTATGGAATATCATTGTTGTCAAGTCCTATTGAAGTCAATGAGGCAAGTCCCTTTTTCAAGTCAAGGGAATTTTGCATCATACAACTAATAGGTAATGAAAAAACAGCCCAAGCTGCTCAGTGAACAACATACTGATCCTGAAATCCACAAGAGTAAAAAATGTATTATTTTTGCATAGCAAGTACTATACCTAGTCAGACAATTTAATATTACACAGAAACTTTAATTACAGGAATATTATCAGAATATTGTTGATACTTGCTCATTTATCCTCTCTTTGGAAAATGCTTGAGAGTAATTGATCTGAGGTGAATACCAAATGGGTACATTTTAATAATTCTGAATCCTTAAAATTTAGAAAATACTCAAGTAAGCTTTTTACTGGAAAAACCTGTTGACCTGCCTATAAGACTGTGATGGATATAACTGATCTTGCCATGCAAAGTACAGTTATCCAAATAATTGATATTTATCCTTTACTTTCCCAGCCTAGTACAATTCCATTTATAGTTGTATTCAGTGATATTATTTTTATCTTAAAAGCATTAACTTCTCTTTTCTTCCATTTGGTCTATCCAGGCTACCAACTGTGCAAAGCATATTGTTCCAGCCGCCTGCAAATAATATCACTAAAACTCATGGCATCAACAGTTGACTTTACGACCCTTCACTGCAATTTAATTGCTTTATTTAACTACATAAATCCTTAACTGAAATTCAAAGCTTCAAGAGTCTTCCATCTTTCCAAGGGTGCTTATTTCCTAGGTATCAATCAAGATGCGTTATAATGTTTTGCCATTGGAGAGGTGAATCTAACTGCCTGAATCACACAAATTGCATCATCAAAGCAGATATATTTGGATCCACAGTACAAGTTATATTTCCTATGGCAAGCAGTGAAAAATAGGTGAATAAAAAAAATCTACCAGTGGTGTCTGAACAGCATCCAGAAAGAAAATGTGTAGGAAAAAAGGATCAATATTACCTCAAACTAATCTGTTATCTCTTCTTTTCATGACCTTTTGGTAAACCACCAGGTATATGGTTTTTAATCGATTGATTTTAAGGGTGGAAGGGACCCCTAGAGAAGGTGTCTCTTCAGTTTCTGTACTTTTTGTGAATGTAGACTTGACTAACTAGTGAGATAATGCTGCATAAAATCTTTGTATTTAGAATCATTATTATGACGTTACAAAACAATTATCATATTTTAATTTAAACCTTCAAATTCCAATGTGATGACCTGAGTGTCTGTGCCCTTCTCATAGATTTTGAATCCAGAAATGTTTATGCTCTCCTTTTCTTCTTTTACCTCCTGATATTATTCAGGCCCCAGTATCTGCCCTTATTCCCCTGTCCCTCTTTTTGTCTTCTAAGGAGAAGGGTCAAGAACCTTGCATTTTCTTGAATCCTTTTGACTTTTCACGTAATCCCTACACTACTTAATTCTACTGTTTTAAATGGCACCTGCTGAAATGCTCAGTGGAAGAAATTACTTTGCCTCTGTGCTCTGAAGCATGAGAAATGACTGATCCTTCTAATCTCCCCAAATCAGTCTGATTTGTCTGAGTCTGTGGGCGTGTTGCCAAAGAAGCCTCATCTTTTCCCCTCTCATGAGCTTCATCCTTGAAGAGGGTAATGTCATGATTTCTGGGAAAAAAAGGTCAAGTTTCCATCCTGCAGAAGTTAGAACAGGCAGTGTATTGTGGGGTCACATAAACCAGGTCCATAAAGGCACAGAAAATTATGGTCAGCATTGTCCTTGAGTCAATATAGGGAATAAATGGCATTTTTCTGAAATAAAGAAAAATGTCCGCACAGATTTCTAGCCACATTGAATGAAATAATCTAAAGTTGATGCCACATACATACAGATTTGCTCTTGCCTCTTTTTGCAGCCTTCTAGCCTGTTAGGAATGGAAGACCCATATTCCCTGGTTTAGCTAACATGAACTAGCCCCCTTTAATGCCAACAGCAAACCAAGCGATTTTTGTTTCTAAAATATTTCTTTTATATAGAAAGACATATTAACAGTCTAATTTTGAGCAAAAGTCAAAGCAGAGTTTCCACAGTACTCCCCCGCCAAAAAAAATCTCAATCTATGACACGGCCTCATAAGGGTGGAAGTTAAAAGTATGTCAAAAGTATGTAATACTTGCCTTATATTATCTGTTCTGTACTAAGTTGACAGTTTTAACAAAGAAAGTACTAGTGATCCTGAGAGACCAAGTATTCTATCTTGAGATAATTTCACAAAATTATGTTTTAAAATACTTATTTGTACGTTGGAACAACAAGAAAAACATCAAATGCATCTGAGGATCAGTTTTGTAAGAATATCCATTTTCAGATTGAAAATATTGCCTTTTAAATTCAATTTCTTCTGGTCTGTCTCTGTTGCCTTTGGATTCTTGTTTTGTACTCTCTTGAGAAATCCTAGGCTATTGACAGTTTTCCTAGGAAATCATCCTGTTTACAGCTCTTGTTGAAACTGTTATGACTCTGTAAAATACATCAGCTTCAATAAAATTTCAATTTCCATCCCACCCTAAGTAGCTTAACAGCTTTAGTGACTATGTGGCAGTGGAAAAAAACTGTTTCTCCAAAACTCCTTGCCTTGCCCCAAAGAACATGTGTGCTACTTTCTAATATAGAGAAAATCTGGCAGCAAAAAAAGAGCCTTGCCAAGGTTTCAAATTAAATATGAAAAATATGCAAACAACTATAGTAGTTCAACAGCATGGGGCCCAATATCAACCTTCGAGGAAGATGGTCTATCTGAGTAAAAAACACTGATCATCACCCTCTAAATGCAGCCTGATAACTTCCAATTTCCTACCTATACAATCTGTAACTTGCTAGTTTCTTTGGCTTTTAATTAAATTAGCCTGTTAAATATCTAAAAAAAAAAAAAAATTCTTTTTTTTGTCTAGGAATATGTCAAAGAGTGTCCTTGCCTGAGAGGTGCCTATGAAAAAAGAAAACTATATGATTATTTCATTTACTGGTGAGAATGGTCCTTGAAGGTTTACACAATCCTAGAGCTTAACCCATAAAAGCTACTAGAAAGTTACCGTGTAGTAAATTCTTACAAATTAATGGAAAATAAAAGGCACATTTCAAAATATTAATATCAAAAAAATTGCAAAGCCAAATGCATGTCTTCATGTTTCATTATTAGATAAAAACTTTTTCACTGTGTTAAAACTACTCAATTTTGTGTAAATTATATTTAAAGTAAACAAGTAATTTAGCATTAAATAGGTTCGAGAGTCTAAGAATATGTGTGTACTATGTAGTCTTTCCCTAAGAGCTGATGAGAGCATATGTGAAGTACTCTTGTGAGGTACTAAAACTAATATCTACATGATATGAAGACATTCGAAAATGTGCTAAACAAATATGAATGTTCAGGACTATGCAAGCAAAAGTTTTGCAGTGATGTAAAAGCCCTTTCACCTACAGCTGTTGGAAAATAATTTACAGCACTACCAGTAAAATTAAATTTATAAAAGAGGAACTAGAAAAAAAAAATCTATAAATAATATTTTGGCTTTCACTGAAAACAGAATTAGAGGGAACAAAATAATCCAAACATTTTCCTGGAAAAAAAACAAACAAACAAACAAACAAAAAAAACCCCACAAAAAGATACTAAGGAAGAAAATTTATTTTCTGTGTCATTTTGGTTGTTCACTTTGTTTTAGTTCTCCTTTCCATAGAAGATTATTTAATTTTGAACAGGTTTAACATGTCCTAACAAGCTTATTTAGATGAAAGTGCTTAGAGGTTTTGAAATTCTCAAGCGCTTTAATATTTATATATTAATAAATCGTATTTAAAGCTTTCAGCTTTTATCATGATTGCAGTTCACTACACTAAGATCAAAATCTTGTTCGCCCTGTTCCTGCCTGTACAGATAAAATAAAGTTATAGAGTTGTCATGGTTTAATCCCAGCTGACAACTAAGCCCCACTCAGCTGCTTGCTCACTACCCTCTGGTGGGATGGGGGAGAGAATAACAAGGAATTCATTCACTGTTTCCCATGGGCAGCCATCCCCAGGAAAGCAGGGCTCCATCACACGTAATGTTGGCTTGGGAACACAAGTGCCATCACACAAAACACACTCCGCTTTCTTCTTCTTCCTTCCACTTTATATTCTGAGCATGATGCCATATGGAATGGAATATCCCTTTGATTAAGGGTCAGTTGTCCTGGCCGTGTCCCCTCCCAACTCCTTGTGCACCCCCAGCCTCCTCACAGGTAGGGTGGGGTGAGGAGCAGAAAAAGCCTTGACACTGTGTAAGGGCTGCTCAGAAGTAACCAAAACTTCCCTGTGTTATCAACACTGTTTCCAGCACAAAGCCAAAATAGAACCCCATGTTATCTGCTTTGAAGAAAATGAACTCCATCCCTGCCAAAACCAGAACAGAATTATTAGGTTAGAACAATAAGCCAATGATTTTTTCAGATTTGCTAAACAAAAAGATCTGTATGAAGACACACCATTATGTATATAAACACATATGGATTATTGTTTATATTCAAATGTGCTTAATAGAAATGAAAAAAAGAGCAAAAACAAACAAAAGAAATTGTTATGACACTGTTTCAAAACAGAAAGAAAACTTTCTCAAGGGACTTCCAATTCTAGAGCGCAGTGCATGCCAAGTAATACCAGGAAGATGACATCTTTTGTCAACTGTCACTTAAATCAATTTCTCTTATTAATAGATTATATACTTGGAAAGCTGTTGCTATGCCTGTATTTTTAGCTATGTTTTTGTGCTTTAACTAACAAGCTGCTTTTTCGTATTATTATTAAAACTCTTTGTAATGGAAAGATTGTCTCTGCAACCTCTACAACTTTTTATAGACATGTTGGATTTTTTTCTCTCACTTCAGAACCCTTAAAATCACTGTGGCAACAGCTGTGATTGCTTACAAGGGAAAATAATGTTAGAGAACTATTTAATGTATTTTTATCTGTCTTTAGTGCATTATAGCAGCTGGAAACAAGGAGGAAAGCTGCCATCCTGTAACGAAACAGCTCTCCATGGGACAACATCAAGTGATCCATAGTTCACTGGCAGTCCATAGACTCTAGTTTGCCTTAGGAAATGAATGACTGATCTCATTATCATGGTAAATGCCTCAGGGCAATGAAGAGGCAAAGAATCATTCTCTTCAAGCAATGTATTTTGGGGAAACTATCCCTAACTGGAGTACCTTAGAGTCCTGAGAAAGTCCTTTCCTCAAGAGGCTACTTCATTACCTTTGTGACTGCACTGACACTGAATTCCAGAGAGCAGCCTGAGCTGGAGAATCGATGAGAAGTAGACAGGAGTCAGGACCCTACCCCTTTGAAATTTGTAGCTTTATTATGAGTAAAATGGCCCACAAGTAGTGAATTTCAGGCTTATTGTAAAATTATACTTGCAAAACTACAGAAAAAGCACACATGTAAAATGGGCTAGATTGTAAAGGATACAAAATTGTTTGAAGAAAATAATTTGTCTGCTCCTGTGTGTAGGAGGTTTGTAATTTTTCTTCCTGTATGTGGAATAGCAGCACTGCTACAACTTTAATTTTACTAAAAAAATACTATCTATATCTATAAATGAAAGCTTTCACATTTAAAGTCTGAGTTTGGCCAATTTTATGGGGAAAAATAGAAAAAGCTTAAGAAATTTATATTAGAACTTTTATCAAAAATTCACCTACCTTGAAGGGTGAAGGCTTTGACTTAAATATGAATGGCTATCCACATTCAGAATTAAAGACATCAGGATTCTCTTTGGTTGCATTTCTGAGATCTTCTTTCCAGGACTCCCCTTATCAGTTTCCCACTAAGCAAGAGTAAGACCATTATGGTAAATGCAAGCTCTTACCTTATCTGTATACAAATAACCAAACAAACATATTCCGACACAGATATGAAAGAATATTTTTTTATGCAAGCCAGTGTTTTATTTCTTTATCTTTGTTCTGAAGCAGAGCCTCATGATTAAATTCCAAATTTTCAAATCTTAGGCATGGAATTAACCCTATTGATTTAAAATAGGAGTACATCGATGAGAATGTAGGTAACCTGTTACCTATTGTAGTGATCCTTTGCTGCAGGTTTCTCACACAGTTTCTGTAGCATATTTTTGGACATTGTGTGGTGCTTATTCATGATATGGTAATCTGCAGTTAAGAATCACTTGGGTTTGGGTTTTTTGTTTGGTTGGTTGGGTTAGGTTGGGGGGGGGGGGTTGGATTTTTTTTGGTCTTAATGTTTTTCTTGTATTTTTTCTTAGCTAATTGTCCAGGCATCTAGAAAGCAAACTTCAACCATTCCCTGTAATACTGCTGCTCCCTTCTTACATACTCTCAGCCCTGCTAAGCTGCTCTGGGTAAACTGGCAACTAAGATTTCAGGCAGAATCTTTCCAACTATAATCCCTGCTGTCACTGTGAAATAACTTTCTATGATCTACCTCTTAAGAGCATTTGTCATCCCTTACTGGAGAGCACTTGCCAATATTGTTTTTGAAGCAAACTGTAAGCTACTTCAGTATAAGAGTTTGACTCACAAACCTAAATAACTTCTGAAATCCCAGACATGTTTCCAAACTACTAAATTATGGAACAAGAAAAACATTTCTGCTCTCCACTCCATTGCTAAAATCAGATTGTTATAAAAGAGGATTGAAAGACTGTTCTGTCCAAACTCTGTCCTAGTAATTACTGAAATTAGTAATCACATACTAAAAGCATACCAGACACTAAGATGATTCACTATTGTTTTAAAACTTAGATATTTGACTGAAGTGAGTTTTTTTTGTTTGTTTGTTTGTTTTTTTGTTTGTTTTTTTTTTAAGTGAACTAATTAACTACTTCTAAATTTAGGAGCCTAACTAATTTGTGGAGCATAGGATTGGAATCTAAAATTCTCATTTCACAGTAGCACCTACTGAGATAGTCCTCTGAGGCCACAGTGAAATTTCAGCTATCTTTTGCCTGACTCAGATGTCCCTCCCACACAGGACACTGTGTTACACTCTGGATTTTAAGCTATAAACTGCCCAGAGCGGTTATATTTTATTTAAAACTTTTTTAAAGCCTTTTAGTTTGTTATAACCTCGAATTAGGGTCCAGAGAAAGAGTTGCACATTCTTCTCTAAGAGAAATTCTTTTAATTTACTGGGAAAAATAAGATATTTTGGCAAAAGGTTTTACAGGAATAAAATACAACTAAGAAAAAGCATTTCACTAAAACACCCAGCATAAAAACCTATTTCACAGGAAACACCCACTACAAACAATCACAATTCATTGGTTTTAAGCTACCCACAAGAGAAGGAAAAGAGTAAAAGAAGAAAACAGATTAAAAAGGTAGAGAAAGAGAGAAGTAGAGGGGGGAAAGAAAAAGCCGTTACCATACAAGATCTGATGGTTCATATGGTTCAGGTTGCAGGATAGAGAGGAAAGAGAAGCAGAGAGAGACTTAATGTGGTCTCATATATTTATGCAGTTTGGTTTTTCCCTCCCAGGGAGGATCTCCAATCAGTGCCTTCCAGGCCAGAGTGAGTTGTGCTATAGCCAACCCTAGACTGAAAGGGCGTGATGTGGACGGGCTACCAGGCAAGTCTGTCTTGACTGACAGCCGGTCTGCATGGCCTTCAATGATGCCATGTGCTTTGCCATGGGCACAGCCCTGTTGGCTCTGCCATATATTCTCAGCAGGCCTTATGTGTTAAGGCAGACCTTACCATGTACCTGCAGGTCTAGGCCCTCTTCTTCAAAACACACACAGTGAGTTGGTTCCGAGCCATATCAATAATTCAGTGAAATTTAGATCCCATATCTCACACACTGATAATAGCATTTCCTCCTATGGGAGTAAATCTAGTATTATGACTACAGGAACACCAGGGTATCTAAGTCAACATTATGTGCTTCATTTTGAGAGGTTGATTTCTGATTTTTAGGCACTATGTTTCTAAGTATCATAATGTTTAATCTCTTTGCATTTCAAGGAATTCAGAATTAAAGTCACTATATATAGATGGAGAAATATATGCAGAGTAGCATCTCTACAGTCTGAGAGCATAAAGAAGAAAAATGCTCTCATTTGGACTGCAGAAGTGTCTCATTAGGAGAAAGGAGAACTAAAAGGCTCTGGTGTTCAATGATACCCTTCTGCTATATGAGAGATCATACTCAGTTTGAAATCTGTAAAAATTCCAATTGAGTAACAACCATCATTGCAAGGACAAGAAATAACCTGAGAAATCTGAGACCTTGTTCTCTACCTCTAGTTTCAGGAAAGCTTTTTATGACTTTGTCTCTCTAGGAATCTGTGGGGACCATGGGTGTATGCATACATCTTTGTGAGAAAATAATGACTTTCGTAATTCTCTAAAAGTTAAAGGAAAGCACCCAAGCCTTTCATCTGTATTGATGGGTCCATCCTAGTCTTAAAATATCTTATGGAGTTTTGGTTGTTTTGTTTATTAATAAACTTTGAATAAAATCTTTTTAAATTCTATGCCACTGTGTATGAAGAAGAGATTAAAAAGAGCAGAATAACTGTCTGACAGCAAGAAGACTGTTAAGTGGTTCTTGTGTCCATAATTTCTATATGCTATTCAAGATAAGGTCACAGTTTGCCCCAGGCTGTCTTGTTCAAAGAGCAAAGACCCAAATGGACATCGTGTCCTTCAGTCAAAGGACTGCAACTATATTGATTGCTAAAGGTTATCTGAAGTTTAAGAATAATATAAAACATTTAAATTATTTAGAAAACTTGATAGTTATGCCTAATTTTGAACATTAAGGGTTATCATCAGAAAATATTAAGGTGCATTTTACTTTGTCTAAAATTAATTGAATAGGATTTATTCAATAAGAACAAGAACACAAAAACCAGAACAATACTTTTCCAGCCTGTATTAATTGCTGCAGCCAAAGAATTTGCACAAACTGTCAGCATCAGATTTGCAAACCTTAAACATCTTGCAGTCTTGTCAGTGTGGCAGTCACAGTCCTGTTGAAGTTCTGGTCCTCCTCTGGATCTGACAAGTGCTACCAGAAGTCCCAAAACCGGAAAATTATATATACTCGGGTTCAGGTGGGAATGCCCACTACTTTCCCAATGGCAGAGAGTTTCACAATGGGTGATTTAACTCTGTGAGTCATGGGATATTTTTGGAATCTTTCATGGTCTAGATTGTTGCAGCTGCCTATTATGCCAGTCCAAGGTGGCCCATTAGCAGAGATGACCCTTCAGGCTGGGTATGAAGGTGCTAATGCCTTCCTGGAGGGAAATTATCTCAACTGAGTCATTGGTGTGAAGACAAAGAAACACTCCCCTGCCCAGCTTGTAGCCCGATGTGTCAGATGTGCCCTGGGCAGATGCTTCATTTATTAACAGTCCATTGGACATTACACAGAGGATGTAACCAATAATTTTGGTTATACTCACATAGTGATAAACTGGTCCTAGCCCCTAGAACTGGATAAGAGTTTCACAAGTGCCACATAAGTTTTCAAATAATTCACTAATCTTGTTCCATTTTGCAAAGCTCTTCTGTTAGATCTATTTAGGTCTATTTAATTTGAATAGATAGTCAAAGAATCAGTATAACACAGAATGGAACCCTTCCTCTTCCATAAATCTAGGAAGTGCCATATATGTCTAGTTATTCTAAAAAAGATTTCTTGGAAGAGTTTTTCACAGAAGACTTCTGAAATCTTGGTTTCCTCACAGTGGACAACAAAAAAGTGTTTAAAACCTATTCACAGAAAGAGAAAAATATCTCCTGTTCAGCTCTATTAAAAACTAATACATTTGTTGCCTATAATTTCTTAAAATGAACTTGGAAACTGTTTGTGATGAGAGTATGATCACAGTTCCTTAATTTGTATAAATTTACAAGTGTCAAATACCTTGCAAACAGTTCTGTAGCTCACAATTAAATTACTATCCTTTGTTCGAAAAATGACAAAAAGCCAATAATTAAATCAGAATTTCTTTGCCTCCCAACTCTCTAGTGATTTGCAGAATGCACATTTTTAATATAAGCAATATGTTTTGATGTCAAAACAATTCCAGTGTCACTCAGACAGGTATTATCTCATTTGTGAGTATATGAAGATAGAATCAAAAGAGTTATTGCGTTCAGAAATTTTGTGACATTCTTCTATTCACTGTCTTTGGATTAACTGCTTTCTTGAAAGTTTGCAATTACCATTCATGAAAATGTGAACATAATATTGAAGCATTTTCTTAATATTACAGTCGACAGTGCTTCCACTCTGACAGTACAAGATTAATGCAGGATAATATATAGTGGTTTTAGGTTCCAGTTATCTTGATCCACTTAGGATAGTAATGCAATTTAGAGAAAATAAACATTTACAGAAACATTCGAAAATTACTGATAGAAACTGAAGACTGCATCTTTGCAAGTTATGAATAGAATAGAATAGGACAGTAAAAAAATAGAATAATTTAGTTGGAAGGGACCTACAACAATCATCTAGTTCAACTAACTGCCTGGCCACACCAGGTCTGACCAAATCAGGTCTGATCAAAAGTTAAAGCATATTATTAAGGGCATTGTCCTAATACCTTTTAAACATTGACAAGCTTGGGGCATCAACCCCTTCTCCAGGAAGCCTATTCCAGTGTTTGACCATCTTCTTGGTAAAGGAATGTTTCCTGATATCCAGTCTGAATGTCCCTTGATGCAGCTTGGAAGCATTCCCATGTCTTGTCACAAGTCCTGTCACCAGTTTCACTGAACTCTCCATTTGCCCTTCTCAGAAAGCTATAGAGATCAATGAGCTAAATTTAGTGTCCATGCAAGTAAGATAGAGCATAATGGGATCCAAGAGATTGCAAATAACTGTAGTAGTTCTGACATAAAACATAGTATGTATCATTAGACATATTCCAGGAGAAGAAAAAATGTCCCCTTCCTTTCCCTTAGACTTGCCATGAAGAATGGGAATGGGGGAATCTCTTTTCTCTGCTTGGTATGATGCTCTTCATGAAGATATATTACAATATTTGGAAAAGCAAATTATTTATGTGAAAGGAACTATGTACCAGCAAAGTATTTCACTGTCAAAAGACAAAAGTTGAAAGGGGAAAGTGTACATCATAATTTTCTCAGTCTTCTGTTCAGCTATCTAAGGCACACTGGAGTTAATTAGACTGTTTTCATGAGCGCGTTGAGAAAGGTGGATCACAGGGAGTATGGGTTTAGAAATGTTATTAAGTTTGGATTCATGCTGGCTTTCTTGGTTATGATGTGCCTTTCTATAGCTTTAGCTTCTAACAAAATTGAAATTGCAGCCACAGCAATTGCAGGAACAGATTTCCAAGTGCAAAACAGAGTCTTGCCCTTTCCTGCACATAGCTGTGTGTTTGCTGGCTCTAGTATTGTATAGCTGTGAACAGAGATGCAGAAAAAAAAAAAAACAAAAAACAAAAAAAAGTCCAGCAGCGCAGAATTTGAGCAACTGATTGGGAAATAAGAGTGTCTATGGAAAATCTGGAAATCCATGGCTATTATTCCTTAAAAATGGCTAATATGACTAAAAGGGAGTTGTCAACACAGATACACTGCAGAGGACAAAAGTGGGTCAAAAGGCTTCACAGCAAGTAAGGATTTATGGAGAAGCTGACAGGTCCCCATCTCCCTGACAGGTTGCTGGCATTTCTCACACGTGGCATTTCTCACATGTAGCATTTCGCTGGAGAATCTCGGATTCCTCAGGGAATGTGCTGTGCACATACGCTGACCACACGCTGACCATTGACTTCCTGTCTGTCAGGAAGGTCAGGAGTCCCATAGCAGTCTGAAGCACTGTAAGATAGAGATCTATTTCCCGAGGTGATGACTCCTGTCCAATGATTCCAATGGGGATTATTTTGGCCCCTGTTCCTATCAAGGCTACTGTGGCTGCACAGACTGCTATTATACTTTTGCTATTCTCTCCTCCAAATAAGCCTATCTCTGCTGACTCCTGAAGGAAATACCAATTGTGACTGAAACATTTAGATGGCTATGGAGAACACATTCACTAAAGTTTAAAACAGAGAAGAGAAAAGTAGAACTGAAAAGTCATTCAATACACTAATACGTTACTGAACTAGAATGAACAAGACAGATGCTTCCTGAAATTCCTCTGCATCTTAACCTGACTATTTGCCTACTGTGCTGACATAGCAAATAGTCACAGTCAGGCCAGAGTTGGCTGTGTCTGAAGCAACTATGGCCAGGAAGCCATACTACTGTGTACTACTGTGTTACCTCAAGCTCATGTATATTGTCTCTCTACAAGGCTGATTAACTTAGTCTCAGCATCTGATGCTCAACTTAGCCAGGACAGTGAGACTTCAGGGCATGCACAGTAGCAAAATTTTCAATGTTTAGATGAGTTTTCATGTAAATGCTTCTGCATCCTCATGCTGCTTACTATTTTTGGAAAGTTTTTCTTGATTTCTCTGTTGGATATGCACCTAAATCCACCTAATTTGTACTTTTATTGCTCAATGCTGCTTTGCTCTTATCTACAGTAATTTGTTTATAGCCTTTAACTACACTGTATGTCATCTGGAACATGAGAATATACTTTTGGGATTGTAAAGTAAGTATATAGCACACAATGCAGCCCATGAATTACTTCTTGACCTTGCTTTAGACAAACTACACCTGGAACTTGGATCACTAAGTCAGTAGCAGCAGTTAGAGTACTCAGTTGGGATATCTATCTCCTCCTAAGTGTTTCCCACATAACATGGTTAACTGAAGTTAACTGAAGTTAACCATGTCAACTTCATGCTGTGATTTTGGATCCAAGTGATGACTATGGTTCATGCCACTGCTGTGGCATCTTAAAACAACCAGAGTTGATACTAGAGAACCAGATTAATTCATTTGTTTTAGGCTCAATTATTTAGAGTAGTTATGAGCTTTTCTGAATGACTAATGTCCCACAAACGTTATGACTGATATTTTTAAGGAATTCCAAAGGATCAGAATAACTTCTCAAAGTGGAAACTTCAGGGCAATTTCAATATGCTATGAAAAAAATATTTACTAAAGCAAAAATCAGAAAATGGCAGTTGCTTAGTGCGGCTAAGTGCAACTTCATACCTGACACAGGTTATTGATTTTCCTTGGTAAGAAGACTCCACTCCCTCTTTGTCACCTAATGACTTTAGTAATTTAGGATGCAGTTAAACTATGAATTTGAGAATGGAAAGAACAAACTTTGGCAGTTTGTTGAAACAACTAGCAGTTATGTCTTTTCCCCACTCATGCACTGTTCCTTTAGAAAGTCTTATTATTCATTCCAAATGGCACTTTATCTTGTGTTTTACTTAATTTTTTGTATCTTCCAGAGCATTTATTCAATTTAATGCTTTTAAATAGTGTAATATTTCTAAGGTGACCTAAGATACACGGATACATACATATTACAAATACTTTTATCCATTTTCATGTAACTCTGTGATGTGGGGATGTTTTGCAATCCTTATTTTCCTGAAGTTAAGAAACATAAATATTCCAGGATTTTAAAATCCAGTATTAAAAAAAACATGTTATTCTCGTAGCTGATTTTTTTAAATTTTAAAAACTTATTTAATAAAGCTATTTTTAAAACCATTTAATAAAAAATTTTTAATATTCCCAAAGACAATAAGATTACCTTGCATACTGTACCTATATTTTCAGCTGTCATTGTGGACAAATACAGTAGACACATGCAGTTACTGTTCTTTTTTGGATTTCCTTTGTAATCCTACTAATTGTCCCTATTAAGGAAAAAATTATTAAATTTAATGCTTAAAATGAAGCAGACATATCTTTGCCAGAAGTGCAAAGATGTTGTTTATACTCTGGTGTTCATGTGAACCTATTTCAGATTAAGTATAGCTCCTGGAGAAGAAAGAAAACAAGTAAAAAATAAAAGGTCCTAAGAGCTGACAAACTTCTTGGGGAAATTTTTTTATCCTATGTGACCTTAACAAAATCACTCATGTCTTTCATCTCTCTTTCCCTTACTGCAAAAATAGGATAATTGTATATGTGGGCTTGAATGGAACATACACATATTTAATTTGTTAGTTTGATGAAGAGGGTAGAGAGGTCAAGAATCTAGATGGGCATAGGCAATAAACAAATGCAGTATGTTTAAACATTAACTTAAAAATTGCAATAAGTGAACCTACTGCTGGTATTGGTCTCAATAATATAACCCGACTGAAATTTAGACTGACATTTAACATACAAATCACCATGAATATATAAAATATTAATATTCATGAAACACCTTCTGCTTGACCTTAACTATATCTGGTGCACTAGAACAAGAGAAGAGAACTATGTAAATTACTTAAGAAGCAAGGAGAGACAGTAATGACAGTTTGGGTGGCAGCTGTAATGCACAGCTTCCACCTGGAAGCACTGACAGTACTGCAAAGTGGAACTTCATTAGCCAGAAGTTTCTGAAACACAATGTATGGAACCTGAGGTTGTGGACCAGATTATGTTTACAACATTGAAAAGTTTGATGAGGCCAATATATAAGAACATTTGATCTTCACAGTCTAGAAATGTAGCAACAGATTTTGCAGGTGTCTTGGAGGGGAGGCATTACAGTTCTTTGTGGAAGAGATGCGGAAGACCAGGAATGCAAAAAAGAACAAAACTGACCAAATAAACAGTCTAAAATATTGGTAAATACTTTACAATGGCAATAGTATGTCAGGCTTTGGAAAATCTATGAAGATTAGTTGAAAAATACAACCGACTGAAGTGATAAGGCTACAGAGCTAGCTTTTACTCTGGTAATAAAGAAAGGAAAATAAAATGTGTATGTGTCATGTGTAATACATGATATGTATAATAAAATGTACCTAAGTGCTTTTCCTTAAAGACTTATTTTAAACATTAATGTCATTAATGTCAGGTGGCCAGTTTTAGCCAATTCAACCATAGTATCTTTACAAAAATCATGTGAGAATTACATGAGGTGAATGAGACTGGAGGTCAAAAAGAATTTAAATATGAGATAAACTGAAGCAGTTTGACATTTTTTACATAAAATTATACATTCTTTTGTCTCTCCTTTCAACTGAGAAATCCAATCATTATGTTAGACCTAGAGGTCATTTCAGTATCTACCAAGGAAATATGCTACAATTTACATCATTTTTGTGACTTTCAACAATCAATTTATGAATTATTCATACACTGTTTATCAAGATGCATAAGAGATATGGTCAAACAGTTCAAATAATAAAATGAAAATTTTAAATGAAACTGTTGCATTGTCAGACATCAGAATGCCTGATTTGTAGAAATATCTGATATTTCAAATTTTTGTTAAATTTTTGACATTGAATTTACTTTTGGTCAATCCAAATATTTATTGTAAGTGCTGTTGTTGTTTTAATTTAGGAATTTATAACATAAAATAAACTTCAAAATGAAATGCTGTTTTTTACATGTTACCAGAGATATGTTTTACATCATAAGATATACCAACAAGATTACCACTTTCCATAGAAATGTGGTCTCATGGACTATATTCCATAGATTTTTTCAACTAAATTTTATATCCTTTATAATGGCAATGCAATAGATAATAAATTATAGAACTAAATCCATATCTATTCATCTATTAGTTGCCTTTGGAAAATCCAATTACTCAAATAAAAAGAAACAGACAGTATTCCTGAGAGCAAAAGCTTTTCATGAAAGTACCAGAAAATGAACAACTAAATTGTACATCACAAACTTGAACAATATCTAGTGTTCAGTAATCTGTACTTTCTATAAGTCAGGGAAATTCTTGTATATATTCAGATGAGAAAATGAATATGAAGTCTTGTCAAACCATGTAGAAAATAAGACAATGAAAAAATAAGTTATGAAATATCTTCTTTCTCACAGTATCTCCAGATAATATTTATGTCATTTTCCTGTTAGTTGTTACAAAGATATTTGTTCCAGTGTCTCTGGACAGTTAACTGATTCAACATATAAACTGAACACCTAGCCAGCATCCATAGATATGAAGGAAGAAATTCATTTTCACATGAAAGAAAATATTTATGAAATCTACAGATTTATAATCATTCACTATTTAGAAAGTACCATAATTATATTTAAGAATTTGAGAAAAGGTATCCCAAAGAAAAAGGAATTAAGTTAAGAAGATAAAATGGGGCATAATTTAATTTAAAAATCCTTGTTCTTGATTTTACAAGTAAAGATACTGATTAGCACAGCTTCAAATGAAGTTACTTGAAAGAAGTTTTACACCTCTTCAAAAAAGTTACATTTTTGACTGTTTCTCAAAATGTCATATATAAATTTTTACCTTGTGTCAGCAAATGTTTGCTAAGGTAGTTGATCAAAAAGTCTTAACAAGAGACAGGAGAGAGAAAAAAATCTGACTTTCTCCTTCAAGGTCCAATGTAGTGCCATACTGCTCAGTTGTGAAAAAGAAAGAATTAAGGTTTTTACAAGTAAAGCAGATAACCACACTCTGGTTCAGAATCACCCTGAAACAGCACTTAATATTATTTGTTGTACACACTTCAAAATAATAAAGTTAGCACATGAACTATTCCTCACTCCTCAGACCAAACCTTAAATCTGTAGTGCTAGAGTAGTGATAATGCCCCGTTCTGAATTTAATAACTCAGAGTAATGGAAAGATTGCAGGATGCACACTTACAGTACCTGCTCCTTGAGATCCAACTCTTGCCACTGAGGGAATCAGAGGAGGAACATGTACTGTCTGGTAACCATCAGAAATTAAGACAGAGTTGTTTGTTTACATGACAGTAAAGTAGGACATGGCGTACTTCAACACAAGGATTCCCTGGGAATGATTTTATAAAATAATAAAAATGAGGAACTTTGACTTCATTGGGGATATTGAAAAGGGGATTTTTTTTTCTTTTCGTTTGTTTTTTAGATTGTGGAAGATGCTCTTAGATCTCTTCCTAATTCTACTTGGTATAATTCTGTGTTGTGTATGGCACAGATCTGAAATCAAGAAGTAAGCTAGTGGTCAACTTCGAAATTCAACAAATAACACTGAGAAAATTGAATCATTAAATATAAATTTGATATCTGCATGGTGACTCATAAAAATCAAAATCTTGGCTATAGTCTAATCCTAAAAAGAAGTTTAGAACATTTTTAATGGATCTCTACTTTATGAATTAATAGTTAAATGGATCCAAAGGAAAATTGGTCCCCCATAAAATGGAGCACTAAACATTTGGGCATGACAGAAGCAAACAAAAGAATCATATGAGATAATTTGCCTCAGCTGTTTATTTTCATCATGATTGATAGGAAAATATTAGAGGTAAAAGCAGACTATTCACTAAATTGGAAATAATCTTTGGGGAACTTCAAGTAAGTCTAGATTTAGGAATGTAAGTCTGTGATTTAAAGCAAAATGGCTTTACTGGGACCTAAATTTTAATATTCCTCAGTGTGGGTTACAAAAAGGACACCTATGGAGAATAAGAGAATTCATTTTAACATGTTAAGATGAAACCTAAACCACAAAATTGAAACTGATACAGTGTAAGAATTCAAGAACATTTGGGAACAATCTCAGCATAAATTTCAGGGACTGTTAACTATCCAGATTTTAGGATTAATTGATATATATCCAATTATTCAGCATCATTGTGTTAAAACTTAGGGAAAAGGTTGATGAATTTGTTTGTTTTGCTGGCCAACTCAAAAAAGAAAAAGCAAAATCACTATACACATGAAAACTGTACAACCAGTAACAAACCAATTTGTTTGACAATACTGGGGGCAGTTAAATATTTTTCAACTAAATCCTTTCTTGTCAGAAAAACACAGTTTTTAATGAATGAAAAAGTAAACTCAAAGTGAAAAATGTTCTTTTTAGTGGTTTTGGTTTTCCATTCAAGTGCAATAGTATTAGAAAGAGTATCTTTCATAAGCTTGAAATCTTTAACTTCTGTAAATCTCTCATCTGGCTTTCATTCCCTTATCATATATCGTATTAGTTATTTTTGTTTACTCCTGTGGTCCCACTTATTACCCATAATCTGTCACAAAATGATAAAAGGTCAACTTCTACACCTGTATAGTTATGATATCAGCATTTATCACTCACTGGTTAAATTTATGAACAAACCTGTCTGCAGCTTCTCCCACTCTAGGCTCCTACAACTACTCACAAAGCTACCTCACTGTTTTCATAGAGAAAAACTGTTCAACTTACTGTACAACTTACAGTTCAAATCAGATCAGGATCAGAGAGGTAATAAACAACACATTACTGGCAATCAGACAGCTATACATACAGGATTAACACTAGCAGTGCTATCAGTAAAACACAATCCTAGACAGTAAGAAAATGTTAATATACAAATTGACAAATTTCCAAATATATTTTTGTAACTATCACTTCACTAAAGCACCAGCATGGACACATGACCCCACATGACCCCATGTGAATCTGGAGGATACTTCCCCCACCACTGTGCTGTGGTGCCTGGCTGGGTGCAGGCTGCTCCCATCCCCATGGGGAGCTGCTGGATCTGGCCCAGGCAAGCTGGCAATGCTGTCAGGGATGGGGATGCTTGGCAGTGCCCAATCAGAGTCCATTCTCCTCCTCTTGTTCCAAGGGGTTGTCCCCACTGCCATTAAAGACTTCCATGTATCTTTGACACTGATTACCATCAGGCAGACCAGTTTCCTTGTTTCCTTCCAATGTTTACAAAACTACTTTTTTTTCTTGCGCTGTACTGGGGGATTCTGAACAATAAGGGATACCTCATCATTCACAAGTATAGCACCTACCTCAAAAGTAGTGCCATTGCCTACAAAAAACTAACTACCACAATGTATAATAAATATTTACTTTTTGATTTATTTTTTTAATATTATACATCAGGTTTTTTCACTGTGTGCTTTGCTTTTCAACTTGGAAGTTTGCATTTACTGACTAGGATTGCGCTTCTAGTTCTGGCTCTTTAAGCTCCTTTAAACTTGAAATAATCTTTAGTGAAGGTCAGAATGCAAATTAGTCCCCTTCAGTATATACTAGATGTCTCTCTATAGGTCCCTACCAGGTAGCCATCTGTGCTGACCTTTTCTGTGGTCACAATTCTCCCTACTGTTCATCTGAAATGAGATCTTGAAATTCCTGTGTCTTGCCTTCGAATGTGTCACAACATCAGTAACGGCAGTGATATTCTATGATGTGCATTTAATGAGTACTGTAGATATATGAAAACACAAGAATCAGCATTAGAATAGTAAACTTATTAAATTCTAAATGTTGTATGATTTTGAATATCATATTGCACTGAAACATGTAACTCCTTTTCATAAATGTAGGTACCTCTGCTGACTTTTGGCTGCCTCAGCTCAGTAACATCTGTACACAAAGAGAAGCCATGTTTGCATGGGACTAAGGATTTCTGTTTAGTAGAATATAGAAACTAAATAGGTAAGACAATTCTTCTAAGAAAGGAGAAAAAAGTAAAGCTAGGGCCTTTACATTCAGTGTGTAGGTTTTAACTCCTGAGCTGCTGGATGAAAGTCCAGGCTTTTCTTTTATAATAATTTTATTCAACTTTATCCTGACTTTTTTCTTTTTTGGGTTTTTTTTTTTTTTTAACAGATATGTTTTTCTGTGAATGTAACAGTGCAAAGATAAATCTGAAATAAACTAAAACTTCTCTTGCTGGAAAAAAATTAGCATAACTAACTTGGAATTGTAATTCACCTTATTATTGTTCTTTATTCAAGGGCGAGTTTAGACTGGGGTGACTGCCAGTGTTTGCTGCATAGCTAAAGAAAATATGAACAAAGAAGAAAGGTGTTCAAAGGCACA
>JAWWLV010000121.1:87516847-87530403 GCA_035041135.1 Platyrinchus mystaceus | reverse complement strand
GCTCTCACTCTGTTCATCCCACAGCCTGTATTTATACTTGGGCTTGCCCTGACCCAGGTGCAGCACTTGCACTTGATTTTGTTAGACCTCATGAGATTTCCGTGGGTCCACTTCTTGAGCTTGTCCAGGTCCCTCTGGATGACATCCCATACTATAGATCTCGTTCACCCTGGTGTTTCATTATTCAGGGAATTATACAATCAGTCTGGAGTTTGTTTGTTTTTTTGTTTTTTTTAATGATACCATTATAAAAAAAATACAAACCTGGATTTATTTATGTATGAGAAGAAAAAGAGAGGTGGACAAGGGGAATTGAAAAATAAATGACAGCACTTATTTTGTTTAATTAGAAGAAATAAAATTTTGTTTCCAATTATCTTCTGGTATACAAATATTTCATGTCTGAATCTAAGTATTTATTAAATTGTGGTGACCAGAACTAGTATTATAAAAATATAAGCCTTTTGTCCATGGTCCTGAGATAAGATATCTGAAAGTTTGCCATTTAAATTCAACACTTCAGTTCTGAATTCTGTGTAAATTCCTACTTAAATGGGAGAGTGCTCGCATAAGCATTACTGGTTGCTCAAAAAATGTTCCTAAAAGTTCTTGAAGGAGGATGAATTGATTATGTAATTACAGGAAGACACCGGTAAACAAACAAACAAAAAACCCTACACAAACATTTAAAACATAATAAACACTGAAATACCCTGATCACATTATATAATTTATAAATAGTTTATGAACAGGAAATAAGGATGTTTTCATATTGTATCCTTTGTCCAGTACCTTATGCAAAGTAATAACCCTAATAATAAATTTGTTTAATAAAATATGTTCTTATAATTTGCATATGGTCATTTTATAGCATGAAGTCCTGCATTTTCTCTTTGTGGAGAAAATAATTGTTTACAATGTTGCTCTGTCCTTGCTATGGGAGGCCAAATTTACTTTGAGGCTTCTTATTTTATTAGCCTGTGTTTTGTAACAGAAAATATTTGCTTAGATTATTCCACCTCTGTTTTCCTATTGTACAAACAGTGCTGTTTACTTTTTGTGTGATTAATGACTACAATACTTTATATGTGTTTACATTTGAGTTGATTTTATTTCATTTAGACCTTAACAATTAGTGTTGTCTATTTTCTGTATTTTTTTTTCTGCACCAGTAATTAGTTGCACAAGTTTTTAAATTCTTGTGAAGAAAGGAAAGGAGGTCATTTGTTTGGCTTTTCTTTACTTTGTTACTTTTTAGTGTTTTATATATTTTCATCAAATTTCCAAAATAAATGAGTCATAATTCCATCAGATATAACTACCAGATGGAAGTGTTTCTTTTAGGGAAATCTTCTTTGTGTCTGAGTATGCATGTATACATGCAGTGTGGAATATAGATTTTTTTATGGAAGCTTTTTTACCTCTTATTGTAGTCTCTGATGCATTGCCTGAATTTGTAAGCTTGGAAACAAGTGAACTACACACAGTGGGGTACTGAGCTTTCTGAGGGAAGGATATCTATGCTGTCACATAGCTGTGTGGAAAAGCATAACAGCTTGTAAAAGCACACAATATTCCATGAATAAAAAATAAAGCCAATTTCAAAAGGTGTTTGTCCCTTAGACTAAAACTTTCAAGCTGCTATCTATATGACAAAATTTTTCTTAACTTTTAATATTTTGTGATGCTAATTCCCCTCTACAATACTTTTTTGTTTAGTATTATTACAATACCTCATATTTTTATTGAATCCAAATGATTTGTTCAAGAAAATGGTAAAATTCGATAATGAAACATAGCAGCGTATTAATAGAACATAGTGGCAGAGACTGAAGTTACTGAAAATTAAGAATATCAAGACCATAATACATACATCTGTTACTTGTCCCAGTAATCATGACATTCAAAAATAGTTGCCTGCTTAACCCATTTTAAAAGAGTGGATGACCATCAGAGACTATTTCCGTAGACTTAAAATCTAATATGCTACTACACATACTTATACCTTTAAAAAATATTAGAAGGAAGAAAATACCTATCTTTTAATATCAGTAGAAGGAAACACTATCATTTAGGGTAATGATTAATCTGGAAAAATGAGATGAGGACCCTAATTTTAATGTGTATTCTTGCACAAAATCTCACAGGACTCATCAATCCTGACAGCTTTAGTAGGCTTCATTAAGCACGAGTTAAATTAGCCATAACTTCTTAACATTATTGGCTAATTGCTTTGTGAATCTCAGGTAACTCCAGAGTATACTAAAGCTCCATATCAATACAATAAATTTGTGCTTCTCAGTATGATATCACTCTATTTAAAACTTGATTGATGACTGATCTTCAAAAACTGGGATGGACTTTATTAAATTCCTAAATAGGAAGAACAGAAAAGTAGAGTGAAGATTTGATTGCCTGGTTCAAATATAGTTTTCCATATGTTGAAAATATTGATGAAGATGACCAGCTGAAATTTACAGCAGAGAAAATAAAAAACACATGTCCTATCCCTGAAAACAAAAGCAAAAACCCATCTCTTGTTGCTTAGCATTGAGCAATGTTCTGTTGGAAAGTAACAAAATTTTGATTCCAGTCCTTTACCCTAGAATACTAACTTATGGTATGATATTTTAATCAGGATGTGACTGTTACTGGGACACCCAAGGAAATTGTATTGCTTGCTGCTCTTTTGCTAAGGAACAAAAAACCCTGACTGCTACAGCTTCAGCACTGCAATCACTACAGCACTGCAAGTGCTGAGGGACAAATCCAAGGAAGGCATGGCACAAAAAAAGGTGTACCTCCTGTATCTTCTGGTAAATTAAAATTTTACCTTAGGTGTCCTCTGGTACATGAATTCTTCCATTCTTCAAACAAAGCTGACAGTGTTGTGTGGACAATGCTTAAGCCAAAGCGTTTTCAACATCATTTTGGAGTTGTCTGAATTCTCATCCTCATCCACGTATCTGGATAGCAGAGAGATTTCAGATAGCTAAACAACTCCTGCCAGCACTCTGGGCTATGGCAACAGCTTCCCACAAGGGGCCAGAGAGTTTATCTTGACTACCCAAGCCTCAGGAATCACAGGGCAAAGGAGTAGGAATGTTCCTGCTTTGGTGACTAGCTTTGTAGTCAAGGAGCTCGAGAAGACAGAAGGTCTCACACTAATATAAATGCTCTCCTGGAGATAAAGGCAGCGGCTAATTTCCTTGCTGTGCAAACAAATGTGGACAGAGGAGAGTGACAAAAGAAGGCTGGAAAATTTCTCTGCTATTTTTTTTATTCTGTAGAATGGCACCTCATAGCACAAGTGAAGTTTTAAGAACTAACCAGTGAGGATTCTCAAGTGTCAGAACTAAGTGGATGAGAGGAGGGCATTGGAACACTCAAATGAAAACAAAGGAAATCAAAGCTAGTTAAATCTCTGAAATAGTTATGGCAAACCATATGTTTTGCTTAATCACCCATCACATTAAATCAGGGATAAGATTATGCAGTTTGATTAGAGAAATCTGAATCAAGAACTTTTAAATACTACAGAAAACCAACCAACCAACCAACCAACCAAAACCCACCAAAATCAAAACCTAAAAACCACATCTTCAGAAATAAGATACATCTCATAAGAGCTCTTATGCAGGAAATTGTTATTTAAATGACAGCTTAGGATGCATACCTGGAGACTGAGAGCAAAAGGCCTCATGAGGTAATCTTGTGAGACTTCTGTCTGGGAGATGTGCCACGCAGGTGTGTTACAGCTAGCACACATCCATTGCACTAGGACCAGGCTTCAGAGTTAAAGTACAGGCAGTAAAGCCTTGGAGCTAAAATTCTTATAGTTTGATGTGAGGCATAGGGAGATTTTGTAGTTTAGGAAAATACTGTGGGGGTTTCTGAGTGTGACAAGTAGTTAACCTATTTGGTACAACAGCACTGGGCTATTTCACATATGAAATGCATTTTTCTGTAATGTCAAGTACATGTGAAACTGTACCCTGTTATTTTAGTACCATGCTAAATAAAGCCTGTATCTTAGTCCAAACTAGTCAAAATTCCTTAAATTTTGACATCCTACAAAAGGATAAATATATGATTGTGTGTTGGGCTGACCTTGGCTGGCTGCCAGACCCCCACCCCACTCCTCTTCTTTTACAGAATGGGGGGAGAAGGTAGGATGAAAAAACTTATGACAAAAACTTAAAGTCTGGGAGATCATTTACCAATTAGCATCATGGGAAAAATAAACTTAACTTGGAGAATATTAATTTAATCTATTAATGAAATATAATGAAATGGTGATCTATTAGGACAAAACTAAACAAACTTTCCCCTGCACCACCCTTCTTCTGCCCCATACTTCCTGTGACATTAAATGTTTTGTTGGTATTATGCAAGAAGGCAAAGCTATCTAGGTGATACCTTGTTAGCTATAGTATAGAAGTGACAGAAACTAATTTCATTCTAAAAATTCATTACAAAGTCAGAATTAAAATAGTAGCAAGAATCTGAACCTGTGACACTGAGAGGCAATTGGGCAGATGTCTGTACATTCTTGTAAATGAAAGACCTGATATCAGTGGGAGATATATGTTAAGGTCCAATTCACTTTCACAGTGAAATAATTATGTTTGAATGGTGTGCTGTCAGAGACAGAAAATAAGAGTTGACAAGCCCTCCTATGTCTGCAGGTAGCTCAAATTTGTTTATCCTTTTTCAGTATTTCACTATCAGAATTAATGAAGGCAGAGGGAGCTCAGGTCATTTTGTCCAGTGATGGTGTCACAGACAGAGTCCCTTATGTTCCTGTGTGAATCCAGCCCTGAAAGGTTGCAGCTGTTTCTTTTTTTGAAGTAATAATGAAAAATAGATTTTGACATTATTATTGCCAACACACCTTTTTCTTTGTTTTCTTTAGGTGTGAATGCAGAATGAATGCAATACATAGCTTGACTACATGTTGCAGCATTCGAAAGTAAAGAATTTATTTTTTTTCCCCCTAGAGGGCCAATAATTCATCAGAATTATCTGGTTCAGCAAGTGTGCATTATGTCAGCAAATACACCTATTAAGTTGAACACAAAAAAGGTTACATGTATAGCCAATCATACACATAATTCCACTTCTTGTCACAAGCTATTGTTCACAGATTTCACAGAATATTCTGAGTTGGAAGGCACCCACAGAGATCATCGAGTCCAACTGTGAAGTGAATGGCCCATGCAGGGATATAACCCACAACCTTGCTGTTATTAGCATCATGCTCTAACCAACTAAGCTGACTTTAGTGCTTTTTCTATTAATATGTTTTCTGACTGTTATTATTATGTATACACATTCTCTATTCTAAGTGAAAATGCACATAAGTACAATGTGTAGAGTCTTAGAAGTATAATGGAGGTTTTCACATGCTTCGCTATGACACTACAACTCACATTAGCTACTTCTAGAAACAAGAAGTTCTGAAGAATGCTTCAAGCTAGTGTTGATGTTAAAGGTGCACATTTACAGACAAAGATAAGTAATATGTTTATTAGGAAAGGGCAAAGAAACAGAAGAACATATGGCATTTTCTTATGCATTTTCTAGCTGAACTGAGTGGGCCACAGACATTTATCCATTTAAAATGAAAAAGAAGTGAAAGTTGAGGACAATCAAACTGGTAAATACGAAGGACCTATCACTATTGTTGACACAAGCCAGGGTGCACTGGCCTTCTTGGCCACCTGGGCTCACTGCTGGCTCATGCTCAGCTTCTGTCAACCAGCACACCCATGTCCTTTTTCACTGGGCAGCTTTTCAGCCACTCTTCCCCCAGGTTGTATCACTGCATGGGATTTTTGTGACCCAAATGCAGGACCTGGCACTTGGCTTTGTTGAACCTCATACAATTGGCCTTGGCCCATTGATCCAGCCTGTCCAGATCCCTTTATATAGCCTTCTAAATGGTGTAGCAGGTCGCTGACTATTACCCTTTGGAATATGTGGGCTTCAGTCTCCTCCCTGTACTTGTCTTCCTGCTTGGGGGCTTGGTACTCACAAAACAAGGGGTCTTACTATTAAAGAATGACAAAGAAGGCATTAAGTTCCTCAGCCTTTTCCTCATCCTTTGTCACTATGTTTCCTCCAACAATATGTCACTATCTGGGCTTCCCTGAGGTCACAGTCTTTTCAATAGATCTTCAATCTGAGCTTGTAGATAATATACTTTCAATAATTTGTGAGACTAGAAGGATTAGTGGATTAGTGCAAAAGTCTTTGGACATCGAAGAACTGGGTTAAGAGATCTGCTTTGGGTTAAAAGAGAAATGAGTTTGATAATCTCTGCTTAGTCCCCAGGAAACATTAGTACAAATCACAAAACGACCTTCAAACATTTTCTACTATTAAAATTCTTTACTTGCAAAGGTCAAAGCTGGTGTTACATGCAGAGAAAATCATCTAGTGAGGCCATGTCTTTCTGATTGAGACTGAGCTTCAAAGCTAAGACATACTGAGATGTTCAAGCAGTACTCAGATGGATTATAACAACTTAAACTATTCCAACATTTCTGGTTAAATATTCACATTCAGGTTTTTTTGAACCATCCATTTCACACCTGTCATTTTTCAGTTCACATAGTGAGGTATCCAGCAGAGCTCACTCAAGCTGTAATCCCATTTAGAACATGGACATTTCTATTTTTTTGTGTAGACTAAAACAAACCCAACCAAAACACCTCTAGCTCTCTGCATGGAGTGCAGCTGCACGAGCGCTGACAGCAGCAGATGCTGCAGGGGGTCTCTGTGAGGAGAGGCCGGAGCTGCCCCATGCTGGAATAGCCAGCTCTGACCACCTGCCACAGGGCACAGTTGAGCCCCATGAACTGAGGTAAGGGATCCTCTGGGAAAATATATTTAAGAAAGGGAAAAATACCACACAAGCAGCATGAGGAGTGAAGTGGGAAGAAGAAAAAACACTCCTGTGAGCATCAAGAGCAGAGAAGAAGGAAGGAGATGGTCCAGGCACCAGAGCAGAATTTCCCCTGCAGCCCACGGAGGACCATGGGTTCCACCTGCTGAAATGCATGGCTATTTCCTGAAGGAACTCTGGTCCATTAAGAGCCCTCAAAGGAGCAGGGTTGCAGGACTACACCTGTGGAGAGGATCCATGAAAGAGAAGGAAGAAATGTGAGGAGGGCTATGCAGTAAAGACAAAATGTTATAGACTGACCACAACCTCTGGGCTGCTTGAAGTGAGAAGACAGAGGATTCTGGAGTGAAGAACTGAAGTTGATGCTGGGAAGAAGAGGGAGCAGGTGCTTTTACTTTTACTTTTGTCTTCATTTATCACCATGTCCCACTATTTTAATTAACAATACATTAAATTAACGTTCCCCAAGTCAAGCCTATTGTGCCCATGATGAAAATAAATGATCTCCCTGTCTTTATCTCATCCCATGAGGTTTTTCATCCTATTTTCTCACCTTTCCTATTGCAGAGAGGGAGTGCAGCCAAGGTCAGCCCATCACAATCTATTTCTGAACTTAGTAAGTCCAGCTAAAAACATTTTTAGACCACAATTATGAACATAATCCCTATCCCAGGAGTTGTCCTCAGACCACTGCAAACTTATTCAAATGCTCCTTTATGATGGAATCCTGTATTACGGATGAAGTAGATCAATCAAACTAAATTGGAACCTGCCTAGATTTGGAAATCTTCTAGATCTGCATGTGGAATTATTTCAAAGTAAATATATTAGGCTTTTATTAGGCTTTTAAATAACTATTGTTATGTCAATAAATTTAACAGTTCTAGAAAAGTCCTTATAGATTCACCTTTACAAAAGACAATATTTCTATGGAAGGACTTCTTTAATTGGTAATGAAAAAGTGAATAGATTCAATAGAATAGGAAGACAGGACCAGTTACACCAAAATAGCATTAATGGCAAAACTGCTGTTTTCATCTGGGCCTCAGGCTTAGTGATGTACTTAGAGGACACATGAAATACAACAAATGCATCAGGTCATAATCCCAAACCTTTCTGAAGGCATTGCCTTGTTACTGATTTCACTGGGCACTGGAAAACAAGTTATTCTTCGACTGCTATAACTAATTATTGCAGAGGGTGGCATACATTAACACTAGAAAAAGTTAAAATCTGCATTATGCTAACAGTGAAGTATCAGGTATCCTATTACCATAATACCAGTCCAGAAAATGGTCCATTTTTCTTTAGGGGTGACTTGTGTTCTAGATGTGTTTATATTTGCAATTCAGTAAGAATTTACATACAAATGCTGTTAGGCAAGGCCTAACAAAAATATTCTGTTGCACTGTTGCATCATTGTGGGCCAGATAACAGCTTCAGTTTTGAGTCCAAGTAAGTGTTAGAACTAATACATAAATGAAACTTTAAATAAAATATAAAAAAAGGAAACTTTACTTTTGAAAAAACCCCAACATTTACTTCTTAAAAAGACTTGTGTATAACATGGTTATAAAGCCAGATGTGATTGTATATAATAAAAGACATTTTGGATGTGACTAATAAATTGGTCAATCTTTCATTGAACACTTGAGATATTTGGTGAAGGAACCAAAACTTCAGAATAAAATTCAACATAATGTTAAAATCAGTCCCAGTCTCAATGTTACCAAATTATGTGTATTTATATATTACTACAACAAATACAGCACTTTAATTATCTTGAGAAAGACCGAGGCATTGAAGTAAATTATGGTGCTTATGAAAGATCAACATTAGTTACAATCACAGACTGTACTACAGCATACAGTAGATTTATTCATGTTTTCAGGTAAGAATATACTCAAGACCTATAAGGATACATTTACTTATGCGGAATAATACTAAATTACTGTGTAACACCTATCATACAAAAAGATTTTCCTCTTAAAAAAGTCAGACTCAGCAAAATCATGTTTTTCATGTTCTGAAAACAAATTTTTAATTATTTCAGGAGACCAAAAAAAGTCTATATTTTTTTGTACTGTAACTTTTGTGTCTGATATTTTTGCTGTACAACTTTATCACTGCACTGTTAGTTTAATTAAGCTCTTCAGAGTTTTCTATTTTCCCCTAAAAATAACTTTGTAAACATTTTGTTTACCAAATCATAATCAGCAATCAGCCACTTAAAAAATCAGTTAAGCATAAGTATTAATGCAGTTGGTTTTAAACAATATTAAAATTTGCAAATATTACGGATACAAATATGTAGAAAAGCAATATTACTGTATGGAATTTTTTCAAAGAAAGAGAAGAACATAAAAATTGACTTTTCAGCATCAGAGTGGGATGTGCTGAAATTGAACTGTACTGGTCGAAAAGCTAGAAAACAATAGATACAGTAGCAATACATCAAAGAAATTGTGATATCTTCCATAGAAACATAAAAATTAAAGTGATGTTTTATACTGGTCCCTGGCTGTGGCAAATCTGTTGGATAGATTAAAACACTACCTTTGTAGTTTCCAGATATGTTCCCAGGTCATTCTTATCCTTCTAAGAAGTCTTATCCTAATAAGCTCTATTTCCCAAACAGAATTAATTCATGCTTATGTTATAGGCATTTCCCTTGTGACATCATTTGCCCATCAGCTTAAATAGCTTTTTGTCTTCAGTATTTGTCTCTTTAATGACTTAGGGACAGTCATCATATTCCTCTGATTATTATTCTTTCTTGGGCTGAATAGTCTAAGGTTTTTTTAGACTGCTTTCCTAATAGTCTTCAGACCTGGTTAGTACTTAACCTGATTATTTGCTTTGCTTTGAATATTTTTTTTTTTTTTAACTTTTCTACATCTCTGTAGTCACAGACTTGTAAATTGTAAAATGGCATGATACTTCTGCTTTTTCTTTGGTTTAGTAACATCCTAAGGTTATTTGCATTTTTCACGAGTATGATGCAGTCAGGGCATTAGTAATTGATAACTTTTTTTTTTTTTTGGTTTGGTTTGGTTTGGTTTGGTTTGTATGTGTGTAAGTGTATTGGGTCTAGCTGAGAGGGAGTACACTTTCTCCATAGCAGCCCTCACAGTGCTGTGCTTTGCATTGATGTCTAAATAGGTATTGATAACACACCAGTGTTTTGGCTATTGCTGAGCAGTGCTGGCACAGCATCAGCACTGTCTCTCCAACACTCTGCCCTCTCATCATTAGGCTGGGGATGGGCAAGATGTTGGGAGGGGACACAGCTGTGACATCTGACCACAACTGACCAAAGAGATATTCCATATGGTAGGACGTTGGCTTAGATATAAAAGCTAAGAAAAGGAGGAGAAAGAGGCAAGGCATTTGTTATTTACAACATTTGCTTTCCAGAGCACTGTTACATGTGCTGAAGCCCTTCTTCCTGGGAAGTGGCTGGACACTACTTACTGATGGAAGGAGTAGAGAATAAAAGCTTTGGGTTTTAATTTTGCTTCTGTGCGCACACAACCTTTCGCATTAGTAGACTGCCTTGGCTCAACCTGTGAGTTGTTTTCCATCTGATTTTCTCTCCTCTGTCCAGATGAGAAGGGGGAGTGATAGAGCATCTGGTGGATGTCTGGCATCCAGCCAAGGTCAACCTACCACAGTAACTCAAGGTGTGAATCCCCCATTCATTTAAACCACAGTGCTTGAAGCCATGTGTTACTTTTCAGTCTCATTTCCTTGCCCAAGTATGATACAGTCTCCTGAGTGTAACATTGCTCCCTAGTTTTCTGCAATTCTTGAACTTCATCACACAACTGCAGATTTTGTGAAAAGCGAGTCAATGAAAATATTAAGTTAAAGAACTGCTCCATAGGGAAAGAAGACTCTCTTTACTAGGAGAGCAAGCATTTGTAAATTATTGTCATATCTTGGTTTTAGTTAATTATACTTACCCTTGCTTCTCTAGGGAACTGTAATTTCTAATCCTTACTGTATCTGAAGTGCAGCTGAGGTATATTATACTTGTCATATCTAGTCATCAGGAAAAGATTTTAAATTTATCAGACACAAAATACAAAATACACTAAACCTCACATTTTCCTCTGTTCTATTTTCATGTCTGTTTACAATGTGAAACTATAAGTGACTATGTCTTGTTTGAAATGTACTACTGGAGAAAACGTCCAAGTTCTTTTAAACATAGAAATGCTGATTTATTACATATATTTGTTACCAATAGAGACGCTTGATAACTCAACAGTGTACCATACTAAAATTAGGGTTATAAACATAAGAAAAAAATGTTGGTATCAATTAAGATCTCAACCTCCAAAATTTTTGCAATTATGCTTCCCTAAATAACTTCATTTGAATTTCAGTCTTTGTTCACATTCTTAAATCCTCAAGACACTTAATATGTACCTAATTTCAAGAACACATTAGCCTCACTAAAATTAATAAAATTATATCAATTTAAAATCAAGCATATATGCTAAACATCCTGCTGGAATGTTTATGATATTCAGGAAAATTTTCAAACCTATAAGTTCAATAGTTCTTAAAATGCAGTACCCAATATTAATTTGATGTTTTAACTTGATGCTCATCTGCTAGGATTCTTGAATAATTTCTGGTTTGCTTTTCTCTTCCCAATGTATGGAGTCCTTTTACTGGCTGTGTGGAAAGAGAATGGGTTTAATCCATTTCAGTGGAATTTTTATTGCTGTTGGGATAATAAGAATTTAATGAAATTTAGAAAAGGCAAACCCAGTATCTTGCAATGAGGACAGAATAAATCTATCTACCAGCACAGGTTGGGCTTGTAAAGAAGGCCCTGCAGTTCAGCAACTTCAGCATGAGCCAACATTATGCTCCTGAATCAATCAAGGATGAGGGCATCCTTTTCTTCACTGGAAAGAGGTTGGATATCATCTTGAGTTAGATTTTCCTTTCTTCATAACCAGTGAGACACATATGCAATGCTGAGTCTGGTGCTGAGCTCTCCAGTAAAAAAGAAGGCTGTCAAATTGAAGCAAACCCTTTAGAAAACCACCACTGAGACAGCTGGGATTATTCAGGATGAAGAACAGAAAGCTGAGGTAATGTAACTTGTCTTGAATTATGTTGTGGGAGGATACAGAGGAGACAGAGTCAAACTTTTCTCAGTGCTGTACAGAAAAGGTTGAGAGAGAGTGAACAAAAGTTGTTACAAGGAAATCACCAATTCAGAATGAGTAAAGAATGTTTTATGGTGCGGTTGGTTAAGCACCAGAGTAGGATGCTCAGACAACATGTTAAATGTCCATCTAGACCATATCTTCATCTTCTTCAAAATATTATCCTTTAGAAGCTTCATTAGATGTATTTATTACCAGCACCTCTACAGACATATCTGTGAAAACTAGATTTGATTTGATTCTAAAGTTGACATCTGAGTTTCACTGACTAGTTGGGAAAAAAGTCCTATTTAGTTGGGTTATTTGATGTGAATTGCTAATAACAATCAGCTTTATGTAATCTAATGTATCAATTAAGCCCTTTAGAGAGGGGGAAAAATGGTCAATCTTCAAGATACGAATCAGCCAAAATATAACATTAGGTGCATAGTAAGTAATTTTTTCAAAGTCTGCATGAATGTCTTATTCACTTCTGGATTCAATTCACAGTTCAGAAACTAACTTTCAAAATATTAATAGGATTTGTCAGTTAATTCAAAATACTTTCTGCAATACAACAGCGAACTTTGATCTGCTTGTTTGACACCTTGAGTCCAGTTCAAAATGAAAAGAAGCCTTGGCCAATTGACTTTAGGAGGCTTTGAATAAGTTTTATTAAAACAAATAGGACTTTGATACAAACAGACAGAGGCAAGAGAAGCTTTCTTGATATCTGGCTTTACACAAAGTATTAATGATTAAAACTGAAAACAAAGTGTGCAATGAATCACACACTTGGACAGACATATTTTTCTATACAGTGCCAACGTAGCTCTCAGTTAAACAGTACCCTTTTACAGTCCTCACTGGCTTTTTTAACTGTGGCTCAGAGGATGAGAAGAAAGGGCTTTGTAGCAATAAACAGTCCCATGGAAAAAGGATCATAGAATCATAGAATGGCTTGAGTTGGAAGGGACCTTAAAGATCATCTAGTTCTAAGCTCCCTGTAATTGGTAAGGACAAATTCCACTGGACTGGCTTGCTCACATCCCACCCACGCTAGCCTTAAACACTTCTAGGGATGGAGCATCCATAAACTTCCCTGGACAACCTGTTCCAGTGCCTCACCACCCTCTCATTGTAAAACATTTCTTCCTAATATCAAACCTAAACTTCCTCTCTTTCAGTCTGAAGCCATTTCCCCTTTGCCTGTCACTACTTGCTCTTGTAAATAGTCCCTCTTCATCTTTCTTATAGGCTCCCTTCAGGTACTGGAAGATCACAATTAGGTCTCCCTGAAGCCTTCTCTTCTCCAGGTTGAACAATTGCAATTCTCTCAACCTTTCCTCCTAGGAGAGTAGTTTCATGCCTCTAATCATCTTGGTGGCCTCCTCTGGACTTTCTCCAAAGGATCCATTTGTTTCTTGTGCTGGGGATCCCAGAGCTGGACACAGTACTTGAGGTGGAGTCTCACAAGA
>JAWWLV010000121.1:87488862-87516747 GCA_035041135.1 Platyrinchus mystaceus | reverse complement strand
GCTCTCACTCTGTTCATCCCACAGCCTGTATTTATACTTGGGCTTGCCCTGACCCAGGTGCAGCACTTGCACTTGATCTTGTTAGACCTCATGAGATTCCCATGGATTCACTTCTTGAACTTGTCTAGGACGAGAATATTGGATTCATCTTCTCTGCTGGATGCCTTTACAACTAAGAAGTGTTGTATTTTGGTTGCCTGTTTTTTTTTTATTCTACTGTCAATTATCTATCTATAATTAATTGCTTTGCAATGACTAGGCTTACTCTGACAGGGATTAAATGATAAAGAAAGTAGAGGATAACCACATATTTACTAAATCCTCTGGCTTTCGATTAATGTATATAGCTTCAGTTCTTCTAACCTAGCAAGAAGGTATCAAATCTCAACATCCTTAATTTTTGGAAGGTGTTGGTGTGCTTTTATGGTCAGTCACAAGAGTTTGCATGAAGATTTTTAGTTTCCTATCTGTTATCCTCATTGACTAGGAAGTTTATGTAACAAAATTTGAGTCTTAGAATCCATGGGAATTAAAAGTTCTAACTTAGAGGTGCCAAATGTTCTTTATTGGATGAGATTGTTGGAGTTGAATTATTGAATTCAAATTGCAACTAGGACTGAAGGGCAGGATACTAAACAAGTTATGCTGTGCAATTTCCTGTGTTGGAATGTTGAAAACAAAAAAAATTTTTGTCAGCTCTTACCTTAATTTTAGTGTAGCTACAATGATACTAACACTGTATATTGCAGAAGTATATTAGTCACAAGTATATTATTACTAAAGAAAAAGCCTCATTAGTAATGCAGTCAGCATTGCTATATAAATGTGTTATGCTCAATCTCCCACTGCCCTTCTGGGTCTTTGGGTCAATAGGAACAATTTTTTTTTAAATAAGATGAGGCTGGAAGAAGGCTACAGTAACTTGTCAGTACCACAAGTTCTTCACTGAGAGGATCTGATTATTTCCTCATCCTTGCATTTTCATGCATTTGTTTCAATGATTCATCTAATCAGTCTTTCTTCATAGGTCCCCAAATTCTATGTTATTTTGAAGTTTTACTGTAACTCGTATACTTGGTATATATTCTATACTTTTTCCTTTTTTTTCTGTTTCAAATGTCTAAAACCTTTTTTACCTAGCTCCCAAAACAACATTCTCTTCAGGATCAGTAATTGGTCATTGGAGATTTACTTACAGACCTGTGCACTCCAAACTGCAAGGCCCCTTGCTGTGATCCATGACTGAATTTCTCTGCACTACATTTTTATCTTAAGGCAGTAGGTGATTAATTCCACACCAGAAAAATAATTTTATTTCTGTCAGTTACCTAACTATATTAAAATTGTTATAGAACTACTTTCTAGATTGGTGTTACTCTACACTAGACTACACAATCATAGAGAGCGAAGTTAATTACAATAATAACCTTGTAGATAAACAATTGCTGTTATGAGTTGAAACATCTATTTAGGCAATGTACATAATATTATATAACCCATACATATTTAAAGATAGCTATCTATTATATACAGACTGGTTACAGAGGTCATCATCACAGGGAAAAGTCTGTCTTCAGCCTTCAGTCAACCAAACTTGAATCACTTTACTCTGGCAAAAATCTTGGCTCCCCTGGGTCACTTCCATGCTCTGATTTCCCACGGGGTCATCTATGCTGCAGGTATGTTACTTCACTCCCAGCTCTCTTTTGCAGTCAGCCAAATAGTTCCACCTAAGAAGAGGTACAGGTATGGAAGCACAGTTCTCAGATTTTTGTTTTAACTCAGTGACCTCTCTGTTTATGTCTCTGAATCAGCGGTGCCACTCTTGGCTACTTTAGCTTCATAATCTACCAAAGCTCTCTCAGAAGTACCTTGTCCTCCAAATATTTCCTTGTGTCACTTCTCCATAACCTCTGACATATATCTCTAGCAAAATATGAAAATATTGCAAAAATACCATAATAGAAAGTTGTAATATAGCTCAGACACTATTTAAAGTCTACTTGACTGAAAAATATAGGCTAAAAATTTCTCAGTCATGTACTTATCACAAGGGTTGGAGAAAAGGCAGGTTAAAAGTCATCATCAGTATTTAGAAATTCACACTGAGACTATGAACCTGAGACCCTGTGCAACTCTAGCTCGAGAATAAGAGCTAGAGTTTCTCTTTTAAATTTTGATGGTGTAACCTCCTTGCGTTAGAATGCTCATTCATTTCATTATGCCTACATTTAACTCCTATCTGGACAAATGAAAATTATAACTTGTATTTGTCAAGCACGAATATATTTCTGTGTTTGGTGGCCTGCAAGTAACAGTATTGTTTTTTTCATTATTCCCAACAGATTATAATGTATAATTATCAGAATAATGCAATTTAGCACATTATAATTTTTATGGGAATAGTCATCATTCAACATGTGTAACTGTGCACAAAATATTTAAATAAAATTTAGCTTTAGACTTTTTCCCTTAGCTGTATTCCCATGTAGAAGAAAATAGATGGTTGAATTATTTAAATATTACAGAATGTGATTTATTTATATTTTATTCTTTGGATTTATTACCAAAGTTTTAAGAAAAAAAAAAGGCCAGAAAAGGGAACCTGAATTCTACTGAAGCTTTTGAAAATATCACTCTTCTATACTAGATGCCATTAATTTATTCAGAAAGGAGGCAATCCAAATTAATAACTGGACCAAGAAATACAGTGCAATTGTAAATTAAATCTTCAACAACTTTGACCCACTTGTATGAAGCTTTTTCTCATCAAATCAGCATTCACAAAGGAAAAATATTTTACTGCAAAAATTTCTATTAGCTCTATTAGAAATATTCACAAGTGAATTTTGTGTGGCATGAATTAAATAACATAAGGCAGATGTAATAACAGCAAATTTTTAGATCAAAACTAAAACTGTCACCAGAGTAGGTATGTGTGTGTGTGTGTGTGTGTGTGTGTGTGTGTGTATAAAATGTATATATATATATGGAGTGGGACTTCCAAAATTTATTCCTCCAATGAAAAAATAAACAATTCATTTTAAAAGCTACATTTATCTTAATGTGATAAAATATTAAGTGACCAGAAATCTGACTTACAGGTAATTTAGGACTCTTTTTAAAAACCACAAGAATTACTTGGTCTTATTTTCAGATGTGGAGGCATGTGCTGTAGGATATATCATGCATTTGTTAAATAAAGCATCTATTTTGGATTGGTTATTTTTATTTTATTAATTTACAGAGCCTTCAGATTAGTCCAACTAGATTACTGCATATGACAATATTATCACCAGTAAAATACTCATTTTGTTCTCACATTTCAGTATCCTGGTGTCTAAGGTATAAAGTTCTGATGAGTGAGTCCATTCCATATAACATGTTAAGTTCTTTACTTTCCTGTGGGCACTCTGTGTTCACTGTGAATCTCAAACTGATGTTCAAGTATATCATAATCTGTTCAGAATATATGCCAAGGATGTTGGGGGAGCAGGAAGAAGTATTTTGGGTTTATAAACTTGTACCATAGCAAAGGTTAGGCTGTCTCTAGTCTTGGAATGACTACTTATTTCAATTTTGCATTCAGGATTAAAAACTTCATGGAAAAGGTCTTGATTCTGCATAGTGTTATTGGAAGAATGCACTGCTCTATTAATGAGCAGACAAGTGAACTAGTGATGATCTATCAAAATTTGATGTGGTATTCCATTATTAATTGATAAAAATTACAAAAGACAGATATAACTGAGTAGGCTCACGTAATAATTAACTTTTTTTCCTTTTGGATAGCTGAGGAATAAGTACCTAGGGGCTTTTTTTTTTCATCTTCCCTTTATTTTTGGTTAATATATATATGAATGGCTTTCTTTAGGACTAGATTTCCGTGCTTACCCAACATTATATTCTTTTCTTACTTCTACTATCTGGGCAGTTAAAACATTGTTGCTATTCAGACTGAAAATCTATCACTGTCATCAAACAATCTGATTTCCTGGGATTGGAAAGCTATGGAGATAGAGGAAGTGATTTGAACTGATCTGAATCAAATGAAATCTAAGCACTGCCTTTTGGGTTGTGAGAAAAAAAAAAATCAGATGCTTCCCAGGATAAAAAAAAGGTATTTGTAACTTACATAGGTCTGCCAGACCAGTGAGGTTTTGCGACTGTATGCAAGAAATATAAACATTAAAAGGTTTAATAAATCCATCAAATAAACAAAAAATTTGCTGCACAGTTAGGATATTGCCACTCAAAATCAATATAATATAAAAACCTGAAAGCAAAACTCTGCAGGAAAGAATTCAAAGTTTTCTAGATCATATCTTTTCTGAATGGGGAAGAAGTCCTTATAAAGATGGGAAAAAATATTAAGAATTTAATTTAACTTGTGTAACTCAGGATATTAGTCTGAAATGCTCAGTGTTCAGTGTTCAAATATAAATGATCCTTCAAAAAATCTGTGACATACACTGTTCAAGTTTCTTCTCCTTAAACATGTAGCTCATATATACTTATTTCAGAATGTTCTTATTGGACTGATTATCTAGCATATACACTGTGTAACTTTTCTTTATTCTGTTGGTTTTGGCTGGGGTAGAGTCACTTTTCTTCACAGTAGCTGGTATGGGGTTATGTTTTGGCTTTGTGCTGAACACAGTGTGGATAACAAAGAGATGGTTTTGTTGCTGAGCAGCGCTTGCACAGGATTAAGGTCTTTTCTGCTCCTTGTACTGCCATGCTGGAGAGGTGTCTGCGGGTGCATGAGAAGTTGGGAGGAAACATAGCTGAGACAGCTCAGTATATAAAGTGGAGAGGAAGAAGGGAATCTTTGGAGTGATGGCATTTTTCTTCCCAAGTAACCGTTACCTGTGACAGATCCCTGCTTCCCTGGAGATGACTGAACACCTACCTGCCTGCCCATGTGTTGTGGTTTAATCCCAGCCAGCAACCAAGCACTGCTCAGCCACTCGCTCACTCCCACCAGTAAGATCGGGGAGAGAATTGGAAGGGTAAAAGATACAAAACTCATGGGTTGAGATAAAAACAGTTTAATAGGAAAACAAAAGCCACACACACACAAACAAAGCAAACAAAGGAATTAATTGACTGCTTCCAATGGGCAGGCAGGTGTTCCGCTGTCTCCAGAAGATCAGGGTCCCACCAAACATAATGGTTACTTGGGAAGACAAACACCATAACTCCAAACATCCTCCAGCTTCCTCTTTCTTCCCCTCACTTTATATACTGAGCATGATGTCATATGGTATGGTATACCCCTTTGGTCAGTTTGGGTCACCTGTCCTGACTGTGTCTCCTCCCAGACTCCCATATACCATCAACTTCCTTGCCAGCATGGATGTATGAAGAGCAAAAAAAAGGTCTTGTCGCTGTGTAAATATTGCTCAGCAATAACAAAACACCTCCATATTGTCAGCCCTGTGTTCAGCAACAAATCCAAAACACAGCCACATACATTTCCTCACAGTCACTTTGAGGAAAATTAACCCAGCTGAAACCAGCACACCATGGAAAGCAGTGAGTGAATTCCTTGTTTTGGTTTGCTTTTGTGCATGGCTTTTGATTTACCTGTTAAACTGTCTTTATGTCAAACCATGAGATTTCTCAACTTTTACTTTTCTGATTCCCTCTCCCATCCTGCTGGTGGCAGAACAAGTGAGTGGCTGTGTGGTACTTAGTTGCTGGCTGGGGTTAAACCACAACACAATATTTTCATGTGTACTGGAATATGATATATATTAAATACTTATCAGATTTTTTTATAGTAATGTTTATTGCCAAAAAAATTTTCAAACATCTCCAGGTTGCCTAATAGTTATGATCCAGTTATTAAAATTATTAGAAATGCCTCTGCCTGACTTAAGGTACAAATGAGACCAGATGCCAAAGTCAACAGTACGGTAGGGTTTTATTTAATGGTAAATGTGAGACAGAGAAAAAGAGATAGAAATATGAAAAGGAGAGAGGGCGGGGGGGGGGAAAGAGAGTGGCATCCCGTCCGTCCGGTTCTTCTGGTCTTCTTGGTGGTAAGTTTCCGCAAAACATGAAGTCTAGCGGATTAAGATACATTCAGGAGATGCCAGGCACCTCCCCTGGGGTGATGGGGAAGCTTTGCAGTCTCTTGCAACAGGCTCTGGATTTGTTGCCCCACTTGGATCACAGGCAGTTCTTTGACGGTGGAAGGCCTCAGGGATGAGTGTGGGGGCGCTTCAGGGGTCTTTGATGGTTTAGGACCCCTTCTCAGCTGCCTCTCACATGAATGTCCTTATGTACTGGTCTTCCTGGAGCAGAGAGTGGGGAGGGAGTGGGGAAGATGATGTGGGGGTGTTTAATCTTTTGGTTTGGTGTGGAGAGATTTCACCATCACATGCCCAAAACCATTCTCCACCACCACCCGCTGAACTCAGCTAGGGCTGATTCTTAACATGGATACATTCTTCTTTCCTGAGCCTTCTTTACTTCTCCTCAAACTTGACATGATTAGACAATGATCTTATCTCAAGTCCCCAGTCATAGTCCAAATTCCAGTCAGGTTCTGGTGGCCCCAGACAGGCAGTTGCCTCCCTGTAGCTTGACAAAAAGCCTTTCTATGATTTTGACAATGTTTAAGACATTAACAACATTTCAGTCCGTCATAATAATTTATAAAATATAATTTCCCTTCAACCTTGTTACTACAAGGCTAAGTAAATTTTAGAGCGTTCATATTACACCATTCTGCATAACACAGCAGCCTCATTTCTTTTTGGCACAGCAGTATCATTACCTGAAAACACACCAGCTACAGCATTGGATATAATATCTAGCAGCTGTGGTTTTCTATGCACCTTCAGTCAAACCAAACTGGCCACTGCAGCATCACCCAGTTGCGTTCTCTTTCTTTTGACTTCTGCACAAGGAAGAACAGTATCTCCAAATGATTATAAAATATATATCTCTATTTGCTTTCTTGAAATTGCACATGATTTACTGAATGATTTATCAGTCCTAAAACCAAAAGTACGTATCACAACAATTCTTTTTGGAAGAAGTTCGGTGCTTTCAGCTGAACAGAACAAATAAATTGGTTGTTCTGTATTATTAGTGTTAAATTTTATTGACTATTAATGTTAACATCACTGAAATGTTGATATTTAACTGAAAGTTAACTAAGTTTATTAATATTTTGCTGTTTGTAGTATCCTTGCTATGTTTTTACTATGATAGCAAAACTTGTACAACTTTGGTATCAAGTTGGTTTTTTTACACAAACTTAGGTATTGATTAAAGTTCTTTGCTTATTGCTTTTTTTTAAACACCTACTAGATAATTCATTCTGTTACTTGTTTGAAAACATCCTCTAGTGAATGGCAGAGGTAGCACTGACTGGAATGAATATCCAGTCAGCTTCTCTTTCCATCCACTAAAACAGAAATTAAAACATCAGGTGGAAAAGGCAAAAAAGACCCAAAACAACAAAACACATGAAAAAGAAGAATGAGACCCAGCAATCTCAACTGAACCCAGGAGTGCACATCCTTTGTCAGTGTTGCTGTCTGTTTTGTGTGAATGGCTTATACTATCTACCTCAGTTAACTGTAAAATAAGGCTAATTGTACAAAGCTTTGCACGCATAAGGTTTTTGCTTCATATTTTGAGACATCGCAGGACAGGGAACGAAGCACAGATTCCAAATTTATTATTGACATATTTCTTCATGACAGGGTCCACAGCTTCAGTTCTGTAGAAAAGGCTATAACCCATCAACTTCTATTCCCACATTGATTTATATCTGTGTTTATCTTTGTTCCTGGGGAGTGATTTTCTGAAATTGATACTAAGAATGGAACCTCAAATAATATTTTTCTCTTGGTGTTATCCTTTTTTTCTTCCCTAAACTTTTTGAAGATTAAAACAACATATACCATATCTTGAGATAGCCCATAAAAGTAAGATTTTCTCATTTTTAAACAATATGCAGTACTGTACATATGTTGGGTAAGCAAAATTTAAAAGGTTTATTGGACTTGGGAGATCAATATATGGAGATCTGTATCTCCTCTTCTCTGTAATAGAAGAATTCCATCAAGAGTATCATAGCATACAGATTAACAATCAGTTGCACAGGAGTAACCAGCTTCAATGTCTTTCTTCATATGAAATCTATGACTGAATAATTTCACAGAAAAAAAAAAAAAAGGGATAGGAATAAACTTAGAATAGTCTGAAGTCTGCAAGGAAGGAAGAGGTGGAACTAATACAAGCACAGTATGGAATGTGCTCTATAGAGCAGGATTAATTAGTGCTAAGGTTACCACCAACTAGTAGAAGAGTCAGAGCAGGGAATGTTCAGTAACATCGATTTTCAAATAAAATTTCGAGCTATTTAAACAAGTCAGGTGATGTTATCAAAGACAATTGCTTTTTTTACCATTAGATTTTCTAGTGTTAAATTTTCGCTAAGTAATAATGGAGGTATCAAAAATAGATTGCTTGATTCGTACATAAATTAATATTAAAAGAAAACCACCTTCTTTTGAAGTTTTTTTTGCATAAATTGGTTCCCCAGGTAGAAGATGACAATAGCAAAGAAATAAAAGACAGAGTGAGAATTATTTCCTCAATTTCTACCAACATTTTGTGCTTTTGAAAAGCTGTAGGTCTTCCATGAGCTATTTTTGATTCATTCATTTCATAGTGAGAGGCAAGCTGTAAAGCCCTCTGGAAAAGATGACCCACTTCTGCAAAGCAGCAAATGGTGTAGATGTTATGTAATTTGTATGCTCCTGTTACGTACTCTCACATGTGATGTCATCCCAAGGGGCTAATAATTTAGACAGCAAAAGATTAGATTTATTCCAATATTTTTTTGCAAAGTCACTTAAGTGTCATGTGTTATGGTTTACTCAACAACTCAGTGGAAAGATATCATACTTATTTATGAGAACATACATTTACCTAGTAATAGGATGTTTGGGTTTTGTATTTTGGGATGAAAAAAGGTTAACACTGTGATGCATTTATTTTATTTCTAAGAACAAAGAATCTAGTTTTCATGCACAAGTAGAAGATAATGGGAGAATGGACTTGTCATATTTCTAACAAATTCCTCTCCCCCAAACCAAGTTTTTAGTGTAGTTACTTGCTATCTACTGAGCAGCTAAATTTAAAATGATGCTGACAATTTCTTATGGACAAGAAAGAAATATTTGAATATCTTTAATATCTTGTTATACAGTAAGTAGTAATATGTTGATACACAGTTTCCAATGAATCATTGTCTCTTCCTCTATTATTGAATATGAAAATGGCAGCATGAAACAAGCTTGTCTCTATGCATTTGAATTCTGGAATGAAAATATTTTCTTACCTTCAGTGTTTTTCTGAGAATACTTTTATAACCCCAATTGTCAGTAAACAGCATTTTGGAAAATTTGGGGAAATTACCTGCTAAATCTTCATTGTTCATATGCATCGATCTTTACAAAATCTTCTGATAAGGCCACATAGAGAAGCTGAAGGACTTGCAGGGAGAATCCCAAAAGCAAACATTTAATATGCACATACTCCACCTAAAAGTATCAAATGATGTGAAAATCATCTCTCTGATAAAATTGCAAAGCTCTTTTCATGTAATGAGGAAACAAAAAAAAGAGAGTTTCTAAAGAATAAAATTGCAATGAAGGTTATATTTAAATAGAGGAAAAAGTACTATGACAGACAAAAGGAAATTGTTATTTCTTAGTTAGCTGATACTACCTTTACTGACTACAGAGTAAAGTTTTATTGTATTTATTAATTTCTTCCTTTTAGGGTTTTTTTTGTTGTTAGTTTGGTTTGGTTTTTTTTCCTTTATGGCCAGAGTGTGAATTCAAGAACACAAAATAAGATTACTTCTGACATTAATAAGCAAAATTTCATAGATGAAAATATTAAAAGAAGAATAGAAATAAGGAAAAATTAATATGGATTATATCTTTTTCGTTATTTGTTTAACAAAATAAAAAAGTGGAAGGTACGTTGCTTCTTTTCCTCAAAGTGTGCTCTTTTTAATCACAGCAGCCCATGCGGTTGCATTTTTTGATACCACTGTGCATCCTGAGTAAATATCAAGAAGCACTTCTCTGCCACATGGAACCTTGCCATGTATTCCTTATTTCAGCAAATGTTTCTTCATGTTCCAGGGTATTAAGACATGTCACTGGAGCAGTCTTTGTTTCAAAATACTGAAAAGCTAGTAATTCAGTTTGTTTCTGAAGACCCTTCAGTAAAGCTAACAGCTACAACACTGTTAAAGTAACAAAACTGTCAAGGTGTACTGGTTTCAATAAAAGCTTTGTGTTTTCCTTTTTCCATTACCTGTTTGTTACTTTCATTGATGATGTTACGGTAAATCTAAAATGAATGTTCTCTAGGGAGCAGATAGCGACTTTACTTTAGGTTTCAGGCACATCTTAAAGAATACTGAGAACAAAAAGAAATTATTCAAATATATGTGCATAAGAACAGAAAAGATCAACCTTTGAACTGTCAAATCTCATACGAAGCAAAGCTGAACTAACGATGTAAAATTTCCAAGGACTTACACGTTTATTAACAGGCCCCCTTGCCTTCTGTGATTTAGAAAAAAAGTTTTTGTCTGAATGAATCTCAGTTCAGTGACAAGAACTATTTGAGAAACTCCAAATCCTCTCTGTATTGCAGTTAAGTTCTACCTTCTGAAGGAATTAGGCTTCTGAGCATAGGACTCAAAGTCAAATCTGTATGATATCACAAAGTACTTCTATAGTAGCAATAAAACAACATGAAGCATAGGTTGAGTCTTCAGTATTTTAGTGACAAGAAAATTGAAATAAGTTTTGTCTAATACCTTTCAAATTTTTTCTGTGAAAACTGAAAACTGATGTATGGCTAATGCTATGTGAGTATCACAGACAGAAACCTGAACCGAACTGAGAAAATAATCTACAGGTTTATGTACATACAGACCTAAATTTGCAAACTTTTATATAGTCTCTACAGACCAAATTTTCATGTGAGCTAAGAATAGCTGGGTTGATCACATCCAACTGAAATAGAATGTTCTATGTGCCCCTGCTGAAATCCATGTTAACAATATTTGACAAAATTTAACTCACTAAAATATTGGTAATTTGTTGGGATTCTTTTGGTAACAAAAATGCCTTTTCATAATAAGCAAAGTAATTCCAATACATTTCATTAAAGAAGCATTTTAAACACTGTTTTATATTAACAATCTCTATAAAACAATTTAAACTCATTTTATATATGGTGGTGTTGAAAAAAAGGACCATATTAACAGAAATATGAACATTTGAAAGAAATTTAAAGTCTTAAGAAAGTAAGTCTTGGAACGTCACCCAAAGATACATTAAAGACATGTTCTCTTTAATAGAACAGCTAAAATAAAGCTAAATCTTAGTACCTTCCCCAGAACTTAGTCCAACTAAACTCCATAATGAAAGACTTTAGGAGAAAAGAAGAGAAAATAAAATATGGGATAATAGGATAAGTATTAAAATGTCAACGTTTTGGATGTGCCTTTTTTATCTCTGATGTGCATAGTTCAATGATAGCTTGATGTATAATTCAGGATTGTTCCTAATTTAAAGCATTACAAAATAAATCAGTCAATAAGGATGTGATCATTAGCCTGCTTTTTTGAACCTCTTGATCTTTTTGTCTTTTACTTCTGCTGACTTCTATCCAAGGATCTAGCATTGATTTGACAAAAAATTCACTAGGAAACCTGCTGTTGATCTTATTTGACTTTCAGCTTCTTCTATGGAAGTTGGAAATAGTTGTGGCATATTTGATGTTTATATTTAGAATAATATTTTTGTTTTAAATTTAAAAAAGCTGTCATGGCAAAAGAATTTCATGAGTTAAAATGATGGAATTCTGGGGAAGTATCACTATACATGCATAGCTTGTTATAATATTAGCCTAAACTACCCATCTAGAATGAGGGGGAAATTTTGTAATTGGAAGTCTGTGAGTGATATAAGCTAAAACTGCAGAGGGGATGGACTTAGGATAAAGGAATTGTTGAAAATAGATGCACATGAAGGTGAACAAAGGTCTAGAGAAAGAAGAGCATGAGAAAAATACATCTATAAGACAGAGTAAGAAAAGATAGGAAACAAGTTTGGAATGAGGAGGAAACTGGTTGGGAAAGAAGTTAAGAGAAGTCATTGAACTAGTCATCCCCAGAACCCTACAAGTATACTGTAGTTCACAGGACAGAGAAACAAAACAGCACAAAAGCTTTCTGAAGAGATCAAAAGCTCAAGCAGTGCTTTAAACCCCAGAAAAAGAGTGAAATATGCCCAGATGATTCTTGGAAGCAAAACATTTTTCACACTACAGATAAAGGCAAAAAAAATCCTAGCAATTCTGCTAGTTTCAAGTGGAAGAAAATTTTTTCTTCCCCAATCTCTTGTGATCCTTTTAATAAAGTGCTGAGAATAACATATTGTGTCTTGGGATGGTTAATCTTTGGTCTGACAGTCTTAATTTCTGAAAAATAGGAGCTTTATTTTCTGTCACTAGGATGCAACTTCAGTGACTTTTAGGAACAAGATTAACTAATTCATAGAAAATATGTATGAATCGACAAGTACTGCAAACTCAGAGGTGGAGAGGTTCTGTTATCGATACTTATGAAATACAGAACAAATTACTATAAACTAGGTAATGAAAAGATTTTAAAAATCTGATTCTTTATCAAATAATGTTTATATAGTAAGATCTTATGCTCCATTTGGAATAATACTTCGTCCATGGAAGTATTGAAGGCCAGGTTGGGCGGGCCCCTGGGCAATGTGGTGTTGTGGAAGGTTCCCTGCCCACGGCAGACGTGTTGGAACTAGATGATCTCTAAGGTCCCTTCCAACCCAAACCATTCTATGATTCTATAATTAATACACAAACACAGAAATGATAAATATTCGAGTGGTGTTCTGATGACTTTTAAATCTGCAGTAATATTTTTAATGTTTGTATGGTACTACATTTACACCCGTAGACATGTTTGACTTTATTAGGCAAAAAAATATCAGATATGCCAAGATAGATGAGCATTGGCACAATCTAATATGTAATATTTTGTACCTTATGTTACTGTGCACTGCAATGTAGAGATCATCATAAACTTTATATAAAAGTATATATGTAAGAATATTCAGAATGGAGGTTTTGTCATAGCCTTCAAAGAGATTCAAATGGCAGTGTCTACTGTTCATTTCTGGGGGTATAAGTGTTGAAGTATTTTCTATCCAGTTAAAGGATCTATTGATTATTTTTTTGATAACTGAATTACTTAAAACGTTTGAACTACATGAAAAGATGGATTTTCTGCCATTAAGTCATTTATGTTCGAACTACATGAAAAGATGAATTTTCCTCCATTAGGTAATTTCCCTGATCTAATGCAAATCTATATATCCTCTTGATATGGCAATATGTGGCTGGAAAGCAGCCTTCCAGAAAGGACCTAGGGCTCCTGGCAGACACAGACTTGAATATGAACCAACAATGTGCCCTTGTGGCAAAGAAGACAAATGGTATCCTGGGAGGCATTAGGAGTATTACCAGCAGGTTGAGGGAAGTGATCCTTATCTTCCACTCAGCACAAGTGGCACAAAATCTGAAGGATTGTGTCCAGCTTTGAGCTCTCTAGTACAAGAGAGACATGGACATACAGGAGACCTTCCAGCAAAGGACCATCAAGATAACCAGGATCTGGAGCATCTGTCCTGTGACAAAAGGCTGAGGCTGCTCAGCCTAGACATGAGAAGGCTCAATGGGGATCTTGTCAAAGTATACAAATACCTGAAATGTAAGTGCAAAGAAGATGTGGCCAGGCTCTTTCCAAGGATATCCAGTGACAGGACCAGAGGCTGCAGGTTACCCTGCTTGAGAAGGGACATCCAGAGGTTCCTTTGGACCATTCTATAATTTGAAAATTCTGTGATTCTAGAAATACAATTTGCAGAATTTTCAAGGTTTTTAATTTCTCTGTTTATTAGTTTTATTAGTGAATATAGTAAGATTTGGTCTTGAAAACTGATTTGAAGAGATTGGAATTAACTACTTCATTGTTCAAAGAGTGAATTGAAATCACCAACATCGAGTTGACTACACACATTATAGAAAATATGTATAGTTCATCATCTGACTTAGGCATCCATAGTGGTTTAGTGTTGACTCTACTCACACCCTGCTGCTTATTTTCTGTCCTCAGTGGGAGAAAACAGGATGTGACAACTGAGGGGTCTAAGTAAAGACAGTAAGATCCCTTGTAATTTACTGCTGTAGGCAAAAGAGACTAAACTTGGGTAAAATAATCTAATTTATTGCCAATTAAAATAGATTCAAATAGTAAGAAACAGACATTAAAATAACCCCTTCCCTCCTGCCTCTCCAGAGTTTAACTTCACTCCTTATCTCCCGACTCATCTGTCTCTGACTGACCATCATAGGGTGTAGGGGGCATGGCAAGTGCACAGCTGTTTCTCTGTTGCTGCTTTTCTCTGGCACCTTTCCTCTGTTCCAGTGTTGGCACTCTCCATTAGCTGCAGTGCCTTCAGCTACTCCGGTGTGGGCTCAGCATGGGCTGCAATTCTTTTAAGAAATACAAACCTGCCCCGGCATGGTCCTCCATTCCCTGCAGTGTGGATATCTGCTCTGACCCAGAGAGCTCTTCCTCTTCCTGCTCTGACCTTGGTGTTCCCTCTGATGTTTCTCACTCTTTCCTGTCCTCTCTCTGTTGTTCCTTTGTTTCATTAATTTTACCATTAAGAAATTTTACTTTCGATTTTAGCATTAAAGTCTGCACTAAACATTTTATTAACAGTATTTTCCAGGATTGAGTTTATTTGTTGATGTTATAAAAATGTTTTCTTTCTTTATATTTTACTTTGTCCAAACTAAAGCCTACAAAATAAAATTACATGATCTGTTGGAAAAAGAATCTCATTATAAACTTTATTATTGGACAAAGAAGTTGAAAGGATCATTTAATTCAAATTTCTTCATCCATCTGGACCTTTGTTTCAAACTATTTTATTAAAGTGTGGAGTTATTTTGTAGAAAATTAAGAAGAGATGGGCTAATCACTGAGAAAAAAAAAAAATCTCTAATAATAACAGAACTTCATTTCAGCAAGTTCAGATTCAAACTATAAGTATATTCTGGCACTCACAGATTGAGGTAATATTTCTGGGGGGAGTTAGAATGGTTTGCATGTTCTTTTGTAATGTTCTGTCCTGGCAAGGATTAAAAAAACCAAGGACTCTCGGACTAAGATTTTCATTCCTGCATATATTTGAACAAGAATCTGGGTTTTAGAGCCGAGACGTCATTCCAGAGACCACTGGTAGTCCTACTGACACCCTCACAGTAAGATGAAATAACACAACAATTTTGAAGAAGCATAAGGTATGTTTCACATAAAGCTGAGTCACAATCTTTTGAACTCATGGTAACCAATGCTGGCTTTAGCCAAAAAGGCCAGGTAAATACTTGACTACCCTCCTGGGTTCTCAGGGCTTTTTTATTTACTTTCTTTGGTACAAGAGCAAGAAACTGTAATTTGCTAATAATAAATAATCACTTGCTCATTTTACCCTATCTAAAGGTTTAAATTTTTACACTCAACTTCTGGTTTGTTCTTAGTTGCTGTTCATATATAATTATAGACTATAACTATATAGTCTTTACAGGTATATTCTTAATATTAACAGAATTATGAAGCCATAAGATAAAAGAGGTTGAGATAAAGCCACCAACTTAGTAGCAACCTAATCAAGCATAGGCAGATGGTTAGAAAAGTGATTGTCATATTTTGTATAAAAAGTTTAACAGTAAGAAATTAAATTTCCTTTCTCCACTAACTTATTTCCAGACTAGCAATTTCTACAACAACAAAGAATGAGGAGGATTTGTAGCTAGCCCCAGAGAGCCAAATTAAACAATGCCTGTTACAGCAAGGTCCATTTTTCTCTTGTCTGGTTTGTTTCTGTTTGCTGAATATTATCTTTCAGTCAAGAAGAGACTGCAATTCTAGGAAGGCCTGGCAATTAGTGGTCCAAAATAAAGGAAATATTCCTTCTTGGTAAATAAAAGGAATTCAAGATATTTTAAAAACAAAAACAAACAAAACCTCAAACAAAACCACACAAACAAACAAAAACAAAAACAACACAGGAAAGTGAGTGCTCAGAATCTTAATTGCTATTGTCTGCAGTCCTTCCATATTCCTAGGGACAGTAAAAACTTTTTGAATAAAAGGAGTAAATAATGAAAACTTTGGTGTCTTATCAAGAGGAGATGGATAACAGAGGATTAGTCTGAAGACATTCCCTATATGAAAAAATATCCTAAGCAGCTTGACGGAAGAGAAAGCTCAAAAGATGTATTTATTTGAAAAATATTCATGTCAGGAAGCTTTTGACAAGTAGTATCAAAAGAACTAAGGAAAAAAAAAGGTGCCAAAACAAAGAGAATTGTTGATTTAGTGTGGTACATGCTTAATATACAGTATCTGATCTTGCCAGTCAGCACAGTCATTTCATAAAAGAAAGCATCAAAAAGGTATTCTTTTTCTTACTGTCATGAGTCTTCCTTCAGATCTTAATTAACAATAATATTTTCAAGTTTTCAGTTTATTAACAAAAGATCTAAAAAGATCAAGGGAATGCACCAGGGTTTCAACTCTATTATATCAGTAACCTTGTAATTCCCCTGACAGATGTGTTTGAATATTCTAATGGACTCCACCTGATCACAGGCACATCAACAGTTCAAAGATAACACTTTCATCATACACTGATTGTGGGCTTATTCTACCTCACCTTATCATGTATAATATTCAGGGTATTCAGAGATAAATCTGCAACATGAGAGTATTGAAGTACATGCACTTACATAAAACTAAAATCTTATGGTCTCCATTATGTGCTGCTTTTGACTGGGGTAATTTTCTTCACAGTAGCTGTTATGGGGCTGTCTTTTGGATTTGTGCTCAAAACAGTGTTGATAACACAGGGGTGTTTTAGTTATTGCTGAGAGGGTCTTTGCACATCGTCACGGCCTTTTCTGCTTCTCACACTGCTCCACCAGCGAGGAGGCTGGGGGTGTTCAGAGGGCTGGGAGGGGACAAGCTGGGACAGTTGACACCAACTGACCGAAAGAACCTACAGCATCACGCTCAGAATATAAAACTGGGTGAAGAAGAAGGGAGGAAGGGGAGGGATGTTCAGTGTGCTGGTGTTGATCTTCCCCAGTAACTGCTGACACGTGATGGAGCCCTTCTTCCCTGGGAATGGCTAAAAACCTGCCTGCTCGTGGGAAGTGGTGAATGAATTCCTTGTTTTGCTTTGCTTGCGTGTGCAGCTTATGTCAACACATGACTTTTCCCACTTTTCCAATTCTCTCCCCCATCCCACTGTGGGAGGAAATGAGCAACAGCTGCCGCCTGTGCTTAAGCTACAACAGTGTATTTTGTCACACCTTCGCCGTATAACTATGGTTTTCATTGCTTTTTACAAAATTAATGAATGTATCTAATGTAATCCCTATGTAATGATAAAGCAAGGAATACCCTTACATTTCTTCCCTCAAACATCAGCATAGCCTTGTTTCCCTAAGCAAATATCTGAATTTTTCCAGCTCCCCTCCCCCAAAAAATCAATCTTTTATCTGTGATGTTGTCATGAGGAAATACTCAGAGCAGGTTTATTTTCTCTCTTTATTGGAATAAATGAAATAGCATATTTTTTTTTCAAAACAAATTCTGTTTAATAATAATTAAATAATGATGTGATTACTCTCTAAATGAATATGAATTACTTCTTGCTAACTACTTTTTCTGTAATGCCAAGTTTAATTACGTGATTTACAGGACATAAATAACAAAGTATGGGAACAAAGGAAAGGCAGGGATGATTTTGCTCTAACATATGGACTGCAAATATTATAAAATTACAATATTAAACATATGATATAAATATTTAAATGAGGAAAAGAAAAAAAAAAACCTCAAAAATGCTTTGGATTATTACTCCTATTTTCACAGATCATTTCTTCTTTTTGAAAAATCCTTGATATGCATGTAAAAGTTATGATAAAAAGCCTGAGTTCTTCTGTTTAACTGGAGAAATTCACAGTGGGTCCTGAAGCAGACTCATAAATCTCAGTTTTGCATTGGCAAGAATTCTCTTTTTTAGGTAGGAACAATATTCTTTATTCATTTAAGGGGAAGCATCATGGACCTGCATAGCAATTTGCAAATACTGTGGTGTAACAGGATAATCCTTACTGGGGAAAGAAGTAAACTGAAGCATTACCATATTATTTTTTTTTCTATGCCATCAATTAATCCCTCTGGTTTAGAATTGCATCCTGAAAGCCCCTGAATGCCCCTGTGGTAACTCAGGTGCTTGACCATTCAGCCCTTAGCAACAACATGGAGAGTGGGAGAATGATAATTTTTTTTTTTTTTTCATGTAGGGATATTTTTCTTCTATAAGTAAGATTGTTGGATTTTACATAATTTTACATAAAAATGCACAAAGTACTGACTTTCATTCATTAGCAATCAAGAATGTTTTATCTACTCACCTAATTATATTCCCACGTAACATTGTCATCCTCTGTTCTGCAAAATAATTCCTCCTGAGCTGTTTCTTCTGTCATGGTTTTAGTGGGAAAAAAATTATAAGGGACCAGCTCTCCCTCCTACCCCTCCCTTGCCCCCATTTATCTACCTTATTAGTAATTGGCTTCTGTATATGGGGGACATTTGTGGGTGTAAACTGATGATTTCATAATAATTATAGTGTGCAATATTGTGCTATGGACACTGACTTTCTAAAGACCATGTAGTTGACATTTTTAATGTGGGCCAAACATCAGGAGCTAGAATCAAAGAACTCTTTATTCAGCTGAAATTTAGTCCCTTTAGTGGCTACAGCCAGGTTAAGGCACTGGAGCTTTGGGCTCTGACATAATAGCAAGTATGACTTTCTACAGGATCTTTATGGTTGCTCTTTCCCACTTGTTTTTCCATTTGTTATGTAGCTCCTTCATAGTGTAAAATTACCTCATGAATTCATCTAAAAAGTTTTGAACTGCAGCAGTTTGAATCATCCTATCAGGTGGCCCAAAATTGTTACCAGCTTTAGTACATTCATTTTTAAACTGGAATGGAATGGTGCCACTGCTCCTTAAAGTTGGTATATTACTGTAGTGGGAATGAAAGTTGCCAAGCTGCAGGGCAGCTGAATATTGAAATTATCACATTCATATATTTTCTGAGTGGGTGGGGTTACATAGCTCAAAATAGCTGTGGACAGTTGACAAAAGTTATTCCTCCTGCAGTCTACCCTACCTTAGATGCATGATCTATCCAAGAATTTTGTTTGCCTTTTTTAACTATACCAGGCTATAGGTTTCCATCAATCAAAACATGAATAAGACCAGCAATAATGCTTGTTTTAGCCACAATCATCTTCTTTACATCCTCCCATAGTACCTGACATCAAGTACATGGGGAGTGCTTTATATATATATAGCATATTAATACCATACTTGGTGTTAATTTAGTTGCCACATATAGACATCTAACAGCATCTGGACATTGTGGGGCATCCAAAATTTCTAGACAGAGTTGGCAGACATGAACTGTAGGTGACCCTCTCAAGGTATGTCTGAATGACAGCTGCAGTTCAACCAGGTGTACTAGGACAATTCAAGAGCAGTTGTCTGCATATGGGCTGCTAAATTATACTTTCAATGTTCAAAATGGCATTCCACTGTAGGTTAAAATACCTACTTATAAATGCCTATGTGTGAGCTAGGTGCTAGAGTTCCCACTGTGGATCTAGGACTGGATTTCTCTGCTTAAATGTAGACAGAAAACATCCTTTTGGTTTAGGCAGTACATACTTTCTGGCTTCTAGGTTTACTGTAGAAAAATATAGATCTTCTGTAAGTCCTTTGATATATCTGCCACCATGCAGAAACATTTTGAATACAGGGCATGTCATTTGGCACTGAGTTCCCACATCTACATGTAGGCAGTTGACTCCCACTCCTTGTCCATTCAGTCAGTGAGCCGAAAGAGTGACTCAGCAATCTGCATGGATGACATCAGCTGGTTAGTCAGCTGAATGGCTGTCTAGGATCTATCAATTGTATTGATGGGGACTTTTTTTTTAAACAGAAGTATGTGGTGACATTTTAGATGCTCTAGGGTTTCTGATGTATCAGCATCAGGCTGACAGGTAGAACAAAAGATTTATGGGAAATTTAGGCTGTTATGGGGTTGGAAACAAGATAGTATATTCTAAGTCATCTCACATAACTTAACATGCTTAATTTAGTGTTTTAGACTTCAAGAGGTAGCCAAGGGAATGACTAAGAATTTCAGCCTTATTGATAACAGAAGGCTGAGCACTAGCTATGGAACACCACACATTATCCCTGAACAACATCCTGTAATTAAAAAAAGCTTTTTTGTTTGCTTTTATAACTTGATTATGAGATTTTTTTTTTTAAATGAGGAGAAAAGATAATGCCAAAAGGTGTGATTTTAAATAAAATATTTTTCAAAGGAGCTTCTCTCTACACTCCAACCATCAGTTTAAAGAAAAATTATATTCTGAAGTCAATTAGAGATTTTTCATAAAAAATCCTCTCACCCAAACTTTAAATGAAAAAATGATGAAGCATAAGACAATATTCCTGAAAAAGTGGTGAGAGTGACAGGACACTTTAAACAGAGTGGACTAGATAAGTACTGACAAGCTAGTTTCACCTACTGCATGACTTCAGTGACACAAAGCTTCTGAAACGCATATCTTGATTGTGTATATTGGATTAGGACCTTTTGATATCATTATAATGAGATGAGCACTGTAGAATGTCACTGAAATGTAGTCTTTGAAACTTAAGCAATAGCAACTGCTCACTCTTTTCCAAAGAAATTTTACTTTAATTTTTACATCCCACATAAGAATTTTCAGGGATGATTTCTTTTTGTGAAAGTTAGAGATGCAGAATTTCACTTTATAATACAAATTCCACTCAACTGTTCAACAATGGTACTGACTTATAATAATAATCAGAAGTTCATATTTATCACATATATAGTCTATTCTAAGTAGAATCATAGAATCATTCCGGTTGGAAAAGACCTTTGAGTTCATTGGATCCAGCAATAAACCTAACACTGTGAAGTCCATGACTAAAACGTCCCTAAGCACCACATCTACAAATAGTTGAAAAATACTTTCAATTAATCCGTCTCACAGTACACAGGAGTATGCAATATAAAAAGCATGAAGTGAAACACACATGATGCAAGTTGCCTATTCTCACATAGGTAAGCAAACTCTGCAGCTGAATCAAATTAGAGCAGAATACCATTGTAGAGTAATATGCAAATATTATTGTGAAGGCATCAAAAGCTAAAGTTATATCTTGTGCACTGAAATATTCATAATTCTACTATTTCATCCCCAGAGAGTAAAAGCAAGTGGAACAAAAGTGAGGTATATTTTCCTTATGTTTTCTACAAGTATTACCAGTACAGAAGTGGGAAATGTTGTATTACCAACTATAATTGTTAATATTTATAAATCTGGAGATGATCACAGAAGAAAATCACAGTAAAGACAGCAAATGAAGTGTAAACAAGATGGTAAATTATGGAACTATTCTTTTTTTACCCCTTAATGTTTTCAGATTGGCTTTTATTGGATTTAATATCTATAATATGGTCACAAATAAAACTATATACATACTGTATTGTAAATACTACAAGTTACAGATTACACTGACAAACTAGTATTGAGGTACTTATTTATTTAGATGTCCTACCTTTAGATAATAAAAAATATTTTTTCCTTTTTCATTGTATAATAATAAAGGCAATAGATAAGCTAAGTCGATATTTATATAACAGTTGTTCATGTTCTTAGATAGCTAGAGCAAGCCATAGCTTGTCTTCTACCTAATTTAGTAGTCAATATTGTCACTATCCTTAAAAAAATCTAAGTCCATTTGGATTCCTACTATTCCTCCCTTTAAAATAATTTAGTTTAAAAGTATTTTTACCATCCTAAAAATTTGTGCAATTTCAATTGCTTACAAACTGTTTCTGTTCTGTGAAGATCAAAAAGAATACCAAATCTAACTTACTTCAGCCAATTAAAGTAAAATGAAACTCTTACAATATTAAAATATTTAAAAGAAATAAATAAAAAAAAAATCAACCCCAAAACCCTAGGCCCTTCTTTAAATTTATTTAACTTGGCACCTATTGATGTCTTTCATTTCCTTCATGGTTTTTTATTAAGATATTAAGTAAATTCTAAAATACAGCTTAAAAAGTGCCGTGTAGTGTATAAATACATATTCTCTTCTGAAAGGATAAAAGCCATATGCAAAGGATGAACAAAGGAATAAAATACATCACAACACAGACCAAACACTGTATATTCATTTTTTGCCATCAAAAGGAAAGATTACAGCTGTAGCTTTAGAAGAAATGAAAAATTGATGCAATCCTTCAAATAACTTCCCCTTCTCAGCATAAAGATTCAATGATTATGATTTTTTTCACAGCGAAAAAGCCAAATTCAGTCACTTAATGGCAGGGATAAAGTAAAAAATAAAAACGTAGTAGGCAGACAGTAAGACAAAAACAAAGAAACTAGAAGATGTATACAGAATAGAAAATTAAAACTGGTTTCTTACAGTTTTGTCTGTGGTTGACTGACTCGAGTGGCTAAGAGGGCATATGTTTTCCCAGAAAGCTTTCCAGCATTACCACTGGGACACTTAAAAGAGCCCTCTCTCTCCTCTGCTAAAATAGTTATTTCTATGCAATTTTTGAGACTTGAGACTTCTTTTCTTTGTAACCATGTAATTGTTTAGAGTATTGCAATAAGCCTTGTGTTGAACTCACAAGACCTCAGGGCAGAGGTTCCTCATGCTTGTTCTGCCAGAGCTGTTCTTGACTTGCCCACAGCTTGAGAATTTTCCAGAGCCAACCATGAAGGGATGGGATCAGTTTAGTTCTCTAGGTAGACAGTATTAAATAGGACTGACTACTCTTATACTTTATTTCTTAAGTATTATTTTGGGGATATTTGTTACACTACATACTGTGTAGGGTTGTCATTTTACCTTGATTCTTGTCTTCTTGATTCTTGAGCTCACAACGTACCCTTTCTACCCACCTATCTAGCAGGCTGAAGTAATCCCAGAGAAGGACTCCTGAGCTGATGTTATAAATAAACTAAGGGGGGAAAAAAAAGAAAAAGAAAAAAAAATCTTGGAAAAACAAATAAACAAATAAGCAAAAATAAACAAGCAACTCCCTCCAAACATGACAAATAGTTGCATCCATGTTTTCAGAAGTCAGGAAATTCAAGAAAGGTAAAGAGAAATCTGAAAAATATCAAGGTGAAGGATCTTATAAAAAATATAAAATGCAGCTAAATGGCTTCTAGACCTGGAAATAAAAGGAGAATAGCAATACCTCATCAGAAGGGATTGACTAAATGTGAAAGATAATTAGAAATAGCTCAAGGTTTTCAGAAAGAGTGATAGTTATGGCTGGACATTAATGTAACAAAGTATATGGAAGCATAGCTTGCTACATATAATGAGGAAAGTATGAACACATATTAGGTAAGCAACAAACTGTGCCCCATCTTAATAACTTGATTTTCTGAAAGGAAGGAAACGATTTTATAGATAACATTCTCTTAGAGCATGGAGTGATGAGAAAATATGAAAGACAAAATTGTGATCTCGGTAAATATGACCATGTTAGTACAGTATTAACAATAGTTTTAAAACTATTTTGAAAGAAAAATAAATATAGAAAAGTTTAATTGGTATTGCTTAAAAATGTAGCATCTTTAAATTGATTTTAATTATATATTGATAAGCATTTCTGAGGGAAAAAAGCTAGATGGCAATCCATAGAATAGGACTGTATACACAATCTAAGAACTCTGAAAATATCCTGAGAACATTTCACAATATATCTGACTATTCACATATATTTAGGCAGAGATATAATAATATGCCCCTTGGTATATCTGCTTACCATTTTAATATATGTGGTAAAATAACCTACACCTATCCACTCGTAGCCAAATTCATAATTTGTCTGTTTTAAACTCAAAGTGTAGTGCAGTCAATGCACTGTAAACTATCAGCAATATAAAAAAAAAAAGAGCATGCATAAAGACACAAATCAAACTAAGGTTATCCTCAGGGTAGAAATGGCTCTACTCAGGATCTTTTCTCCTTACACTCTTTGCAATTTATTATAATCATCCTGTATGGCAGCACCCAGCAGAGTTTCTATGCTGTACTTAAAACTGACTTTCTGTTTTCACCATAGCACTTTTCTTTTTTATTGATTTTAGCTTCACTGTTATATTCATCTTTTTCTAAAATTAGGCCCATATATTTTCAGCTTTATAGTCTTCATCCTATATCTCATCCTTCCCACACTTCCTTCTAAATCACTTTACTAGTGCTTAGCAGTAAAATGGATGTTTATCATAAATTGGCTTACTGTTGTTGGAGTTGTACATGGAGAGAGAGGAGGTGAAGTAGTTTTCACCACGGCTATTATAGAGTTAAAAAGGTACACTAAAAAGTATTCAAACATGCAATATTTTCAGTTCTCTTCCTTTTGAGCACATGAATATAATTGAATCAAAGCCCTCTTATGCTTAACACAATTCTATTTATATGAAGATGTACCTACTTCCTCTCTAGGGAAATCTGCAAGAATCAATAAAAGATATATTTTTATTAATCCCACTAGGATAATTAAAAATGACAATAAAAAAATGAATAGAAGCTTATACACAATAAAATCATTATTCAATTGCTTGCCCAAGACATAAAAGCTTTTTCTCAGGTCAGTAGTCATTCCAGGAGTGTTTGTCTAACCATGAGGCTAAGTGATATGCAAGATTTGAGTGCTTCCATTCCTGCTGTTCAAATTAAGCCCACCTGTAACCAGGAATGCCCAAATACTGGAAGTAAAGGGAGTCATATAATTGGAAAACTGACTTTAACATATTAGACAGGTGGAAGTACGGGAACAGGTAGGTTCTGAGTGAAAGAACACTTAAGAATCAAGGTGAAGTAATAACCTAATATAGCAACAACTATGCCCAAAAGAAAACAGAAATAAAGCCAAAGAGCAGCCCTATTTAATACCATATATACAGAGAACTAAAACACCTGGGAACATCCCATTCTGTTTTGTTCTGCATACTTTACAAGATATCAGCTAAAGGTTTACGCCTAAAACCAATGTCTCAGGTTCCTGTAAGAGGTTTTGTGAGAAACTTGGTGCTATTCAAAGTTACAATGAACTTAGATCCACCAGGAGTGCAACTCAGGCCACTTGCAGCTTATGACTCAGGAGCCCTGAAGTGCTTGTCACAATGCTACTCCATTCAGATTATTAAACCCCCTACTCTGGGTTGCCAGACAACTAAATTTCTGAGGTCGGTCACAATCAGGACTGACTCCTGACTGGATTATCTCCTATCTCTTCAGGACTTTTAGGTATCCTAATTAAAAACAGTCTGAACATACTTTTACGGTGTTGTTTAACACCAGCTAGCAACAAAGCATCACACAGCTGCTCCCACCCTAGCAGGATAGGTGGAAGAGAATTGGAAGGGTAAAAGTGAGAAAAATTGTGAATTGAGATAAGAAAATTTTAATAATTGAAATATATAAATAATAATAATTTTAATTAAAAGAAAAATTAAAAAGAGAGAAAAATAAATCCCCAGAAAGACAAGCAATGCACATAAAAACAGATGGTTGCCACCAGCTGACTGATACCCAACCAATTCACGAGCAGCAGCCCCCCTGGCCAACTTTCCCCCCAGCTTTATAAGCTGAACATGATTCTGTATGGTATGGAATATCTGTTTGGTCAGCTGGGATCAGTTGTCCAACATGTGTCCCCTCCCAACTCTGCACACGCCCATCCTTCTCCCTGGTGGGATGAGAAGAGCAGAAAAAGCCTTAATGGAGTGTAAGCCCTGCCCAGCAATAAGGAAAACATCCTTAAATTACTAACACTGTTTCCAGCATAAATCCAAAACACAGCCACATACAGGTTACTGTGGAGAAAATTAACCCTATCCAGCCAAAATCAGCGCAGTTTAAAAGATTCACAAAAGACACACCAGGAAAATAAAACACTCTGGATTTGCATGACATACTGTGTGATGCCAGGAGAGCTCACCCTTTTTTGCAAGTTTACTCTTCTATATGGCTCATCTATTTAAATTGCAATTTCTGTGGGTATACCAGTAAATTTAACTAAAGTTCATGTTGCCAGATATGCTGGGGACTATAGGGATTTTTTTTTCACAACTTTTAATAGTATTACACTTAAAAAGCAATAACATGTTGAAGCAATAATGTCTTGATTTAATGAATATCCTCAAGTGCTTCACTTCCAGCTAAATGTGTCAGACATCTGTTGAGCATTTTTGCCCATGTTTTCCCTGCAGTACCTAATCTTTACAGACACTGAGTGTTTATGGCTAAACATCCTCTAACATGATGCTTAGACAATTTGTTACAATCTGGGAATATTTATGCATTAGATCTTTTAGACTAAGATGACTGTGACTGAGCAATAAACCTCTACAATGGAATAAGACGCAGTGGAGATGGGGAAGGGAAATGTACCCATGAATGTCAGGGAATATGTAGTGTGTGACTGACCAGAGCTGTTGTAATGAAAGCTCATTTTATCCCAACACAGAATGTAACAGAATGTGACTTTTGTTTTAGATAAAAAGGTATGTCAGTTGAGCAGATCATCTGATGGGGTAAATGTTTCTCTTTATGATCGTTAAGAATGGAAATGTGTTCCTGAGTCAGTTGACACGCACTGTGGAGAGAGTACATATGGTTCAGCCTAACACCGAGAATAAAATCTGAACAACAAAAGAATTTTGAAGACCTTTGGAAGGAATGCATTTATTGGTGAAAAAATCTTAAGCCTTCATTCTTTTATGTTTAGACTTTATCCACACCTCTGATACCACCACGTTTATCCACATGTCTGATGCTATTTTAAATTCTTTCTATTCAATAAATAAATAAATAAGCAAGAATCTAAGTTACCTACAGTTAAATGTTGTCAGCAGCTCAAAAATATATATTTTTTTTAGATAAATATGAGTATTCAAATTCAGAGACATCCTTATTTCATTTGAGATTAAGCTTTCAAAAATCTGTGCTGGTTTTGTGTGCCTAAGTTATGAGTACCAGGTTGGACACCTGGGAATTTTTCATTTTCATGTGATAAGTATTAAAAAAATAGGTCACCTGGAATACCTATTTCTGATGTTCACTAAAATAGCATGAAGGACGAAGGGAACACAGAACACCTATTTCAGTCAACTTCTACATATAAAAATGTTCTAATTTTTTATATATATTGTATATTAAAATATTTATATCTATTGAATATTGATAATATATATATTATATATTAGATATTTATATATACCAGGGTTGGGGGAGGGGCAAAAACAGATCCAAAACTGAACCGACAGATGAGATCTTAACAACTCATATCTGTATAACGTATCTGGGTTTAGGGACAGAAATTGAGTTCTGACTGTACTGAGAATCAGCAGTCTGATTTTACTTATCAGCTAGTTACTTAGGAAAAGGGAGGACTGAGCACTTCACATATAAACCCCTGGATTTTTTTTTTTTTAAACTTCAAACCACTCAGTCAAGAAAGTATTTTCTTTTTTTTTTTTTTTTTTGTTTATTACT
>JAWWLV010000121.1:87423048-87437070 GCA_035041135.1 Platyrinchus mystaceus | reverse complement strand
CCTTCCCTTCCCTTCCCTTCCCTTCCCTTCCCTTCCCTTCCCTTCCCCCATAATCTCATAACTAAACACAATATAATTATGAGTGTGTATATGTAAAAAATTGCAGTTACACCACTAGCCTTAATTTTGGCATTTTTCAACTTTAACTGTTGACATCTTGACCGTAATACTGTTTTCCTGTATTCATTCATATGTGGATTATATGGGTTTATGCGTAAGAGAGTTTTAATTGTCATAAACTGAGACTTTCCAGAACATTAAAGCCAAACAGAACAGTAGAATAATCATTTTCATATATTACAAATAAATAAATAATCATTTTAAACTAATTCTCCAATTTAATCAAGAAGATTTCCTTGAAATGTCCATACAGTAATCTTTACTGCATGGCATTTTAAATTCATAGCATTTAAATGAAAAATAAATGCCATTCAAATAGTTCTGTTCATATTCATGCCTATTACCATTTCTTTGTTTTTATCAACACTACAAGCTTTCTCATTTTTCATGGCTTCAGTTTCTTCATGGTACAATGAATAGATGTTCCATGAAAATTATGTTAAAATAACAGAGAAATGCCCATGAATATTCATATAGTTAATTATTATTTTTGCTTCTTGATAGTGAGAAAATATGGGAAAAATTGTACATGCAGAAAATAATGTAAAAATGTAGTTTGAAGAAGAAGTTTGTGTATTTTATGTGTAGTTTTCAACATTTGAATTTCTATTCAGGATTAACTTTTCACAAAAATTCAGTTACTTTGAAGGGTGGGGGAAGAACAAAAAGCTCATCAACAAAAAGCTCCTGATACATCAGGTGATAAAATGAAAGAATCACAGGAATATAACAACTCTTTAGAAACTAGAAGCTAATATAGTAATAATGTTCTTGAATGGCTTTGGTCTTCCTTCCCCATCAGATGTGCTACAGTGACCTCCACAAAGTTCTGAGGTCAGCTAAGAGGCTACAGAAAAAACGCAAAAAAAAAAAAGAGAGTCAGTCAAGTGCTAAAATAGCATTTGAAGTGCAGCTCTGATCTGCATGAGGAAAAGGGATCTGCTCAGCCTCACAAGCCATCATGCAACATCTTCCCCATTTCAACAATTTCCATATACAGGGCAGGTCCAACTTTCAGTCCCATCTGCTGCGTATGCAACCAGGCTGTCTCCTAGCTGCCATTCAGGATGGGACCAGCTGCATGCTATGGTCTCACATGTATTAACTTCCCTTGGAAGGCAAACCAAACATTCTGTCAGGGTGAATGCTTATAAATGTTTTTTAAATAATGGGAGGAAAAAGACAGTGCGACTACACACATCGTACAGCATACTTGACCCTGCAAACAGTTGTGTTTTGCAGGACAGAGGTAGTGAAGGTGTCAAAGCTTCTTTGTTCCTTTGTGCAGCAAAATACCAGATACTTGTAACAGCCACTGCAAAAAAAAAGAATAACGTTCCCTGTTCATGTGTGTGAAATTGTGTGCATGCAAAAATAGGGCTGTACTTATGTACATACAACTAATCTGCTTTCTGTGCAGATTCTTACTGGCCATGGGTTAAAATATTTCCATTAAAACCACAACTATAAAAAAAGAGAAAAAAAAGTGTAGATAAAGAAATACTTAACAAAGAAATAAAATGGAGAAGATTCATTGCCTATAAAAGCCCTATACAGACTGTAATTTTCAGTGTGGAAAAAAAAAACCACCTATACCTCTTCGCCTCAAGATATGTCAGTGATCAGCAGTCTTTAATACATACATTTCTTAAGTGCTTGTGTTTCATTGTGGCTGTTGCCAGACTAGAGTTCCCAGTCATTTTATCTCTGTAGTAATCTCATAACAAGAGATTTCCTTACCTTGGACATCTAATAGAAGGTGGAATGATCTTTTAAGAAATCTTTTTTATTATTGTGCTGGGACAGATGTTTGCTTATGATCCTGTAAAATATAACCAGTTCTTTCTTAGCTTTTCCACTTTAATTGTATTTAATTATATTCAATATATTTTTTATTTATATGTAAAAATATTTACTTATATAATGTATTAGGGCTTTATTAAAGCATGCAGTCATAGCTCTTTCAAGATACAAGTAGAATCTTTCTTAATTATGTATTAACTAATGATCTGTTACTCAATACTACTCTTAAGTTAGACCAATTAGCAGTAATATTGACCAGAATTTGCAATACAATGAAACATAGACATTATTTTACTAGTAAAAAATGTGTGGACAATAATATTTAACTTCAAGAGTCAGAGACGACCTTGACTTGCATTCTACTATGGTTCATAATGATAATTGTTGTTATTTATTTGTAATGTTAAATATCAACTTTGTCAAAAATAGTCAATGTTCAGGGGAGGGAGGAGAGGTTCTATATGTTAGAGAGTCTCTTGACTCTGTAGAACTTGAGGTCAGTGGTGATAAGGTTCAGTGCTTATGGGTCAGAATCAGGGGGAAGGCCAATGAAACTGAGACCTGGTGGGAATCTGCTATAGACCACCCAGCCAGGATTAAGAGGGTGATGAATTATTCTACAAGCAGCTGGCAAAGGTTTCAAAATCACCAGCCCTTGTTCTTGTGGGTGACTTTAACCTGCCAGATGTCTGCTGGAAACTCAACATAGCAGAGAAGAGGCAGTTTAGGAGATTTCTAGAGTGTAAGGAGGATAATTTCCTGTTGCAGCTGCTAAATGAACCTACCAGGTCTGGGGCCCCACTAGACCTGCTGTTCACAAACAGAGATGGGCTGGTGAGAGTTGTGGTTGTTGGAGGCCTTCAGTGACCATGAAATGATAGAATTTTCAGTACTCATGAAGTAAGGAAGGGTGCCAACAAAACCTCTACCCTGAACTTCTGGAGGGCAGACTTTGCCTGTTCAGGAGTCTGGTTCAGAGAGTACCTTGGGAAACAGTCCTTAAAAACATAGGGGTCCAGGAAGGATGGACATACTTCAAGAAAGAAATCTTGAAGGTGCAGGAGGAGGCTGTCCCTATGTGCTGAAAGGCAAGATGGAAGGGAAGATGATCGGCCTGGCTTAACAGGGAGATTTTGCAGGAAATTAGGGAAAAACAGAGATTTTATCGCCTTTAGAAAAAAAGGGCAGGCAACTCATGAAGTGTTTAGAGATGTAGTTAGGTCATGTAGAAAGAAAATTAGAAAAGCAAAAGCACAATTTGAACTTTATCTGGCCACTTCTGTTATGGATAACAAAAAATGTTTTTATAAATACATCATTAACAAAAAGAGGGGCAAGGAAAACCTCCATTCTTTGTTGGACACAGAGGGAAATATAGTTACCAAAGACAAGGAAAAAGCTGACATACTTAACACCTTCTTTGCCTCAGTTTTCAACAATAAGGCAGGTTATCCTCAGGACAACTGGCCTCCTGGGCTGATAGACAGGGATAGGGAGCCAAATAACCCCCCTGTAATACAAGTGACCTGGTGAGCCACTTGGATCCTTTATGGGACCAGATGGGATCCATCCTAGGGTGATGAGAGAGCTGGCGGAGGAGCTTGCCAGCATTTATCAATGACTCTTGGCTCACCAGGGAGGTCCCAAATGACTGGAATTTGGCTAATGTCATGCCCACCTACAAGATGGGCTGGAAGGAAGACCTGAGAAACTCAGGCCTGTCAGCCTGACCTCAGTGTCTGGAAAGGCTATGGAACAGATCATCCTAAGTGCAATCACACAACACCTACAGACTCAGACAGCACAGGTTTAGGAGGGGCAGGTAATGCATAAGTTACAGAAAAGTGTGCTTCATTTACATGGTTATTTTTCTATTGCTGTTATCAGACACCAGATTAACAAGGGAAAAATGATAAGAATTCAGAATTTTGTGACTTCTTCGTAGAAAGTGAAATCACAGCTTTTCAGGAAGGTCACAAATGAGGTTATTGATTCCAAGGACTTTTAAAGTAAATAAAGTGGTGTAATTTATGCCTTATCTTGCCTTAAATCATATATGTATTTTGATAGTATAGTTTATCACTTGCATGGTAATGTAGCTTGATTTTGAATTTTTATATATATTTTACAGTGAGGAATACAAACAGAACTACTCCTTAAACATTTCACCAAGAAATATAACCCTTAATCTTCAAGGCCTTACTGTGGATCTATCCCATATACAATGTAGTATATGTTTAAACCTTATAAATTTGATTTTTTAAAGAAAAACAATGAAACACTCTTCCCATTGAAAGGTGTAGCATTGACACAAACCCCATGTTTTGTGTTGGAATTCTTCCTTCTAGATTCCTAAGATCAATTGAAAATTGTCATTGAGTTTCCTTGTGAGAGAAAGCTGTGAGCAATAACTTGCTAAAAATTTATTTGCTAATGATGAATATAAAAGAAGTGAGACAGCTACTACCCCTCAATTCAGTGTTTATTGAAAAGTTAAGCAGGCAAAATTACAAAGCAAAAGATGCAGTCTTTCATTTTATAGAGCAGAAAGCAATGTGAATGAGTGATAATAAATGATATAAATAAACTGAACCCACTTGAAAACTCTGAGGGAGATAACAACCTATCGATTTGTATCATTTAATGAAAAAGTTACAAACAAAAGCTAGTTATGTGTTTTATATGAAAAGCACCATAGAAAAGAGTTAAACTAGTCAGAGTAGTAATATGTAATTATTTCTTTTTGTTCATATCGTGGAGAGAAAAACAGCAATATTGCTTAAATGACAATGAAAAACAATTTTTTCAACACTACACCTAGTCTCTTATTTAATTTTTCATCATTCCTTTTTCTACTTTTTTAAAATTTTTGAACACACATTCTTTTCTCTTTATGATGTGATGTCCTGACATGGTAACTCCTGCATAGCCATATATAAATTATAGGTTCATTAAACATAATTTCTTCACAAAAAAAATCCTGAGTAGTCTAGAACAGTCAGAGAATGTAATTATGTCCAAAGAGAAGGCACTTGGGGATGAAATACCTAGTAATGCTGTTTCAGAGGTGCAATGAAATCCTGTACAATTTGAGAGCTCTTTCTGAAACCTATATAGAAGAGGGCCTAATTCAAAGTTTATTTTACAATCTTTTTCACCCCATTTAATGCTCATTATGGAACCTGAATGATAATATTAGATTGATTCCTCACTAATATTCTATGATCCTTTACAAAGTTAATGTAATGATACCATATTGTTCAGATTTGGGGCCCCATTAATAAGGTAACATAATTAAAATGGAAGTTACATATTTTTAGCTTCAGGAAAACCTACAAAAGCTATATTCTGAGGAAGTGAATTATGCAGTGTAACTACAGAAATTGGTTGTCATTGTTCAAACAACAATATCCAAATTACTGAGTCTTTTTACAGCCAATGGGACATTAAGCAAAGTTCACATTGTTTTGCTTAAAGGTGTAAGTGTTGCTCAGTTGACATACTAAGAATCCATGAATGTGACTACATGGTAAAATGGTTAAGAATCACATTAGATCATTGTTAAGCATTACTAGATGATTTTAGCCATGGTTTATGCAGTAATGTTTGCAATTTTCTCAGATGTAGAAATGTGTACAGTAAGAGCTAACATGTTTTACCTATGGGTAGTAGTACATAGATGCATAGATGACTAGATGGAAGAAACCAAGCATTTAATAATACCTAAACTATTTTGACAGAAAAACTGCAGTGCCAAAGAAAATAGAACACTGAATTAAACATTAATTTAAGAGAGTGAGAAAAACACAACAACAACAACAACAAACCAAAACATCAACATAAACACAAAATTCAACAATTAAGCTTAAAGAAATGGACAACACAAAAATAAAATGATGGCGTGGTTCAATTAGCAATGTGATCTCCTATGGAAACTTCAGGAAAAATGAGATTGTTCTAAGGACCTATTTCTGCTTTGAAATTAATGGCATAAGTCCAGCTGAAATCACTGTGAGCAGAAACAAGCCCTAAACAATGAAAGGAAGAGTCTGGCAATATTTCAGGACTCCATTAGTTTTAATGTTTCATGTAGTGCCAAGTATTTGGGTACGTGAGACTGAAAAATAAACAGTTTCTCTTCTTACATGTTACTGCTACAGGTATAGACATTTAGGAGGGATTGCAACACATATGCATAGAGTAAATATTATGATTATACAAGTTTTCCTATTTGGAATATAGGCTAATTAGACTAGAAATACACTAAAGTAGAAAAAATATCTGGACATAAAACCAAACCAAAATTGCAGAATAAATATTCTATTAGAATTTATTGAGAAAAGGTAATTTTTTTTTAATTTCCTCACCTGTGTCACACAGTAATTTACAAAGCTACAAGCTAATGAAAAGAAAGTTACTTTTTGTAAACCAACAGTGGCATAAACAGGAATCTCTTGAGAAGGTTGGAAATATTTCTTCTGACATCAGGAGTGAAAAAAAAAATCTGATTCTATAATTATGATGGCTGATAACATGTTGAGGTGTTGATGGGAAAAGTTCCAGGTTTATTGAAGCAGGTTTGAATGTTTTGTATGTGTTAGATAATTACTATATATTTTATATAATTTTATACTATAATTATTTATTTCATACAATAATGTAGTTATTTTATATAATTTTATACTATTATAAATAGAGGGAGAATCATTATATATATTGGATAATTAATATATGTCAAAAATTTGTATCTATCAGTTAGAGATAAAATATCTCTCAGACAGGTAATTTTTACAAAAAGTATGCCTCTTTTAATTAAAACTCCCTACAAAATATCTTGATCTTCTAAAGAGGAAAGATGGTCAGGGTCATCATTACTAGCCTGTTAAAATATTAACGAGAAATCATTTTTGAAAATTTTTCCTTTAAAAATGGTGTCAAAGCTTTTATTGACTTAAGTTAAAGCTCTCTGTTGCAACAGTAATTAATATCTACTAAAAAATTGCATTACCATTCTTTTTTGATAAGTCACACACCCAAAAAAGGAAAAATTGTGGTCCTGGAACTAGGTGGATGAGATTCCTGCTTGGTCAAAATAAAGGCAGAGTACTTGACAGGAAATGGAAATTTTGGGTTTGATAAATCTCTGATCTGATTTTATGTAGAAATCCTGAGGGAGGATTATAGAAATACGTTTTATGGATTGCATTGCTCACCCAGGAAATATTTTGTTTTATTAGTTCGTCTCCTTTTTTTTCCCCCAGTTTTGAAATTGATTGATTGTTTGCCTCATCCTTTATTACTGCATCCTGATTACAATTTTGCTGAGATGTATTTTAAAGATGGAAAGTCAGACAAACTGGCATTTTCCCATTAATGAATTTCATTGAGGTCTGCCAATCATTTCAGCTAATCAACAATAATTCATTTTAAGAACATTACTGCTTTTGCTTAAAAAAGAATGAAGGGTATTCCAAACTTTGGAGATTTTCTGCAGGTTTTCCAATGAATTGCCATTGCTTCTATTACCTTTTTTTTTTTTTTTTGATGGGTTTTTCTATTTGATTCTTTGTGTTTTGGGTTTGTTTCTTTTTTTAAAGATAGTACACTACTAGACTCTGAGTGAAGTCAGTTAGGGCCACAGTGATGTGGGAGGAGCTAAAAAGGCTGGTTTGCCTTCGTACATAGTAATTTGCTTTAGTATTTCTATACTTATGTTGGGTGGCATTTTGTTTCTGAGTCTTTTACCGTCAGACTGAAAATTTGGCTTCATAGGTGGAAACATCATAGCTAGGCAAATTCTGGATGGTAAGGCAAACGAAAACCAATGTCAGTATATGTTACATTGTGTGACAGTTCAGATGACAGGTCACAATTCAGCTGTCCATGCACCAGGAAACCAGTGATGTAAGTGAGAAATAGTGAATCAATCAGACAAATGAAGGCAAGCCATTTCTTTTCATAAATCCAAGGGTCCAAGAGTAGGAACAAGGAGTCCAAGAAATCCAAGAGGATGTAAATAAGGAGAATTCTCAAGGCCCTGCTCATAATTAACTTTGAGGGGACTTTTTTTTTCAGAACTGAAGTTATCAGTTTTTTTCTTGTTATGATTATAGTGAGATTGCCTTCTTTCTTGACTCCATAGTCAGAGCTGTTGAGAGAAACAACCTTAAGGAAAAGCCTTGGGCCATATTCAAGAGTTATATAGCTACACAGACAACAAACTCCTTTGCATAGAGAAGCAATTACTGTAGCATCAAAGGAAAATTTCTTCAGGGAAAACTGACACAAGGTTACCTTTTTTATTCTCATCTTTTCTCTTGAGATAGCTGGCGTTTTCTTCGAATAGGCTGTCTATGGTCTCTATCTCAACAAAAGGAAAAAGTTGGATTTCTAAACAGATTATGTAAGATTGTCAAGCTCTTTAGTGATATTAAGTGGAAGTATGAGTATGAAACTTCCCAATAAGATAAATTATGTTATATTTTATTTCATTTGGAAAGAGTACCATAGCACTGGCATATATTATGTCAACACAATACACTTTAAAAAAGATAAAAGAAAGAAAAGAACAATAAAAAAAATTTAACTTATTTTGATAGAAAAAAAAATTACTCTTCTTGTTGAAAGAACTCTTATGAAAGATACTTAACCACTAAAGTTGTGGCAATGTCTGTGATACTTTTTTTATAAAAAAATATTTCTTCTGTTTCTTCTTTCTGTGGATAACTAGTAGTTATATTTGGAAACTGCCCTAGGTAGACTTTCAGTTCTATTCAGGTATATACCTGAAAACAGAATGATGAGCTTAAAAGAATGTATAAAATGAAGTGCCTGGCATAAAAATAATGAAAGTACTCTTTTATCTAGTAAATATCTTGTGTTCGGAAGTCATCACTCTTTTAATACATCTTCATAGCTTAAGCAAAATTGTTTTTCTTGAAAACTGCTACATGCATTGATGTTACTACCTAATTTTTCACCAGAAGCATGTTTAGTTCCCACTCCAACATTCACATTAGTGGACAGCCAGGCAAAGGGGAAAAGCTTCAGAGTTCCTGACATCAGAGAAGTCTTGGTTAGCATGTGAAATTGATTTCACTTTGTTTTCAACTATAAAAGCATGAAAAGGAGAGATTTAGGTATTAGTCAAATGGAAGAAAGTACCTAGGTATCATTTTCTGCATGGTACACAGATTCTTATATATTAGAACATCAAAATTGGATAAATACATTTTATAAATACACTTTTCCCTTTTCTATATCTTTTAAGCTGATTGTTTCAAAAGCAACTTATATACCAGTAAGAAGCCTGGCTTTTCTTACACTTGGTGTATATTTTTTATAAAACTATGTACAAGTCAGGACATAGTAATTTTATACCAAGATTGCCCTTTCAGGTAGTACTGCTCCATGATCTATATTTTAGAAGTAAGCCTAGGCTGATTCAATGGGCCTGACTCTTTTTTTTTCTCAAACAGAGCTTGGGGAGGGCATGTTTGAGTTTGGATCCATGTATGGGGATATATATATTTTGAAATATAACAGAGTTTCATCTGCTGTCACAATCTGTGAATGTCTACCTGCTATTTATTGCTTAAGTGTTTTACAAGCATGAAAAAAAGAAAAATTAAAATAAAGCTTTATATGCCTTTTCACCTTATGTATCCAGTGAAAATTCCGGATTTTTCTTCTAGAGATTTTAAAAGTTAAAAAAAAAAGAGTGGGAGGGAGAGAAAATGGAAAATAAAAAAAAGGAATATAAAGGAGTTTATCCTAAATTTTCTGGATTTACTTTCCAATATTTTCCACCAGGAAGAAATGTTCAGACCTGTTCCCTTAATTATAATAGTTTTCTTAGAATTTTAGCTATGTCCATATTTAAATTCCCTTCAATTGTCTTCTTTATAGGCAAAATATGTATTTTCTGAGTAACTTGAAAAAAAATGCCCCAGCTCATGAATGTTGGAAGTCTTTTCTATTCTGCAACTCTCCTCTCACACTCAGCTAGCAAGGCTGACTACATCAATGAATACGGTCGTCAACTACCAAATGTGTTTTTCTTTTTTTTTTTCCTCAGGACACTAAAGCCTGTTTATATCTTTGGCTTTGGTAGCTATAGAGTCGGCAGCATTATGTATGTGAGGCTTGAGTAGAATGTTAATGATATTAAGTATTTTAGAGTAAATTGCATCACAAAAGCACAGCACAAGTTTCTGATAAACCATGATTGCACTGCCTGGTTTTAATACACATCTATCAAAGCAGAATGTAAAAGACAAAGGCATAGTCCTTCTGTTTGTAATCATACACAAACCATGCACAGTAAATAAGTGTCTTTGATTTCTTTGATTTGTTCCACAAAATGCAAATATATGCACAGACAGAAAGGTTAAACTGGGGTAGGCAGGAAGAAAGAAAAAAACTAAAAGAAAGAAGAAATCTGCTTCTCTGAAAGCTTGAAACCCCCATCCCCAAGAATTTACATGTGGTTTAAAGCACTTTTTCTTATGGAAATGTTTTTATAAAATGTTAATTCTTTCCCAAAGAATAATAATATGCTGATGTCTTTTTATTGATACAAATTCTGCAATTCCTGATTTCATTATATCATTTCAATCAGATCTGTTTAGGCATTTTGTCATGGATGGTAGCTTTCAATCATACTGATGAATAGAGTACCTTGGTTAGTAGGTGACATTGTAGGTGAATTCACACTTACCCTTAATTATCCTTTCCTGTACACTCTTTATGGATTTAGAGACTATTCTTTAGCATTTCTAAATTCAATATTTTACTTTTCTCTCATCAGAACAATGAGTGTTTGACCATGCTGAAAATCGTGTTATAAACAATGACAGGAGCAATGAATAAGATCCATAGAAAAGTCACAACAACACAGCACACTCTTGCAGCCTTCTGATCTTGTTAATGTTCAGAGTACAAATTAGAGGAACTAAATACATATTGGTCAAGGTAGAAACCTATATACATTGTAAGGTAAGTTAACACAAGATTTTACACAATATGTAAAACATTTCACTGTAAGGAAAATGTAAGATATGTTGGTTTACTCATAAAATTTCAACAAATGTGCCTACAAATCATAAAGCAAACATTATTTATTTCTGATGAAATTAAAAAAGCTATAAAACACATAAAACCCCAAACCAAACCAAAACAAACAACCCTGATTACCTTGTGATCTGCAGCTATTTTAGGTAGTTGACAGAAATTTATGACATATTTCCATGGCAACAATGGGTTATCTCAATAGCAGTATTGCTTGTGAAGAGAATAAATTCTTATGATGCATTATAATGCTTATAATTATTGCTAAAACTTCTACATGTTCTGTAGAAATTGAAAGCTGTCTTTTTCTTTCTTTCTTTCCCCCCCGTCTTCTTATTTGTTGCAATAAAGTGTGGGTTTTTTTGACATTTAAAAGGATTTTACCTGTGATAAGTTTTAACCGTGCTCAATTAGTCCACTAGATGGAGCATCTAGCATTTCCAGGATAAAGGAAAAAAAAATATTGAGGAAATTAATTTTCACAAGTATGCGTTAAGGACACTGTAAGTTCAGGGGAAGGGAGGAAGCAAATTATAATCTATTTAAACGTCTGCTTACAAGGCAGTCTTTTGATTCAGCCTCATTTACCAGAATAACTCTATCTGAAAAATGATTAAAAAACAAAACAAAACAAAACAAAACAAAGCAAAACCAAAAACAAAGAAAGAGGGAGGAGCAGGGAAGAAGAACAGAAATGTTTTCCAGATTCTCCAGTAAGATTTCAGTGTTTTCCTTAGTTCTCTATGAATTCATATATTTTGATTTATATATGCAGCCTGCAGAAATCTTCAGAGGACTGTTTACATTAATGCTTCAAAAGAGTGATTCCTGTAGAAAAGAAAAAGAAACTATAATGAAGCCTGTGTAGACTAGTGAATGAGAAAAGGGAGGGAAAATGAAAGATACACTTCAGTGAAAGGGAAACAGCAGTGGACATTGTACTGCCATAGGATGGCTGTGAAAATCAGGCAGGAGCTCCAAAGCGTTCTTTCAGTTCAGTGAGCACTGAGAAAGTAAAGCTGAGCAGCTGTGAGTTCGGAGGTAGTGGGTCAGCGCTGATCTGCTCACTCCACAGACTTGGACAAACCAATGATGTGCATCATTTGTGAGGTTCAAATCAATAGGATGCTAAGAGTTCCCTTACTGCCCCTGCCTTCTTCCCCTTGCCCCTGGAGACCAGGCATTAATTTTCAGCAGTTAAATGAGAATGGATTTCCTGAAAGCTGGCTCTTGGCCAGGTTAATTTATGCATACACAAACTTATGCTTCACCAATTTACTAAACCCCATCATTTAAGCCTGTTCAAATGTGCAGCTGTTTAAATGAGGTTGGAAGCAATTTTACCACACGATGCTGATGTCAGTTAAAAGCTGAGTATTAGCAAAATGGGAAAGCATCAACCGAGTGTGTCTGCTACAATGATCTGTGTCCCCCAGTGTCTAATGGATCAGGGAGACAAATATGCCTAGCTCATCGTTCTGTAAAGTTAAATTCAGATCTATTACCTATTACATACATGCACGTATACAAGGGCAAGCATTTTTAGTAGAATGAGAATTGTTTTGGTTCTGGCAAACATCCAGGGTGAGTCTGAATGAAGACTTTCAGGAAAAACAGGATACAAAACTGCCAAATGAAAATGGCTACAAACGATAGTTTATGTGGGGGGAAAGAAAAAAAAAAAAGGCACTTAGAAATCTAGACAAACCAATCAGGCAATGTGAGTAAAGAATGCATTTCCCAGGGTTGTGATCCCATGAAAAGAAAATGCCATGCTGTATAAAAGCTGTGGGTAAGATCTACATCAGTTCTGGATACTAATTATCAGCTTCATGAGCTGATGAAAATGCAAATTTCTCTTAGATGAAACAAAGTGCTCAGAAATCACTGTAAACAGCTTTGCATTATGCAGATAAACGGTTATTCCTGGTTTCTAAGAAAACAGCAAAAGCCTGTTGATCTGCAAATGGGCCTACCTCCCTCTGAACCATATAAGAAAATCTTTTTCTTGGTTGGTTGTATCTACGGAAGATTTTGATTCCCATTTCACATGTTTTAAATATGAGGAGACAGATACAAAGCTACAGGATTTTCTTTTTTAAAAAAAGAAATAATAAAGAAAAAAACACCAGGAAAGATCTGCATTTAACTGTCATTTTGAGCAAATAGCAGACTAAAAGAGAACTGAAAATATATAAATAAATATTGACCAAAGGCTGTTTGTTTCGTACTTGAGAATTTATGACAAAGGTTGAAATTTGCATTAGACTATTAAATTGATTGTCTGATAACATTATGTAGGTTCTTACTGCTGCCTCTGACATATGGATAATGATTTTAATTTCTGAAGGTTTAGCTGCTGTCTCTTATGATCTTAAAATAATTAAGATGAAAAAAGATTGAAAGTTAGAGGATTTACGAGAGAATGTAGTGACAGGACAAGGGGGATTGACTTCAAAGAGAAAGAAAGTAGGTTTAGATTAGATATTAGGAAGAAATTATTTACTGTGAGGGTGATGAAACACTGGAACTGGTTGCCCAGAGAAGCTGCAGATGCCCCGTCCCCAGAAGTATTTGAGGCCATGTTAGATGGAGCTCTGAGCAACCTGGCTTAGTGAAAGGTGTCCCTGTCCTTGTCAGGGGGGTTGGAACTAGATGATCCTTAAGACTTTTTCAATCCAAATTATTCTATGGTTCTATGATTCTATTTTTTGTCAACATTCTCACTGAAGTAGTATTTTTCTATTCTTGCTATACAGCACAGCACTCCTATCTATGCCATTGTCAGAATTTTTAAGTGTGCCTGTGTGTGGAGTTTACCAAGAGATGCTTATGTGTGGTGGAGAGAAATCTCTGAAGAAAGAGAGGAGTGAGTGAGAGAAAGAGCTTGGAGTGCAGTTGGATCCTGACACCGACAAGCCTACCTCAGAGACTGTCTTTAATGTTATAAAAATGTTATGTTTATTCAAGTTATTAACAATGATGTTAGAAAGAATCTTACTTTAGATGTAATCTACAGCTAGATTAGAA
>JAWWLV010000121.1:87383797-87408942 GCA_035041135.1 Platyrinchus mystaceus | reverse complement strand
CCCTCTCCCTCTCCCTCTCCCTCTCCTTCTTCTCTTCTCTCTTTACTCCTGTTTCTTCTCTTAATCTCTCTCTTTCTTTACTCTTTTCTTAATATTTTGGGTAACTTTTAACCAGTGGGTTAGATTCTGCTAAGTTGTCTGGGTTGGCACGTGCTGGGTCAGTGCTTTGTGGAATGATCTGCCTTGGTTGGATTTCACCCTTTTAAACTTTTGCCAAGATTCCTTATTTTCTCCATAAATTAAAAGTATCTCCTAGGAAAAACGTGTCAGCATTTTGTCTTTATGCAGTCTCAAGGTATATAAGAACCAATGGGTCTGCAAAATTCGGTGGACAAAACTTTGGAGTGTTTAATACATTTTTACAAGTAAAATGCCTGGGTGAGCACGTGGCTTGAACATGGGGTCTTACAGTGCCATGGTCTGGTTGACAAGGAAGTGATTGGTCAAAGGTTGGACTTAATGATCTTAGAGGTCTTTTCCCATCTGAATGATTCTGTGATTTTGTGATTAAGGATTACTTTCAAAAATTAAATGCTTAAGCATTGCTAACATGAAACATTTAGAATGTGAGAAAATGGAAGAGTTTCCAATAAAAGTTTTTGCTGAGTGCAGCATAATTACCTCCAAACTCTCAGTGATAAAACTGAGATTGACTAGAGAGGAAAGTTAGATTCAAACTGTGTCCTTTTGAAGGCATGTTCATATTTAGCTGTTTACTGAATATTTATGCTTTATGGAGAAAAAAGATAGCTGTCATCATTATTTTTAGTTCCATTTTCTGTATTGTTGACTTGGGCTTTTCATATGGGCAGTTCATTCTGATTAGGAGTAATTTTATTCACATAAATTTTGTGAGTAATTTCAGCTTATTTTTGTCTGGATAAGCTAGAAGTGTTTCCGTATTTTACATGAAGTGTTAACATCTGAGGATACTGTCCTTTTGTTATCTATAGCTTGGCAGTGGTTAAGAAATATCTATCATCATCAAAGTAATAAAAATATATTTATTCTTACAAAATTCTGTCATTTTGGAAGTGATGGGACTGCTATTTCTGCAGTTATGCAGAAGCTATATATTGTGCAACTAGTCTTCAATATTTAATCTATTCAGAGAAGGAGCAAGATTAGATTAATTATAAAGTATTATAAATAAAGTTTACAGTATAAGGATTAGCTGTTTCATGCTGCAAAGTATGAGAAAAAAAAGTATATTTTTCTGCCCACCTGTGTTATATTGTGTGTTGCTTAGTGTATTAAGAGACTAAGGTCGAAAAAGGGAAACTAAGTGTGCACTACATGTCGAACACAAGCTCAGCTCTTTGTTTGTTTCCAAATTACCTCTCCTCTGGAATGTGCAGATGGAAGTCTGTTCTTCTTGAGATTGACATAATTTAACAGGTTCACTATTGAAAATGTTAAACTATTTGAAAGTAGCTAAGTGTTTGCTTGACATAAATAGCTAGAAATGTTAGGCCACAAGTTGAAATTTATTTGAACTATATGGATCATAGTGAAACTTGGAGCTAACAATCTCTTAATAGTTAGAACAGACAAAGCTGTATCTTAAATATTGCTTAAAAATTAATAGCTAGAGTGAACAGCCCATGGATTGAGGTGCATGAACTGTAACAACCGTATTATAACATTACTACAGAACTGCTGGAAACCCCAACAGAAACAAACCTAAGAGGATGTGAAGATGACCGTGTGGCAACCAGGTAACAAAACAGCAAACCAATGAAGAGCAAGAAGACCCCAGACCCTAATAGTGCCATTGGTCCAGACTGTCGCATGAGGGATGGGGATTTTAAATTGTAGGAGTATAATTGCCCAGGAATTTCTTTGGTCGGGGTCCTCCTTTTGAGGCACCTAGCTTGAGCTACCAGATATAACTGCTCTGAGCCAATAAATCTATCTGGTGGAGATGAGATCCGAGTGTCAAAAATTTCTATAACAATCATAATGGTGAATATGAAAAACTATGGACATGCTGGGCACACTATGACAAGCTTGATTACCATTTTATCATATCCCACTTACATTTTCAGTGATGCCCAAGAAGGTTTAGTGTCATTGCTAGAAGAATACATGTGTTTCACCATCTGCAGGCATTCTGTAACAGCAATACTAGCATTGGAGATTTACAGCATTTCTCCAGCAATCTGATTAGACCATGCTTAAGTGTCAGGTAATTACAAACAAATGATGACTCAGGTCCTACATTTCAGCACTTGCTGTTGGTGATTAAAACCATCAGAATAAAGTGGGCTTTGGGCTAGTTTCCAGCCCGCCCTGGATTCCAGAAGTCCTTGGGTGTGATGTTATCTTTGCAAGTTGAACGTGAAACACGCTGTAAAATCTTACTTTTTAATGTACATTATACTTTTACAGTTATCACCGTAACACAGTAAAACAAGGAAAGCTAAAGCAAGATTTAACAATAAGGTTGTCTTTATTCATTCATGAAGCAGACACCAAGTAGTAATATCCAGAAAGAAACAGGTGAATTTGAGCCGTTGAGACTTCTTGAGATAGCATAATGCGTGGTTGAAGTACTTAGTCTTTTTGCTTTTAGTATTATTTTGGAAAGTGTTAAAATTTGACAGGTGCTTGACTCTGGACTTGTGCAAGTCCATAGTGAACCATTTCTTCAGTATTTGTTGTTAAAAAAAATCTTTTTTCTCTTGAGTAAGTTGAGGTACTTCAAATTCTTGGAGACAATTTTGCTTAGAGGAGTATCACATAAGGAAGAAAAGGTCAGAAAGCTGAACATCAGAAATAAAGTCTAGCAAGCAAGATAAAAAAATAATATTTTTCCCTTTGAAAATTAGAAAGTATTGACTTAAGCCATATTTTTCTTATCACAAAGTATTATACAGACATTATCTATATGGGTATTCATGATCTATAAGGAAAATCATAGAATCGTAGAATCATAGAATCAGATGGGTTGGAAAGGACCTCTGAGATCATCAAGTCCAACCCTTGATCCACTACTGCCACAGTTACTAGACTATGGCACTAAGTGCCATGTCCAGTCTCTTCTTAAACACCTCCAGGGATGGAGAATCCACCACCTCCCTGGACAGCCCATTCCAATGCCTGATTACCCTCTCTGTAAAGAATTTCTTCCTAACATCCAACCTAAACCTCCCCTGGCAGAGCTTGAGACCATGCCCTCTTGTCTTACTGATAGCTGCCTGAGAGAAGAGACCAACCCCCACTTGGCTACAAGCTCCTTTCAGGTAGTTGTAGAGAGTGATGAGGTCTCCCCTGAGCCTTCTCTTCTCCAGGTTAAGTTACTGCCTTTATAGCATTTAAATTTATTTTCAGAATCACAGAATGGTTGAATTTAGAAGGAACCTCTGGCTTGCGATCTGGTTCAATCCCCGTGTTCAAGTAGGGTCACCTAGAGTAGGTTAAACAGGACCATGTTCAGATGGCTCTTGAATATCTCCAGTGAGACTCCACAACCTCCCTGGCCATCCTGTGCCAGTTCTTGGCTGCCCTCACAGTGAGAAAGTGTTTTCTGATAATCAGATTTAATCTCCTGTGTTTTACTTTGAGCCCATTGCCTCTGGTCCTGTTACTGTGCACCACTGCTTTTTTTGCACCCTCCCTCCAGTATTTGTACACATTGAAAGGTCCCCTTTGAACCTTCTTTTCTTTGGGATGAACAGTCCAAGCTGCCTCATCCCCTCTTCATCGGAGAAATGCTTCAGACTCTTAAAAATCCTCATGGTCCTTCACCAGACTGTCTTCTGTGTTTTTCTTTTACTGAGGATCCAAGGACACAGCATGTGAGGTTTGGCCTAACCAGTGCAGAGTAAAGGGTAAGGATCACTCCCTTGACCTGCTGACAGGCAGCTGCCTTTGACAAAAAGGCACATTTGTGGCTCATGTTCAGCTTTGTGTCCATCCATACCCCTAGGTCTTTTACAGTCTTTTCAGCTGTGCAGCCTTCAGCATATACTGGTACCTGGTGTTGTTCCTCAGGTGCAGGAATTTGCAATTCCCTTTTTTGAACTTCATGATGTTCCCATCAACCTAATTCTCCAGTCTGTATTTCTTTTTCTGATGTATATATTTTATAATATATTGACCCAAAAAATTAAAAAAAAATATGATCCAGTCTTCTTATTTCAAGTTATTAAAAAAGTTAGTGTATGTGGTTCCTTTTTCATGTGGTACGTAGAAAAAAATAGAATGAAAGTATGTTTAAAACATATTTGAGTCTTCAAAATATAAAATTCAAAACTAGCATTTGTTATTGTTTCAAGATATTCACAGTGAATATCTTGACAGTGATATATTTAATCAAACATATTTTAAGAAAATTGCATAGCTTGAGTATAGGGGTCTTAAAATGGATTGTGGATAAAAGTGCCTCTATTCGAACTTCTGTTACCCTTACTGCCACAGCAGAACTTTCAATATATTATGCTAAGGTCTGGGAAAGCTACCCCAATGATAAGTAAACAAAAACACATGACAAAAAAATATAAATTATTATACTGTTTAATGCAGTCTGCTCCTTTGTTGGAGAAACAGATCTTAAATTATTTATAATACTTTGCAAGATATTAATAAATGCAAGATGGTATACTTTATGCAAATGATGAAGCCATAATCATATGCAATCTCTTCCCAGCACCATGCAATTAAATTATTACAGAGGATATTGTGTAGTGATGATAGGGAATCATAGAGGACGATATTGTGCAAGAATTGTGCTTATAGGTAAATGAAAGAGGAAAAGAGAAGCTGTTTAAAATTTAATTTTCAAAGACTTAGATCAAACATACTTTACTACTTTATTGGCTAAATAGAAATTCCAAGAAATCATAACATATACAAATAAGGATCATATGTCTTAAAATATGTCTTTAAAACTTGGTTTTAATATAAATTGCATATCATATGTTTGAGCAGTTTCAGTCAAGAGGGTTTTTTCTTTAATAATGTTGATGTAATTTTAAACTTTTCTTATGTTAGTAAAATATTTTGGCTTTTCTTAAAAACTGGTAGCTGGTAACTGCAGTTCAGGCACTAAAGCACAGTTACCTCTAAAAGATACACTCACTGTAATGAAGGCTGGTAACTTTTTAACATGCTCATTCTTCTGTGAACAACTTCTAGTGCTGAAATAATTTATTCAGTTTTAAAAAATACATTTATGTTCACAAATACACAGTTTAAAGGCACTTACCTTGAAGGAAGTGACATAGTTTGAAATTTTTCAGATCTTCTCTCTGAAAAGAGGCGCCTCTTGTCCTTAAATGTCTGTATAGGTTTTCAGTAAATATCCACCTGCTATTTATTATGATGGGAACACTCAGAATACAAAATATTTTAGAAAGAATTTCAGATGTGTACACAACATACATTCATCCAATAAAATTAAAACTGAGTTGAAAATCCTTTGAACTCACTTCAATCTTTATGCAGTAGCAGTTGAACCCATTATTAAATCAGAAGCTGTGTGACTGAGAAATAAACAATGAATTACAAAACCCCGAACCTTAATACTTGGCAGAACCAATTTGCACTTTTTTTTTAAAGATATGTATGTAGACAAATGAAAGGCAATAAATAAATAAATAAAAGAAAAACTGTTTTATTTAGTTGTGTCCAAGTCCAGATGTGGGAGTTTAGAATAATTGCTAAAGGCACAGTGGAAACAGATATGAGGATAAGACAGGTACTGTGTTAAGATGAACTTGGGAGCCATGGAAAACGTGACTTGCAGTGAACAAAAGGATTTAGTCGAGATATGGCTTAAAGATACATAAACTGCCCCAAAAGTACACACATCCATGTGTGTGATCAACCATCCCTGAGTTGCAGTCATTCAATCCAGCTGCAACCATAGTTTTTTAGTCTGTGTAAGGCTCATGCAATATTCACATCAGAAGATGAATACGATAAATGCTTCAAAATCTAGTACTAACTTCTCATGTCCAGTTTTCCATTGAAATAGGGAATGTTAAATACTATGAGGAAAAAAGTAATTTTGAGAAATGAATTATGTGAGTGTAAAGCAGAGTTAAGAAAATATGTTCCAGCAGAAAGTCAATGCCAATTAAATGAATCCTTGACTTAAGATGTTTGATCCTTTTTCTATTCCATGAAGCCAAAGGGTTTTCCACCTCTCAGACACTAAGATGAATACCTCTGAAGTTTTGAAGTTTCTTCATATTTTCAATTGATTTTTTTTTGTTTTCTTCTGAACTTCACTTTAACAGAAGAAAAGAAATATTATGTTTCATAAGCTCTGTACAAAATGACGGTTGCATTTATTTGGTCTTCCAGTTAGATGCTTTAGATGCCTAATCATTTTACTACACCTGTAAAGATAAATGACATGTTTAGAAATCAAGCTGCAGATGTATTTATGTGAATGCCACATCATTTTTCTTGGAGGACTATCAGTCACTGAGGTAAAGTGAAGCTGAAAAATTCTGCAGTGCACTAGGTATGCTTCCATGAGAACTTAACAGAAAATGTCATAATGCCTTATCTAGTGTAGATAGAAGTAACAAATAGCAAAGAAGTCAGCATGAGTATATGATTCAACACAATATTATTTTAAAATCTAAGCAGAATTTAACTGTCAGAAAATTATATAAAAATAACACTGTCTGTACCAGTAAGGAGAATAAATGTATTTCCTTAATGAATGGAAAAGTCATTATCTTCTTGTTTTATCCTTAAGAATTTATTTTAAATTCTTCATAAACTAACTGGTTTTTATACAGAGGTTGTATTCTTCTAAATTCCATCTGCACAGGATATTTGAACAGACACATTTCTGTCCAGATATAAAAATTAAGATGGGCATTAGGGAAGAAAATAGTTTTGACTTGCAATCAATTTGCTACTAGCTTATTTATCGCAAAGCAGCTAGGCTATGGTTACCAGTGACTTCTTGGCCCACAACCAATGCAAAATATTATGTATTCCGTTTAATTGCCTTTCCTTCAGAAACCAGAAATACAACTCTTTCATTTCACAGAAGTATAAAGTTTGGGAAAAAAAAAAAGCCATGAGCAGCCTCTGGAGTTAGATATCAGATGTAATATCAAATATAATCCTGTCTAAAAAATATCTACATTATTTTTAGGAAATGAAAACCTAAAACGGAGAGAAAGACTCAGAGATTAGTGGGAAAGCTTTCCTTGCTTGTGATGAATATTGAACCCTTGATTTTTAAAAAAGTAAGGAAATTTACATGAGAATCATTGCAGACCTTTGTGTGTCATTCCGAGGCAAAGGAAAAGCCATAGACTACCTGACAGTCCTAAGTGGAGTGTTTATTCCCACCAGATCTTTTTCCCCTCAGTAGATTTACATAAAGCAGCATTGTTGGAAAGAGTGTGTGAAAGAATAGATATTTATATGTAGAGCTGTGATCTTCAGTTCAACCTGGTTAAATGATTGTTTTTCCCACGTAACAGTTTTGCTCCTTGAATGGTGACACTCTTGATTTTATATATAATTTTATATAACAGCTGTTATACCTAACTGCCAAAATGCACACTGACACACACTGGGATGGCAAGTCAAGATGGCCACCATTTAAGTTAGGAAACACCAACCAATAACAGCAAGCAAATCTATTTTCTTATTATAACTTTGTAAGTTACAACTTTTTACAGCCCTGTACTTAACAGCATAATATAAAAATGTGCAACAACTGTACATATCATTACAGGATTTTCACACTTTGAAGTCAAGCTCTTTAAAATATATAAAAATATTTCTTTGTGTCTTTAAAATGCCCCAAAATAACATTTTATAACTACATTTTTCCCCCAATAAAATGAAATTAAAGTGCACTGAATAACAAGGACGTGCAGTAAGAAATAGAGTAAATATTTTAAAATACTGAAAGCAATTTGAATGATTTGAATTCTGTGAAGGTTTGGCTTTGTACTTTGGTAATATGTCAGAATGAAAAATTACATTGTTATCTTATGTTTCCATTGCTTGGGCTACGCTCTTTTTGTCTATGACAGCAAAATAGAAATGATAAAAAACAGATTTTCATGGGTTTTGATTTTGTTTTGTATTTTGGCATGCAAGAGATATTTACCTTTGCAGTGTGTATTTTATTTTATGAATCCATCTGAAATACATGCTTAAAGTAATCAAACCTGCTTAAGTACAGATATTAAGAGTGGCTTGAATTTTTCAGACTGGTGAACGGATGTCAGGCTTGCATAAATGTCTCCTTATACAGGCCTGTGAGTGGGAAGTTAACTTTCAGCAACGCATCTGAGATCAAGTTTAACAAGTAAAGCCATCAGCTGCTTACAGACGGTATCACAAATGAAATGTTCATTGACTGATTTGTACTATTTCCTTCTTTTTACTCTGTATTTTCAGTCACTGCCGAGTGTGAACAATTTTATCATGAACATAGGACAGTACAATGTGTAACAATTAAGATCTTTACAGTAACCCTACAGGACTTTGTGATTCACACTACAATATGAATGTCATGAACAGATGCCAAAATCTGCTTTATGTCATTAGTATTTAATGGGCTATAACAAGACAGCTACTACTACCATTACTAGTACTACCACTACTCCTGCTACCACCACCAGTTCTAGCAGCGCTAATACCAATGCAACCATACTGCATAGCACAGCAAATGTGATTTCTGCTCTTAGCAAGGGAAATCCTGTTGGCAGCCCAAGAGAAGGATGAGGCTGTGGTTAAAAGAGTATGAAAAAAGAGCCACATGGACTCCAGGTGGAAAAAAGGAGGAAGAAATCATGACCATGGGCACTCCACTCCTCCCTTGGGGTGAAGTCTGGGGCTGCTGAAGGCTTTACCTACCCTGCTCTAACCACCCTCCTGGACTGGAGCTTGCCAGGGGCAGTTCAAGTCGCAAGGACCAAGAGAGGCTGAGGCCCTCACTGGGGAAAGGGTTGGGCAACAGCAAGGCTGTATAGGTGGTTTTGTATAAAAATGTGAACTGTACCAAAACTGAAATCTGTTTTGGTATGTAATTTGAACTACTCAACTATTAAAATATTAATATTGCTAGCCATAATTTCTTAACTCCCTGTGTTTGGCACATTCACTTTTTGCAGATTACAAGTTACAGTGGTGTTCCCAGAGCTGAAGGTAAAGCAGGTGAGGAAAAAATCACTCAGACAAAAGCAAAGTGTTAAAGCAAGCTGAAACCTGCTCAGGCCACAGCACATCCTAAGAACCTGCGTGATCAGTGCAGAGCTTTCTGCCTTCTTTAGCAATAACAAAAATCAGAACTGCTTAACTAAATTAAAATCAAAAAATAGGCCCTGCCTCGAAGAATTCATTGTCTAAGGAAAAAAAAATCGCAGATAGGTAGATGGGAGACAAGCAGGTAAAGAGTCAAACTGTTCCATTAGGCAGGGTGTATGAGGTCTCAGTGCAACATTTGTCTTAAATGTTGTCTGCTTGCTTTTTGGTTGGGTTTGCTTAGTCTTGTGATCTGTGTGGAGTGGGATATGGGCCACAACACACATATATTTTGAAATGACATATGAAAAAGAACTTAGTGAGTCCTTTTTCAGCCTCAGGTGCTTCAGGGGAGAAAGCACCATCATGCTTTCTTGAAAATTGAACAGGTGGATGAGAGAGGCTAGCATCACTAAAGGACTGGGGGCAAGAGGTGACATATTGAAGGTCAATGTATTTAAAGAGTGTAGGTGTATAAAGGGAAGATAAGTGTTAAAGGACCTTGAGAAAGAACAGAATCTATTTGTTAAATGTGACAGAAAACGGTGAATGAAAGGAGGAAGGTGATATTATCAAAATGGGCTACTTTTACAACAGAAGTCTGATTAAATAACAGGCTCAACTTGCATTTTTCAAGGGATGGAATAAAGTATATAACTAAGTCTGATGCTTAACAATGTCTATCCATTAGTTTTATCAAAAATCACATACTGTAGAGCCTGCTTTTCTTCCTATTTTCATGGAGAAACAAATACCAGAGATAGTTGTGTAAACCTGAAAAACCTGGATAGGAAAGTTGACCGAGAGATTCAAACGGAATAATTAGGTAGGAGTCTTGCTCACAATACTTACACTTTATCACAGTGAGGAGAATAGGAGAGAAGCATTCTTGAGAGAAAATATGGCATCTCTTGTTATGTCAGACCAGATGTGATGCCAAAACATCTATTCAGAGGTGTCAGAAAAGCAGGAGAGATTCCAGTTTGGCTGAACCAGGTTTTCAGAAAGCAGTTCTGAAATAGGGACATAACACAGACATAAATGTGCATGTTTGATGCTGATGTTAGTAGTAATAAGCTACAAAGAAGAGAAAGAATGAAACAGTTGGCACTTTGGGAGAGGACTTGCTCATTTGCTTATTTTCGGGGGAGGTTGCTTGTTTGTTTTTTTGAAAGAGATACTGGAAGAAGCAATGAGAAAAGAGAACTAGAAGAAAAGACTGCTTACACGACAGCTTTGCAAGCTTTTTAATTCCTTATATATCTATAGAGTAGCAGTCTGAAAAATGAGGTGCATGAGTCAGTTCCTGAGAGAATCTGAATTATTTTCAGCTCCAGACTGTGAAAGACAGTTCTCACCCTAGGCATGCTGATGCCCTCATCTGTACAATGCTTAAGGAAGGGGTACATTTCTTTTTATTGTTAAAGCTAGGTCACAGTATCAAGAACTGCAAATTCCTTTTTCTTAGTTCATCCTCTGTTGTGTTGAACTGATGTACTCTGAAGACTAAACTTTGTATCTCCACTCAAAAGATTAAAAATGCACTTTAAATTCAAAATTCACATACATATGAAATGTGGGGTTTTTTTCCTTTATTAAGCTGTCACTTGGTAATATAGACCATACATATGTCTCTCTTTTCCATGTGCAATGACAGAAATATTTTTCTCACCTTTAACTTCAAACAAAAAGAAATATGTACACGTAACAATAATACACAAAAAAATGAAATAAATGTCTGGATAAGCCACTTTAGCTCTTTGAATATACAGAGTATAGAATATAGAGAATAACTAATTAATATAGTATTAAAATAGCATTTGTACTTGTTTACTATACTATTCCACTCCACATTGTTGCTTGAAAATTACTCTTAATAATGTCAGGAATAGTTAGCATTTTTGTCTGTAATTTCCTTTTGCCTGGTATGTTATGATGATTTCTCACCAGTACCTAGTACTTTCAGTTCTGCAAGCAATATGAAACTAATTCTCAGTAGGGAGTACGTATTTATGAGAATATTAAGATGTAAGGCTGGCTGGATTATTCGTTGCAAACTACTTTCCTGACCAGTGATTCTGATCCTATTAATACAGTTGTTACAAACAGATTTTGCCAAATTGTTTTTTTTTTTAAAGGTGCCAGCTGGTATATAGTTTAAGAATTATTCCTTCTGCTGTTTTTCCTAATAAATATGAAACAAAATACATTAAATCAATGAACGGAAATATTTTTTTTCACTGATATCACTGTGATTTGAATTAGCCTACATCCTCATTAGTCCAGCTTACCAAATACTTTCACCTGTTGAATTGTTCATCAGACTTTTTCTCAAAGATCCTGTTCCAATGAAAAAAAAAGACAAAACCAGGACTAGTTCCAGTACCCATAGTCCCATTGTTATTGAATTGTTTTATTGGACAGAATTATCTTTTCTACCATTAAGTCATTGTATAGCAGGAGCTGATGCCATCATGTAAGTATTTAAAGGTGAGATAATGTCAGTTTTACGCTGAAAAAATGCTTCTGATTTCAAAAGTAACCCTAGAATTTGTATATGTAACTGCACAGATCCTTCAGTATGATTTGAAAAGATCAAATAAATTCTCACTGAATATTTAATCTGGGCATTGCTCCAGTGAGCTTAATGATTCCTACATTTATTCCCACATAAAGAGTCATGTGTCAACAGCTCAGACTGATTGCAGAGTCCTTCTTCTTCCTTGCAGTTTTGAACTCAGGTATCCTTTACAGCATAGCTGTCTATTTTCAAGTTGAACGGAAAAAGTTATCTGGAGTTTGTAAGATGGCCTCCACTTTAGGAAAAAAAAGATTCTGAAAGAGTGTGGTTTACCTTGGATGGATGCCAAGTGCCCATCAAGCCACTCTAGCACTCCTTCATCAGCAGGACAGGGGAGAAAATACAATGAAAAGTTAAGAACAGGGAGATCACTTACCAGTTACTATCACAGGCAAAGCAGATTTAGGTAAATTAATCTAACTTATAGCCAAAGTAAATACCCCAAGCCTGTCAGTGTTTAAGAGGCATTGAGACAATGCCCTTAATAGTATGCTTTAACTTTTGATCAGCCAGGAGCTGGCCAAGCTGTTGGACTGGATAATACTGTAGGTCTCTTCTAACTGAAATCCCCTCCTTCCTCCTTCTCTTTCCCTTCCCCTCCTCTAAAAACTCAAAAAATGTAAAAATATCTGTGTTATTCTTTCACATTTAGTTGTAAATGACCATGTGATTTAAAAATTATTTGGAAGATCATCAAGATGCAATGCATTGATAGGTTGAACCATGAGATTCAACAGTTAACAAAGAAGCTTGTTATTTGCAGTTTTGGGTTGTTTCAGCACAAAAAAGACATTGACATGTTGTTGCAACTTCAGGCAAAGCCACCAAGAGAGTTGGAGGCTGGAGCACTTGCATTGTGAGGAGAGGCTTGTGGAGCAAGTCTTGCTCAAACTGAAGAAGACACAACTTTGGGAGGGAATTGTAAACCTGTCTGACAATACAAGATGGTGCCAGACTCTCTCAGGGGTGTGTAGCAACTAGATGAGAAGGAAGAGATACAAGTGGCAAAACTGGAAATTTATATTTATAAAATCTAAGTGAATTTTTTGTCACTCTAACAGTAATCAGGCACTGTGGCAGCTTGCTGGTAGAGGCTCTGGAATCCCATTCTCCAACACTAAACTGTACAAGAGCTTGAACATCTTGCTCTGGGTTGCCCCTACTTCCAGAGAATGACTGAACTACACAACTTCTAAAGGTCCTTTCCTATCTAAGTTACTCTGGTTTTAATATAATCCTTTTGCCATCAGGAAATAGCTTAAAAAGTACAGTCAAATATAATTTTTTTTATTTTATTGATTTAGTTTTGCTATCTCTAACTCTGCATTACTTAACGCCCACAGAAGCACTTTCAAGTACCAGTGTTGGCACCAGAGTTATGAAGATAGTTGCAACTGCTTTAGTATCTGTTATGGCATCTGTGGATTTATAGAACATCTAGAAAAATACATTATCTCTGTTGCTATGTAGGAAGATATGTGAGTAAGGTATAATGATATTTCTTTGGAAAGCAAACCTAATTTGTTAGGAAAAAAGTACCAGTTTTTCAGCACCTTTTTTCATTCTGAAGTGCTTTTCTCCACCACTTAGTTCAACAGACATGCGACAAAATGTACAAGGAAGGAAGACTAAATCATAGAAAACCTTGACCTATAAACTTGGAGGAATTTTAATATGCTTAATCTTTTAAGTGCTCCTCCTCTAGAGACAGTATTCTTTCTTAAGTGACACTTGGTACAAAGTTCAATTTAATTATATAGACTTTCATTGGTATTTTTGCATTTGAGCTTTGAAAATTAATTCATGGTTATATTTTATAAAATCACTCCTATTACTGTCATATGTTACATTTGTGCTCTCTATTGAGAAACAAACAAAAAAAACCCTGCAAAAATTATGATTAATTTTATTTTCTCTTAAATAAAATGCTTTAACATTTATTTTCTTCCTTTTTTTTACTGTTGAGTAAAAAAAAAAAAGGACTTATCAGTCTTTTTCTCAGTGCACTGTAGTGTACATACAGGGAAAATCTTAATGATTAAGCACATATATTATTTCTAATAAAATATAAATAAATATTTTAAAGATGAGGTAGCTAAAGAGGCCAGCAGCTTTAACTGAATGTCTAAAAAAACAGTATAGCTGTTGCACCTGAAATTATGGCTTGACAAATGAGAACATCCCATTCCTTTGCATCTTTAATTTTTCAGTGTTTCAAGATTTCTAAGGGTTTTTGCTAATGATAACTTAATTATAAATGTTGATATTATAAACATTTTCATTTCAAATAGTCAGTGATGTGATTCTTGGAGTGGTGCTGCAGACCCAGGAGTTGGACTTTGATGATCTTGTGAGTCCCTGCCAACACAGGATATTCTTTGATGCTCTGAATACCTCCAGTCTTCCTCTGTGGCTAACAAGGAGAAACAGGTCTATTCCCACTTATCAGATGTGAACATGTACTTTAGGATGAAATTGATCAAAAATTGTAGTATTTCTAAATTGTAGTATTTCTTTCTGCCACTGTCTGCAAAGTAATAGTTCAAATGTAAATATCTAAAGAATAAGCTCAGATGTCATGTTCAGATAACCACATGCTATGTCTGAATAAAAATTTAATTTTCAAAAAGGGAACTTTGGTAGGAGATCTCTTTCCTTGCTGGATCAGAAAAAATAGCTTATGAATCACCTCAGCCCAAAAACCCAAATCAAACCACGTCTTAGTTTCAAACTTAGTTATTATGAAAACTACAAATGAGGTTTTTAGGTAATGTTAACCAGAAACTTTTCACATCTTCATCTCTTGTCAGGTATTCACTGATTCAAAACGTACATTTTAAGTTGAGCTGAATAGCTCTCTACACCCTACTAATCATATGGAATTCTCAACTAACTAAGGAGAGCTTAGATAACTATTTTTTTTGAGTAGACACCTTATTATGCAAAATGGATCCCACCTATAAGCCTTTACTTACTAAATGCATTTGCAAAAGTATAAGGTCCGTAAGTTCCTTATGTGTTACCATTGAAAAAGAGACGGGGGGAAAAAGGCAAAAAAGTAAAAAGCTTTGAGGAATTTGTCATGGCTGAATGTAGAATATTCAAATAATCTTTTGCCTTAGTTGTGCTTGTGTCCATTTATCAGCTTTATCTAGTCTTGATTTTATGACTAGATAAATTCTACTACATCTTTATTTTTCTCCTTTATGTCTGTGGTTAGACAAACTTTTTAATTATATCTTTTTCAGGTCTTCCATGATAATTCTTCAGCTAAGTTTTTCTTTTTAGCTTAAAATTTTCTTTGTATCTTAGAATGGTTATCTCTCTTACAGTCTACTCTAAAAATTTGGCAACTATACATATCTCAGTTTAACTCTTTTTTATCTTCAGCATTTGATTTTAGCTTTATTCATGGCCAGGGAGCAGAATCTTTGAGCTGATGGCAATCTTGTTCACCTTAACCCTACACATCACTGTTAACTGAAAAAAAAAGAGAAAAAACAGGAATCTGACTCTACTGTGCCTCTGACTACCCAATAAATAAACTGATGTTAGTGGAATTCTTGCACAGCTGGTTAATTCTTTCTTTGCAGGAGTTTCTGAGTTCTCAAGTATTCTCAGATCCAATACTGATGTCTATGGCCCAATTTTCTAAATAATTGTTTCATTTTTACTTTAACCTCAGAATTTATTTCTGCCACTTTCTTCCTTACATTCCCCTTTTGTTTGCATATTCAGAAACATGCTCCCAGTTTTGATGTTTGGAGGTCAAGGTACCCTTTTAACTGAGTTACTCCTTTTAGATTGATAGCTTATCACCTCTAGTGTGTTATCTGTCAGTATTTTGATGAGATGTTTAAAGAAGGGTTTTATACACTAAAGCAGACAAAGTTGAGAAAGAGTCTAATTTCTTAAATAAGAGGGAGACATCATCTGTTAACAGGAAAGTCTTACTGAGTTGGGAGACTAATTGAAAGATTCAGTTAGGAAATGTGATGTGTTCTTTGCAGCAGAGACGCAATTAATACATAAATCCTTTACTTGCTCCTAAGAAAATGTTTTAGTGCAACACCAGTCTCTCTTTCTTTAATTGGCTTCTCAGCAATTCCCTTTCATTTAAAGAAATGTATCAGATATTTTCTGTGTCACCTCTGTGTTTTGACCTACATACATTTTAAGGGAAGCTCTTAAAATTTAGACTAGAACATCTATTAATGTTGCTATTGGAATGGTGCCCAGGACAACTCATGACTGGCAGTTCTGAGGGCTAAAATAGCAGTAAGTTTTTCTTCTGCAAAATACGTTCTACCTGATACTCTGTTCATTACACATTATTGCATTATCTGAGACTGTTGAATTGTGTTTAATTAAATCCCTTAGTAGACTCTAGATTTGTTGATGTCATTAAACAAAATCTTATGTTGAACAGTCCTCCCAAATATATTTTGTTTATTGGTCTTGGAACATTGTGCTCCCAATGTTTTTGTTTGGGTTTTGTTTGTTTGTTTTGTTTTGTGCTATTCTCGGAGGTGTTAATACTGAAGGGAGCAGTAGATGCAATGTCTCTTGTTTCACCTTATGGTGTGGCAAGAGGGGAACTCCCTTAGTAAAGATTTTCATGTGTAACTGGTTGTTAAGCAGTTTTACTTTGGATAAATCCCTACATTTTCTTTGACAATCTAACAGCAGCCAATAATAAAGTATTCTTTCTATTGTTTGCATCACTTCATAAAATTGTCCTACAGACTCTTCACTGTTGCCTCTTCTGTTAAAGGCTGGGCCACTCTTATGTGGTGTTTTTGCTAAGACAAACTTGTCATAACTTATATTAAGAAAAGAATTTTAAACAGTACAAATGTCAAAGGATAAATACCTGTCTAGACACCATTCTGGAGAAGGTATGAGGATTTTGGCTATATCAAATTCTGAACAGAGATTCCTCTGGTTTTCATGGGCTCATTCATCTTCTATAAAGACTTACACCTGATTGTTTTCAACTTTTCCTCAGTTAATGTCTAAGGACAATACAGAAGGTAAGTGCATATTGTGAGATAGGAGTCTTTGCTCTCCTGATGTAGATTCAGTCAGGCATTCATACTTATGCTCACTGAAAGAAAACTGAATAAATTCCTTATTCAGAGTCTTGGAGCTGAGTAACTCAGAATATTTGTCTGTCATTACTTCTGATTCTGGCTTGCAAAGTAATCATGGAACTATCTTCACCATTTGGCATTTGAAACTATGCCTATTTCATTTAAAATGCTAATATGCTAGAGTTTACTATTACAAATGCAGTTTCAATTTCAGAGGCAATAGGGAGAAACAAAATGTAGAAAATACTGTAGGTAACCTTAAATCTGATATGTTGAGATTTGATAAATCGTTATCTAATTTCTTTTCCACCACTGTTATATAAAATCTAACAATACAGGTACAAAATATCTTTCTTTTACTGATAGTCTATTATGGGGTTTGGGGTTGTTTTTTATTTATTTTTGAAACACTTTTTTCATCCAGAGATTTATAGAACTACTACTGATGGTAGTGTTTTTGATTAAAATTTAGATATCCGTGCAGACAATCCTTTGAGGAATGTCATAATCAAATGCAATTTTTCTTGAAACAACTATATAGATTAGATACAGTCTCAGTGTATTTCAAATTCTTTTCAACTCATCTCCTATTTATTTAACATTATTAATTCTTTCAGTGTGGTGAGAACTAGCCATATCTTTAAAAGTAATTTGATTATTTTATGCTTAAAACAGTCCTATTCCTTATTAGTACTTTTAAACTCTTTCTTGAACCTAGAATAGAGAGGTTAAATAATTTCATCATTAATATTTAAGGCAGACTAAATGGAAAGAGGTGCTTATAAAGTCCAGACATCTTTGTCACTGATATAATAGTACAAAAAGACAATTTTCTTCATAAGAACAGGAAGATAGTTCTGTCTGTTCCATGTTGGATCATTTATCTCTGTTACATTGATGAATTCCTTTTAGTGACAATACTTTTTCTCAATAATGGAAGGCTGCATAAGATAGCCTGATGTTCAAGATGGAATACTTAAATTTTCTCCCAATTACAGGAAAGATTATTTTTAAGATTCATTATTCGGGTAATCCATCTCATTTTTCTCTCTGTTTCTTTCTTTTTCTCTGTACATTCTGGCTCTTTCACAATTTTGTTAAACAACAACTCTCCTCACTTCATTAATTAATATTTTTACCTATGTTATCAGAAATTCTTGAGAAATTGGTATTCTTCTATAGCTTTGGTACACATTATTTTGTCAGTGATACCAAGTTTATCAGTACAGTACACAGCAGAATTTGATGTCTTTTTCTTCTTGAAGAAGTTAACACTTCAGCAGAAGTGCTAACCATTTGATTTAATGGGATGATAAATAGATTTACATCGTCAATGAGTGTTTAATTCTAGAAGACACAATTGGGTTACCTAATTTTACTTGCTAATGAACATAAAGTGTAGAATTGGACACTTTTAGTCCTGTATTTAACACACTGTTTTTTTGTATAACTGAAGCATTTCCAAAGAAGTATATATATATATTCATAAATTAAAGATGTCAAGAGATATATAATTGGCCAAAGTTGAGGAAATGCTAAATTAGCAACTCAGTTAAAACTGTGCTTCTAAGTGAATTTGCTTTACTTTTACTTCGTTATGTTTACTCTCATGGACTACAGACCCTTTCAGTACTCAGATTTGTCCCATGGCGCAGGTTTTTAGTACTACTGAAGTTATTTTTTCATATACCAAATTGTTTGAATTGCTAAAACTGAAGACATAGACTAAAGGAGACCAGATTATGACAGGATAAAAATCCACAAATGACCACAACTCTCTATTTCCACTAATGTGTCTCTTATTTTCACAGTTTAAAAAAAAAAAGTTTCCATATGCTTACTGGTACAGATGCCCAGCTTTGTAAACCCTGTAGCATTTTTCTGTGTAGATTTACACACTCTTAGCCTGCTCAGTAATGACAATAAGAGACTACCTTGTCTGATATGCCAGTTCTACTCCTCCCCTAACTAAATTTTCCATAATTTTAATTAAAATAATTAATCATCAAAAAGAAAAATCTGTTAATGTATATAAAGGGGACAACCATAACTGAAGAGTTGCATATGAAAGAGAAAGGTATTCACAGAGAGAGAGAAAGAAGATGAAAAAGGTGAAAGAAAGGGTGATTTACAGATGTTTATATTCTTCCTGCAGTGTTGAAACAATAGTGTTGCTGATGGGATTGAAATGTCCAAACTGAAGCATTTCACAAATCTTAGAATGAATCGCAGTCAGCAGCAACTGCCTAACTAAATGAAATCATTTGTAGAAAACCAAGTGGCAAAGTTGATTTTGGAACTAAAAAAAATATAGTCAGTCAATCCAACCATCTTAAACTGAATATAGTTTGTATAGGATGACTATCAGGTTTTCTGTTGTAAATTGAAATCATTCATAGAAAAAAAGTGACAAGGTTGGTTTTGGAAATAAAAAAAAAATATAATCAGTCAACCCAACCATCTTAAACTCAATATAGTTAGTATAGGATGACCACCAGGTTTTTCCATTGTAAATTGAAATCATTCTTCAAAATAAAATACAACTTTTTCTGAATTTATTTTTTCAAATACATAAGGATTATAAACCTCTATTTACTGCAACCAGTTGATTTTGTCTTGTTTCTGTAATAAAAAATGTATGTAGTTCATATAGAATTGATTTATTAATAGAATGACATTCTCAAACAAAGATGAACAGAACAAAGTTCTGTTAAACCTGGATTTAGCAAACTATAGCTAAAATATGGCTCTCACTCTATGCTATTACAGAATACTCATGGGGTCAACATGACAATTCAGATTCTGAGAGGCATGTGCTCTACCAAATGTTATCCTAAGAGCTCTTTTGCGTTGAGTAATTTTGTTTTCATGTAACTGATGCTCTCTCTCGCTGCTGACACTTAACGAGAAAGGAATTTGAACATGCGATTGGCTGTATGCAGCCTGCTGAGCAACCTTTAACCAAATCGATTGAGTAGCTTGATACGCTTCCTAGGGTATCCTAACCTCTAGGAAACTGAGCATCAGAGACATTTTAGATAACATACCAACTAAATTCTATGTTTTCCCTCTTTAGGAAGATAAAGGTGTTCCTGATATTTGTCAATCATCATTGCACAAAGATGAAATTTTCTCTTGTGGAATGGTTGCATTAATTGCTTTGAAGAGTAATTTTTTTCTTAAGCAGTTAATAAAAGATTCAGATAAACACCTAGAAAGCTGTCATTACAGTATCAGCGTAATTACACATAGATGTTCAAAATTCTCTCCTAGCCTCATATTTCCTTCTCATCTCTGGATAAAATCCTCTTATAGCCTGAGACTTTAAAACCCAGTATTTTTCTTCTCCTTCAGCCTAATTTATTTAGAAGAATCAGTTCTCTGAGACTAGTTTTTTAACATGGAATGTTTTAAAAGCCTATTCATTGGATAGTATAAGATAATCTCTACCCTTTTTCAAGTGTATAAAATTGCTGGTGGTTTATGCAATTTAGGGGAAAGTAAGATATATGGTGATACAGTGGTAGTTGTATCCTCCTAGTTTTTAAAAATAGTTCAAAAATTTTACTCACATATTAAAATACATACAAACCCCAGTGATGGCTAAAACAATCTTATGAGAATATTCAGAGTGTAACTCAGGCAAGGGCAAACTGGAGGTACAAAACCAAAACTTGGATGTTTTACCTTGTGAACAAGTGAACAACTTATTCTCCAGCAAATCAATGTATATTGATTTTGATAAGGTTTGTGCATGGCATAGCCCCTACATACAGTAGCACTGTACCCTGCTTCCTGAATTTGGTCATGCCTTCATGCTCATTTGTATGAAGAGTCTACTGTACTGTTGTCATAAACTTAATTTTCGTGTTCATGCACCCTACAGCAAATAGTCACCTCATTCCTTTCTCAGAGAGACTGAATTGAGTGCAGTAGAATTACAGTTGATTAAGCTTTTTAAGCTGCAAAATGCTGCTCTCTTCACCAGAAAGGGAATTATACCTATAATAATCTTTTTTTCTTTGCCTGTCCTTTTTTCCTGGGTGAGGACTTTGACTATATGTCAAAGTCCAAATTGAATCGTATATACACATATGTGTATATACGATTCAATTTGCTTGAGTAGCATGAGAACAAAGAGCTGTAGTTGGATAGTATGAATTTTATGTGCAGGTCATGCTAATTACATACATGCACAGGAACTATAAATGATTTCATAGCATTAATAAGCCATATGCTATATATAGCATATGCATAAATCATCAAAAAATGCACTTTCTCCATCCAGAAGCAACTCATCTGTTTGCAAGATATATGTTCTAAATCCTAACAGAAAAAAAAAAAGCAAAGTGTTTTTTGTTGTTGTTGTTGTTGTTGTTGTTTTTGTTTTGGAGTTTTTTTCTGGATTTTTTTTTATTGCTTTCCTGTTGAACCATCACTCAACAGCTCTGACATCACTGACAGGCATTTTGCTTGTCTGTCTCAACAAATTAAATACACTGTCTCTGTTTGCCAATGTACATTTACAAAAGGTCAGTATAGAAAACTGTATCAATTCCTTAGATATTCCTTCTAGGATTGTCATAATAAAAAAAATATCAACTCACATCTTCTGCTCAATAATCATATTTTAAAATAATTTTATGATATGCCTCATCAAACTGCTGCTTCAGTTCTTACTGCATAATTTTGACAGAACCATTTGGAAAATCAATGCCTCAGAGCTGTGTTTGGATTTACTGCTGAATCCAATTACAGTGTATTATCATAAAAAGCATCAAAGTGAAGTTTATTGATGGTGCTTGTTTAGTGAACATGCAACTGTTAACTCTAAATATAAATATTTTAGTGGTGTGATTTCTCACCATAACAAAAGAGCAAAGAGAAATAAACTCTGTAATCTGGCACAACAACATCTTACTTTCAGATATAAACAAAGACCTTAGAAGGAAGCACTTAACTATACATAGATCTACTCTTACCTGACTACATTCCCAGGCAGAAGTACAAGCCTTAAAATGTTATCACTGTTTTTTTTCTTATTAGTGTTATTGATATTACCTGAACAGGAGGCATCCAATATACACTATTATGAATACCACTGAAAATTTGTTATTTATTTATAGATTCAAGAGCACTTAAAGCAATGTAATTTGCCTGTCCAACATCCCAGATGAGACTGATATGTTTCTCCCTCAGACAGCCATCAACTTAATTGCTATTCCAAATTAAAAACTGGCATATAAAAGTCAGTCATTTTGTACATTAAGAAATTAGGATCTGTATTTTTTAATATATTAAAATTTTAACATTATAAAATAAATGTTTATACATATCATTTTAACTAGTACACATTTTCAGTGATCTCTATCACTTTGCGTGATGTAAAGATTGAAATACAAAGCACTTACTGCATTCTGTAGACATGTTAAGGTGTAGAATACCAGAGGAGGTGCAGAAACAGGAATCTCACATGTCAGGATGGATACACACCTTGGGTTCCATCTATTTTTAGCACATTGAAATGAGATGTGAAGCTGAAGATTCGTTGCATTATGAGAATGCTGTGCTTCAGGAATTTGTGTTATTAGCATTTTAGCCAAAGAATACCACTGGAAATTTTCACAATACATCAGTCAATGGGTAGCAATTCAGGCACCCAAAAAACTGTGGTTGTGACTGATTTCACAAGTGACTAAATGACAATTTTGACAAATTCAGCAATGCCTTAGTAATGTCCAAAACATATGATGATGTGAGCTTTAGAACCAATTTTGTCTGACTTACAATAATGAAGACAGACATCCTCCCAGTGGCTTGTACATTAGCATTGTTCAGGACATTGTAGTAACAAAGTCTCAGGGAGGACATATTGAGCTTAAAACGCAGATGTTATCTGTTAGTGCTACTTCAGTAACGAATATATTTACTACTCCTCTTTGCTGAAGCATTTTCAGAATTGAACATGCCAATCATAAAATCCACAGAGCAGAAATACTCAGATATCATATGGTCCTGGATCAAACCTTGCCACACCACGTGATAAGAGGTCATATCCGACCTATCTGTCCAGAAGCACCAGTTTCAAAAAGGTTTTTGGCTTTCTTCAGTAGCTTAATAAAAACTATGTCTGGCATTGATTTTTTACAAATCTAACACCACAGGAGTGTTTCCATAAAAACCTTCCCCATCCCCAGAAGTGTTCAAGGATGTGGCTTTGAGCAATCTGGTGTGGTGGAAAGTGTACCTGCCCATGGCAGTGGGGTTGCAATTGAAATATTTTCTTTTGAAGTGAGCACTGTACCTTTAACTAATTTACCTATTAGATGTACGCAGGTTGTGGTACGCTCAAATTTAAAAAAGAAAATAATAACTACAATACTGCATCCTCTTCACTGCCAAACACATCAAAAAGTGCTACATATAAAAAAGCATCCCATCCCATACATTCTTGCAGACTGCTCAGATACAGAACTTCTACAGGCCTGGAATGTAGGTGTTTAGGCAAGAAACATGCACAGCAAAAGGTACCATTAAAGGCGTAGGTCAGAGACAGATGCTGACCAGTAAAATCCATTTTAAATTAGTGAATTATTTCTCTAGTCAGAGAGAGTTTAGAAAAAGGTCATCCAAAATGTTCCAAGACAACTGTTCACACAATAATACATGTACATAAAGCAGGAACTTACACAAGGAGAAAAGGCAAACATGGCCTGAAATAGCCACTTACACTACACTACTAATTTGTGAAGTTTCAGAGTTCAGTGATGTTCTCAGGACCACTTTAGCCAAGCTCTTCCTTTACATTAGTCTTCGTAAAGCCTGTTGCACAGAATAGTGCCTGTTTTCTTCCAAACAGAAGAAAAAAGGTTATGGTTCATTCCCAACCATTGTCAATGATAAATTTTCCTTCTTTGTATTTCTGAGTGCTCTCAAAAACATAGTCTTATTTCCATCCAAGGGTATTCTACAGTTTTCACAATAGATATTGTGAAATTGATCTTTAAGGTTTCTTCCAACCCAAACCTATGCTGCTCTATGATTCTATGTTCTATGAACTTGAGTTGGGTGAAAAGAAAGTAAAGGAAAAATTTATATATTCTCTGAAAGATCCTTTTTTCTTTAGTTTGATGAATCTATGAATTGAACCACTGTAATTTATTTTGAATCATACACAAGAACTAATGAACTGTAAAATGGAAGAGTTAAAAGATATTCTGAAAACAATGGCAAATGAAAAGTATTCTAGTGATACACCAAAAAAAAGGAACTTAAATCGTTAACTGTTTATGATGTATTTCTCAGTTTTAAAAACCCAATTTACTTTAATTGAATCCCACAAGACTTTGTGCATAATACTGTATTTTTCTTTATCTATTTATGTGTTTCTTATCTATTAAAAACCAAGCTTGATTGTTTTTTAAAAAGGGAAACCTGTAAATTTACAGGAGTCCTTACTTGTGAAAAATGTGTTCAAGTCTTATTGAACACATATTCAAAAAGACATGGTTAATGATATATTTAAATAAATAAACTGGCAGTTTTATAAAGTATGCCAATAAAATATGCCAATAAAAAAATAATTTATTTATCTAGGACTCTTACTTCTACTCTTTGCCTGTATACACCCAAGTTGCTCTTCCAATTTGAACCTGGTTCTTTCAACATGCGTATTATTAGGAAATCCAAGTACCTATAAATAAATAAAAAGTTTTATGCTGCAATATTTATGATACAGAAAAAAATTCCTCAGTATCTAAGCCATCATTTCAATTCTTTTAGGTACTGCTATCTTGGTATATGTTTGAGAAAACATATACCAAGAAATATAAATTTAGAAAAGAAATACAAATTGCTCAGGGTATGTGAAGCTAGGAAAAAGACCAAGGCTCTGAGCTAACAAAGTGTCATTACCAGTTTTTAATCCAGGGTCTGTTTATGTCTCATTTGGTCTGTGTTTGAACATAGGAATTACAAGCATGCAACAAACTATTGCCGTCATTGTCAGTACTGTATTGCATAAAGAGCTGCCAAATATTTAGTATGCTGTTGCTCAGTAATTAGTATTTGACTGTCATTCTTCACCTAATGCTGCTGCACAAACTCTTGATGTAGTTCAAATGACAAGCTTTGGTGATGGGAACATATATACAGGCAAAGAGTAAAGTGGCCAGTCTTCGCGAACGAAGATCTGGGAAAGGTGTTTTTACCTTTCAAGCCTGCGCAATGGATTTTTT
>JAWWLV010000121.1:87359026-87381093 GCA_035041135.1 Platyrinchus mystaceus | reverse complement strand
CGTAGGTTTGTTTCGAGTGACCTTCTCTTAGATGGATGGCCTTAGGGGCTGACGAGCTCCATCTGCCCAGGGGACCCGGGATTCGAACCTGCGGCCTTGGTGCTGAGAGACCAGTGTCTTAACCGCTAGGCCACCAGGGGTCCCCACTAGCAAAGAGTAGTGTGGAATGAAATTGAAAAGTAAGGCAGCTTATGCAAGTAGCAAAATTTTCAGTGACCCTTTGTTTGTATAATCTTAATTCTCGATGCCATTCTTAAGGCAAGATGAAGCTAATATTCAGAGGTCTCCTAACATTATTTTAAAACTCCGAAGATACCATGGTTTTACACAACTCTATCAACAGTTTCTTGAAGTGATATACTGTCACAGTTTATGAATGATATTTTCCAGTTTAGTGTTCTTATTGAAACAATCCAAACCATGTGCCACTTGCTCAATCCCCCCTCCTCCTTGCCCTCTCTCTGCAGAGGGCTGGAGAGGAGAATTGGAGGCACAAAAGGCAAAGATCACGGTGGAGGTAAGAACAATTTACTGGAAACAGCAATGAGATAAGAAAATAAATGGTAACAGCAACAATACTAAGAGTGTACAATAAATGAACAATTCTCACACAAGTGCTCACCCCTGACAACTGATTCCTCTGCCACACTATGTGATCCAGAAGGGACCCCTTCCTCCAAAGCTGGAAAATGATGTGGCATTGTATAGAAAAACCTATGGGTCCTGGCCACGCCTCCTCTCAGCTACTGCAAAAATTAACCCTGTCCTGGCAAGAACCAGGACATATATGAATATTGGAAAGAATTAGCTAACAGCTGTCCAAGGGAAAGTGAGAAACACAGGAATGGAAAGTATTGCTTATGAATAGGAAGAAAAGCAAAAGAAGTCACTGAAACAGCACCCTAAGTTACCATATTCCAGTTGTAAAATAAAGAGCTTTATCCAACTTTGCCAAATCTAGCATCTTCTTCACTCTGAAGAAGCAGAATATTTTGAAATCCATCACTGTGACTGTGATTCAAGTCCTGGATTTTGAGCAGAGTATACATAGCTCTAATGGGATGAAACTGACTATGGGGAACTTCCTTGAATACGTTTACACTGTACTTTCCTATTTTCTTGCCTAAATGAATGAAAAAACCTGGCAAGAGAGTCTGCGTACTGCTCTCTAACTGTGAAGGAGATAGAAATGACTGAGGAACAAAAACAGTGCATGTTAAACCTTTTATCAGGTAAAATATGTTTTCTATTTAAATGCCAATTTTTAAAATATTACCTTTTGTTCTTCATAACTCTGGCAGGTAGATCAAAAGATGATAATCCTGTGATAAAATCCATATTTATTTATTAATTTATATTGCACTGAGTCAAAGAGTTGTAAAAGCTTAGATGCTTTGCATGCTTTTCCTTCATATGTTTATTATTGTAAAGCCTGTGTTTTAAAATACACTGATGGATAGAGAAGTATCTGTATTTTGAAAACAGAAAGGATATGTGTGGGCAGACCTTCATGAATGTGGAACTTTGTCCCTGTCACGGTTTAGTCCCAGCTGTCACACAACCACTTGCTCACTCCCCCACCAGTGGGATAACAGAAGGAATCAGAAGGGTAAAAGTGAGAAAACTCGTTGGTTGAGATAAGGATAGTTTAATAGGTAAAGCAAAAGCCACACATACAAGCAAAGCCAAACAAGGAATTAATTTGCTGCATCAAATTGGCAGGCAGATGTTCAGCCATCTCCAGGAAAGTAAGGCTCCATCATGCATAACAGTGACTTGGAAAGACAAACACTGTCACTCCATGCAAACCCCCTTCCTTCTTCTGCCCCCAGCTTTATATATTGAACATAATACCATATAGAGTGAATAATAGTAAGGAATGAATAATGTGCTAGTTTTGGCTGGAGTAGAATTAATTTTCTTCACAGTAGCTGCTATGGGCTTTGTTTTAGATTTGTTCTGAAAACATTGTTGATAATCTAGAGACATTTTTGTTGTTGCTGAGCAGCGTTTACACAGAAAGCAAGGTACTTTTTGTATCTACAACTGCCTCCTTGGCAAGGCGGTTGGAAGTGCTAAAGGAGTTGGAAGGGAACATAGCCAGGTCAGCTGACCCCAACTGGCCAAAGGGATATCCCATACTTTATAGGGTCATGCTCACTACATAAAGGTGGGGGAAGATGGAAGGGGGAGACACTTGAACTGAGGGCATTTGTCTTCAAAAAAACCCTGTTATATGTGATGGAGCCCTGTTTTTCCTGAAGTTGACTGAACACCTGCCTGTCCCTGGGAAACAACGAATGAATTCCTTGTTCTGCTTTGCTTGCATGCTTTACCTATTAAGCTGTCTTTATCTCAACCCACCAGTTTTCCCATTTTTAGTCTCCCAATTCTCTCCCCATCCCACTGGTGTGGGAATGAGTGAGCAGCTACATGGTGTTAGTTGCCAGCTGAGATTAAACCATGACAGTGCCTAAATAAAAAGCTAGTTCAAGAAGATTTTTATGGATTTGTTGTATTTTTTTCTTTATATTGTTAGTTTATCCTTTTTTTTTTTAGTGTATCCTGCCTACATAGCTGTCTTCCAAAAATGTGTAAAGGCATACACAACCACACAGTAATAGATGCCCTATGTGTTAAATCACTGCTGTCTGATTTGACAAGAGCTGAACAAGTAATAGAACTTGCAAGCAGAATGAAGAACATTAGGTGATATACATTTTTTTTTCTTAGTCCAAATTTATATATCCACTAACTCAAATATTTCTGGCCACACTGATCATGAGATTTAAGACCAGTAAAATATGAAAGAGTTGGCAATTAGGAAGGGCAGAAGAGATGAACATGAGAACACCACCAGAGCCTGGCTATCCATACTTTGGTTCTTCTGTTTGTTTTAGCTATTTCTTGAAATGTTACCTGGTTCCCCACAGCATTATTCTCACTAATAAAAAATTAAAGTAAAAATATAAACCCTGTCTGACGAAATGTTAATACAGTGTACTTTTCCTAGGGCTGCAGACCAATTAAGTATATTCTAATATAATGCTAAACTTGCAATGAATAATTTACCTGAGATAGTAATGTAACATAAGGTTCTCTACAAGATAAGGGCCATAAATGTTAAATCTTTAAAACAGCATTAATACACTTGAATTATATAATACCTGTTTTATTTTATTCTGTACTTTGTGTAACACAAGAGAAAAACTTCCTACAGAAATAGTTTTTAAGTGAATATCATCAAACTAATAATTTGTCATTTCATGCATTTTCACAATCATGACTTTCTGAGTTATGTTGTTTGCACAACTTTTACTGTGACCCAAAAGGCTTTACAAGTAGGACATATGCAATTTTAAAGACCAAAACAATTACTGATTGACTAACATGCACAATAGATTATGAGACGACACTTAATAAGTCTCTGTTGTCCACTCACTCACCACCAGAATAAAGGTTGACTGCTGTTACTTTTAGAACTGTGCTGTTCCTTTTACTTTGCCAAGCTGCTATTTTCCGGTTCCTTGGGTTTTTTCCCTTCGGATTTTATACCTTTTCATATCAGTGTTTTTGCTCCTGCATCCTTGACCTGGTAACTACTCAGTCTCAATGATCTTCTCTTTGCCTGAAGTTTTACCTTTCTCACCTTGAATTGCTTATGGTTTATGTACTTTCTGATGGCTCCTTTCCACTGCTTAGCAGTTTTCTCAGAAATCTAAGCCAAGGTTGCACATTTGTTCTCTATCAAAACCAGGCCTTGTACCATAGCCAAGTGAACCCCTGGGAGGAGGATTATGTACAGGTTACACCTATCCTGGTTTATTTGACTGGGTTAGGGATCATCACAAGGTCCTGGAAAACAGCAAACTCTGTTATTAAATTGCTGCCACACTTAGTACAGTTTATTCAGGGCCAACTAGCACTCCCCAGATAGTGCCTGGGCATGATTTGAGGGGTAGTATTGCACAGTTACTGTTAACACCACATAGTTTTCATGTGGCTTCCCAGTAGTGGGCTGCGAGAGAGTTTAATAATGCAAGGTCCAACACCAGAGAACAAATACAGGCATGTATAATTTATTAATGCAGATTTAGCCTATCATACTACCAATCTGGCATCAGCAACAACGTGAAAAAGAAAAGGGGCATACAAAGTAAAATCAGAATTAATGTATTATCCTTTAAGTCAGCTGTAGTAAATATGTTTATATTATAATGAGACACTTTGGGGAGATTTGGGTAATGAGAACACTTGATTGTCTGAAATAACAAGTCTCATTACAATTAAATACCAGAATCCACAAAGCTTTGAGAAAAAAAAATCAATTTGCCAAATGAGGACAAGTTTATTTTAAACCACGTATGATTTTTTTTCCTGAACAAATATGCATGAACATGCATGCTTGAACACATGAAACTGAATATGTTCGTTCCAGTGAAGGTTGCTAACACATTCCTCTCAAAATAACTTCGAAGAATTAACATAATGTGTAAATTAAAGCAGAAACATGTTACATTTTTACCACTCTAAGAGCTGAAAGCAGCTTGGCTGATTTGCTTTGAACTTTCAAAATATTCCCCTTTTGTAGTTTCAAACTAGACAAAAGAATTTGCAGGCCAGACAGTGTAGCTTTAAACAATGATAGAGGTGCTGAAAAGTAGGCCAACAAGTGGAATATTGGTTGAATCTTTAACCAGTCCCATTTTGTCAAGTTCTGCAGCTTCACTCCATAATCTGTAGAAACAAGAATTATTTAAGCTTCTTATGTAGGTTTGCTTAGCATCTTCACAAAGCAAAATTGCAATATTCCTCTTGATTTGCAATGTATTATACTATTATACACACACACACACCACCAACTCACACCTCCCTCCCCGCCCCCTGGAATAATCTGCATTGTTAAAGTCACAACAGTTTGGAAAACAAAAAAAAAAGGAAAAAAAAAGAGAAAAAATGGAAAAGAAAAAAACACAAAGGGAAACCAAGCAATGCATGTCACTATGCGGTTTACAGAGAAGGGAACAGAAATAAGTTAAAGCCAAAGAGTAGAAATTCCATATGCCACAGATTGTTGAACACCTGTTTTTCTCCAACATTGTGGAATCTAATGGGAGGGCAGTGTTAGAGTTGTGGTGGGGGAGCTCGTGATGTTTAAACCACAGACTATATTTCATAAAAATTTTGTTTGTAAGGCTAGGACTGGCACATCATCCTATTATGAGACAAAAGAGCAGAATTGTTGAAGTTGCACAGCTTCATGAAGGCTGATTGCTTATTATTGTTGTTGGTCTTATTGTTGCCATTGCTGTTGTTTTATGCATCTCATTATTTTGATTCCAGGCAATTTCTTCACTGTTTTTTTTATTGTGTTTTTGTACACAGCAATCAATGATCTTGTTTCCTTATCTAGCCCTACAGGAGAGCTATATTCTTTCACTCCATCTGCCATCAGCCTCTCAGGTAATAAATGAGAGAGATGATGAGCACCCTGCTTGCCTCCCTCAGGTGCTCTGACTCACCCTCCTGGAAGCACTTTTTGCATGAGGGATCCTGGCTGTTAGTGCTTTCCTCCTTTTTTCTCTCTCCTGCACCAATGAATAGCCAAAAGCAGACCATAGTACCATAACTGCTAGCCATCTGCTTTCTCTGCAAACTAGAAAAAGCATCAAAAAGATTAGAAATTATTTACTCTGATTGTGTCTTGATTTGTTAAAAATGTTAACTCTGTGAACAAAGAAAGGGAAGAAGGGGAGAAATAGAGAACAAGAGATAGTTATTACTTATCACAGCAATTTTCAACCAAAAAAGAATCAGAAAACAGAAAGAAAAATTAAGTAGTCTAAGCCAATTCTTTATGAGTTTTGCAAACAGCTGCTCTGTCAGCTACTCTGATCAATCATATTAACATTATTTTATGCACATAAGTGCATGCATCTTTTAAAAGGTACAAAAGGTACCTATGAAAGATACTAACAGAGAATTTTGTTTTATTGTCATGGACACTTCACATCCAGAAACTTTTACATTATCATGAATGATAAAGAGATGCATTAGAAGGTGAACATTTTACTCATAAGATGTCAATGAAATATACATTGTTGGCTAACCTTCATGAGGGACAATGCACACTTGGTTGATACCTCAGCTACATCTGAACCACTTGTTTATCTGTATTAGCTGTTAAAATTGGCCAGAGAAATGTCTCTGCACTCAAAGAAAATTTCAAATTATTAAAAATTATCTGTCTAAAAAAAAAATCAAAAAAACCCCCAATGGACCAAACAAGATGGAATTTCTCAGGCAAATTTAAAACTACGGTAGTATTTTGATTCAGATTTACAAATAGGGAATTTAAATGGAAATTTCAAGTATATTTCCTAAAAAAATGCAGTAGCTGTAGACATGTTTTCTGATTTTAAAAATTTTGTCAAAGGCAGAAAGCTGCACAAAGTGACACTTGAAAAACAGGCTGAGAAGGAGATTTAACTTGACCTTCAATACCATGCTATATACACTTTTCTTTTATGCACAGAGAAACAAAACCAAATGCTCCAAGGAAAACTGTACGAGGTTTTTGTTTTCAATAGAAACAATTTTCACTCTAAAATTGAAGACACTCCCAAAAGTGTGTGTAAGCAGGTATATACAGTGGTTTGAACTAATTTGTCAGTGTCTTGGAGTGTTATAAAAGTATTTCAAAGGACAACTTACTTTGTTTGGTCTTCCACCAGTCCTCCCACCACATAGCTAACTTCATCCTTGCTGTTAACCCAGGAAATAGCTGGAAGCTGGAGTATAAAAGCTTAGAGAGGGATAGAATTATTTGAATAGGAAATGTGATGTTGGTGCTTGCTAGCTGATGAAAAAAGTCTTTCTTTCATGGGCAAAAAAAAATATATATTAAAAAAATATAACTAATTTCTTCTTTACATTTTTTTAGAGGAAGATCATTTATAGCTAGCTCTGCCTATGAACAATTTCACTGTTTTAACATGTTAAAATTTCAATGACATCTTGAAAACAAATAAAGATTCAGAAATAAAATGCAGAAACTGTAATGCCTGCTTACTCTTCTTCAGTTTATATGTAGTCAAAAGCTAATCTTGGTTCTGAGAAAATGGTGGAGAAGTTTATGTGTAATAAATGTTACAAATAATCCAGAATATGCATTTACTGAAGGGGGTTAATAAAAAGGGTTTGAAGTATTTACAGAAAGTTAGCCAACCAAATTTTTTATCAATACAGTGTTTCTAAATCTGTCATTTTTTCTATATTTTTCATCCTATTAAAAAAAAAAAAAAGTCTTGTTCATTTGCTCATAGTTTTTGAACTCTTCCAGTTAAGGTTTGCAACTGCAAAAAATTTAAAATTGATCTTTAGTTCATTATATTATTTTTTATCAACTTTCTTTGCTGGCATTACTTTCCAAACACAGAAATAGTGTTAAAAATTTTGAAAAAATGTAAGAAGTGTAAATATTTCATTATTACAGGATAAGATGTCAAGAAAGAACTACCAAAAAAGCAAATTTAGTCACAAGTGTCGAAAAGGAAGAAATCACACAAAATCAGATAACGAAATGTGTTAGAAAGTAAAATATATTGTGTCTTCAAATAATGGAAATTATATCAGTGGCATGGGTGGTCTAAATGTCTTGGTGAAAACATTTTAATGAAAACATAAAGCTGCTGTGTAGAATTGTTAAATATGATGTCAAATTATTATGGTTATTCTCAAGAAAACATGTCACTTCAACATTTGCTTCAGCTTTAGCTAAGCAGAACCAATTTTTTTATCAACATTTCCCCTTCTTCAATCTTTTGCCATGTAGAACAAAGAGTGTGTTTGGGCTCAAAAGTAAATTTGGTCTTTATTTCAGCAAGGAATCTGGAATATTTCTACTTTTTCCAACCTAAAATTGTTATTTGTATTGTATATTGTTTGTTTAGTTCAAATAAATATTATTCCACTGTCACTAGATGCTCTTATAGGAAAAGCTGCTGCTCACAATGGTAAGATCACGAATGGGTGTCTGGAAAATTTGCAAAGATGCTTCGGTTTTCAGCAGATCTCAGGCCAAAGAAAGCTTGTACTTATGACATGGTGGTGTTTTTCAAAAGAAACTGCCTAGGCAGGACTAAGAGACAGTGATTAGCAGCTACTTATGGAAGATCAGAGAAGGATATTGATGGATGAGCATTTACTTCCAAAATTCTTCTTTATATTCCGTTGGAAAAAATGGTGCTGATCTCTGGATCTCAGCCCACCACGGTTTGGGGGCGCACCAGTTCCTGGTTCCTTATCCATGATCGGAGCCATTTCTGACGGCTTGAAGGATGGAGAAGGGGGAGACTCCATGCAGCGGGATGTTCAGTCCCGGCTAGGCTACCGGAATTCAGTCCCGGCGACATGGAGGGGAAAGTTGCTCCCCCTCCCCCCACCCACGTGGTCCCATGGCCGCCCCAGAGACAGAGATGGCACACGGGGCTTGCAGAGGGGGACAGCGAGAGAGAGAGATTTTATTGTTGGGGGGTTACATATATAGGGTTTGAAGGGATCACGAATTCACCAATGACAAAGCTCAGGGGGTTACAGGTAGTGGGTTACCAGCCAATAGGAAAGGGTTAACAAAGGCCAATCCAGGAGACCCAGGTGTCTTCCCGGGACATTCCTGCATAGGAGATAACACCTTTCGAAGGGGGTTTTGGGAAGAAGAAAGCAGTGACTCACAGACAATGCAAAAAGCCATCTTTGACCACATGTTTCACTTTAACCTTAAATTCCTCACTCCTACACTGATCTTCACCTTTGGCCTCTGGAGGAGCAACAACAGCCCAGTAACACCTTATCGGTCAGAGTGGGAGTCCCTCCTTGAGGTAATTGCAGTGACATGAGGCAAAAACGCAGAATACCATGTCTCTCATCAGCAGGAAAGAAAAATTTAATTATTTTTCCAATTTCTGGTTTAATTGATTATACAAAGATTAAAACAAATATGTTCAAAAATGCCTTATACACTGGAAAAAAACAACACTGGTTTTGCATATGGGTCATCACATCATGATGTAATAGTACTTGAAATGAGAAGGATGTTATCTTCTACTCTTCTGAGGAAATACTGAAAGTTAAGATGTCTGGTTTTGTTAAAAATGACAAGAGGAACATATAAAACATACTGCAGTGTAATGACAAATTAAGTTGAACATGTTTGCTTGTTTTAATGTAAAAGTCTGAAATTAGTATTGTTGCTATGTCACTAAACTGATTTTGTTATATTCCACACTTCATAAGTTAAATTTCTCTTTATTCTATTCTGCATTTTCCAAATTGCAAGTAATGCTTTTGGTTTATAAATAGTTTCTCAAACATTTTAGGCTTCTCAGTTTTGAATGATTTGTACTACCCAATGAATTTACCCATGTCCAAAAATACATAAACACACATACAAATGTCCACACACCTTTCAATATAGTGTTATAGTAATAGACAGAGGAGAGAACAAACTGGAAAGAAAAATAAATTAGATAATTATTTTAATGATATAAAATATAGTCTCTGCAGTAACCAATATACTTGGCATTAAAGACACAAACTTGAGAAAAATGCAGCTTGCAGAGAATGTCTCTCTGTATGTTGAAATGAGAGAGTTTATCAAGTATTTAATTTAGTCATAGATAAATAAGTCTAATAAAGTCATAATAAAGTCTAAGGTCATAAGAAACTATTAGATCATCCAGTTTGTCCAGCACAACACAAGTCATTACATTTTGCTTCACTAATTCTATATCAAACCCACTAATTTTTTTGAAATATATTTTCTAGAGGAGTAGCTTGCTTGTATCTGAAGTACTCAAGTATTTTAAATATCTTGCTATAAGTTTCATTTTTTCATCTGTCCAGTTTAAGGTTTCAGCCATCTTGTTTCCTCCATTCGAGTAGAAATGGATTATCCTTTTATTCTTCATTTTGCTGCTTATGAAGTATTGCATCAAAAGCCAGTGTCTGGATTCAAAATGTACATCCATATGAGTAAACGAATATCAGGGCATGAGTCTGACCACAGGTGTGTGCTTATCCATTCCACTGTTACTAGAATAGCCTCTGGAAGGCTTTCAACTGAGCACAACTAATATTGTCTGATACAATGCCTGAGTATAGTCCAAGGATTAAAGACCATCAGGCAGAGGGTCAGTTCTACGTATCAGTCTGTATGCATCTACCCTGTTCCTGAAGAGACAGTGGAATTGCATGACTCATGCTTTGCCAAGTTATAGGGACTTTCAATAACCTCCTGGAAATGCACTTCTGTAGGCGTGATGTCAGGTTGTAGAAATGATGAGGAAAGATTATAACTGCGTTTAAAACAGATAGGAAAATGTATTTGAAATGTTTTTATCAAATTTAATCATATTTTTCACTCGAGTTGCACTCAACATATATGAGATATATTGTGGTTAATTTCTCTTCCATTTGAAATATGATTTACAAGGATATCTGCAAACTATAGCATTTACGTCTTGCTGATGGCCTAGTGGGACACCACTGTTTAGAAGACAAGACAACAATATTAGTAGTAAAGTATTCAGGAGAGAGAATGCATTTGACTGAAGTCATGTTTAATGAGGCTATTAGTATACACAAAAGGGGCTCCAGATGTAGCATACAGAAGGATTATACAGAAATTCAAGTTAGAAAGTGTTAAAAAAAGAACATAAAAGAAAAGGCATGACTACATGAAAATAATTTCTGTCAAAGAATAAAAGAGTGAATTTTCAGCCACATAAATGCTGGCTCCAAACACAGGGCTAAATCTAAAAAGATTCATACATCCACTCAATCTTGTCTTAAGCATCAGGATTGACTATAGAAAATGAAAAAGTGCAGTAATAGAATTTCATGAAAATTCAGGAGATTTCATCTCTCAGTAAGCCTTCACTAACCGCACGGATGCTACATAAAAAACATATGTCAAAGCTGAAACAGTGAAAACAGACATAAAATGAAAGTTACTGAGTTTCAAAGACTGGAGGTTATGGCACAGCTCAGTGGGGGTTTGTTTCCTGGACGTGGTTGATAACAGAAGCCAGTTCTGTTCTGCTTCAGCTATCTACTGTTTTTTAGCTGGAAGAAGTCCCTGAATAGTTGCCCAACAAAAAATTTCCATTGCACAAGGAAAGTCCTCAATTTTTAAGTTATTAGAGGTAAGTCTGGGATAGGGGATAGAAGGAGAAAAAGACTCTGTTCTGCTCTCATAAAGACAGAAACAATCCCTTTTATTTCTTTCTGAAACTATGCAGGATTTTGGGACAAATATGTATGTGAACACTGTAGAGAAAATTCTCAGCAACTAAATCCTGTAAACCCATCCACCTATCTGTGTGTTTTGATACAAAGAAGTTGCTAGGAACAAGGAAGCTGGTCTGAATCATAAAATAGAAAAGTATGGGTTGGAAGAGAACTTTGAAGATCATATAATTTCAAATCCTCTGTCATGGACAGTGATATCTTCCACTTAGATCACTACGATCAAAACCCCATCCAAACCGACTGCTTGAACACTTGCAGGGATGGGGCATCCACAGCTTCTCTGGGCAACCAGTTCCAATGTCTCATCATCCACATAATAAAAAATTTCTTTCTTATATCTAATTTAAATCTACTCTTTTTCAGTTTAAAACCATTGCCCCTTGTCCTATCATTACAGGCTTTAGCAAAATCCCTACCCTTCCAATAAGCCCCCTTCAAATATTGCTATACCACAATAAGATCCCCAATGAATGCTTCAAAAATGGAGTACAACCCTGAGTGCTTAACCTTGATTATTACCATGCAAAGTAACTTGTTTCAACATTTTTGATGGAATAACAGGATTCATCATCTTGATATGGCTTTTTCCTTAACAATGGTAATTTTTTTTTGTTTAATATCTGGAGTTCATGTTAAACAACTCCATAAGTCAAAATTTCTCCAGTATTCCATTAAAAGTGCTGTAAGCATAACCACGTTGTTTAAAAAAAAGGGTATTCACTAGCACGACCATCTCAAAATATCTGAAAAATCCACTATGATTAAATGAGAGAGGAACAAAATGTGGTCGCTGAAGCAAAAAAGGTGTCTTTGGTACTGAATATAATATTTTCACACCCATCTTTACAATTCTAAAATATAAACTTAATGGAAAATTTCAACTTCACAAAAGGACAAATTTTTATATTTTAATATCAAGTCAAATATTTTGCAAAGCTTGATGAGAATTTCACCTCTTTAATGTTAAACCAAGGATGAGAGAGAGTAAATTTAAAAGGTAATGGCTTGCTAGGCCAAATGACCTTTTCTTGTTCAAAAATTTTAAATCTCCTTATAAAATAGATTTTTGTTTATATAATTTCAGCAAAAACCACACTGAAAGACTTCCTGAAATTACAGCATAGGTGACATTTCCATGAGAACAGCTGGCAGGTTTGATAGTTAAATAAAACCTGATGTAACCAGAAAGCAATTGTAGACCTCTACTACAAAAATTATTTTTCTTCAGTTTGAGTCTATGAGAACTAAAAATATCCAGATGTGAGTTTCCTATCAAGCATGTTAACATGACTGACAGTAAAAGAAATATATACATGAAATCTTTGAACAAAAAATTAAACAGAAAATACAATTTAATTCACTTTAAAAACATGTACAAACATATATGTATGTTTAAATTTATTCATACATGTATATATGAGTAAGAGAAAATATCTTTCAGAAATCTCTTTGCTAATGTTCCTCATCATTAGCTATTGGAATGTGGTAGATTTCCATTTAGATATAAACATTTTCTCGGTCAATTTTCCATAGAACTCTGAAAATATACCAACTCCTACTGTTTGTAATCCATCCAGATTGTATGTAACTAACTAATTTGAAATAAATATGTATATGTATAAAGCACAAAATGAAATAAAAACAAACAAAAAACCCCCACAACACTTAGATATTTGGGTTTTTTTAAATTCATACTTTTCCAAACATTTGATTCATTTTGCATGTTGTTTTTAAAAAAGAAATCTCCAAAAGGAAATTAAAGTCACACATGTTATTTATAACTGTGTGCAATCAGGTTTTTAAGAATTGTTCTTATAAACATTTAGAAAGAAAAAATATCACACATTGCTGAACATTTTTTCTGTATTGTTTTCTTTTGTGGATTTCTCTGGTTAAAATTTAGGTCAATAGTCAATCTGATAGCAATTGTACAGCACGTTTTGAAATACTAAACATTCTTTGAAATAATTTCTTCTATTAAATTTCTAAAAAATATTTACAAAATGGTTTTTATTTTCCTTAAGAAAAACAGCATTCAGTCTTGAGGCTTGATATAGTTAAGATATGTAAAAGCAATGTGCCTTTGAAGTTTATTACAGTGATCAAGAAGAGCAGAATATGAATAATGATACTCAGTCAGAAGTTTCTATTTCCAGCTCTGTGAGTTGTAATGATTTGAAAGTTATTATTGGGTCATATTTTGGCTAAACTCTTCCAGAACCCTATTTAAAAGTATCTTCATAAATGCTTTAAATTATCAAGCAACTAGGAAATGGAATTTTTGATATTGTGAAAAAGTGAGCTTCATGCATCGAGTTTGATAACAATGTTATGTTTTAAATTATACATCTGCACAAGTCCAGTACATTACTATAGCCATAAATGACCTCTCTGTAAAAGTGGAAAATGAATTTAGTCTGCAAATATAATTCATTTATTATCCTATAATTTCAGATCTCAGTGTCATTCATAGGAATACATTGTTATTTCATTGCCCCCTGCAAAGCTGAATGAATATTGTGACTTAGTTGATGTTACTATTCTTATGAATATAATAAAATTTCCTTTTAGGAAAATCAGCCCTTCAAAAGAAAAATTGTGTCCTGGAGAGTAGTAAAAATTTCAGCATCCTGAGTTTTATATATTAACATTTGGTCCTCTGAGGATTTTTTTTATAGTAGCTAGTTAACAGGTGAATGTCATCTGAAAACTATATAGTTTCAAAATGCAAGTTGCTACTAGTGGTGGATAGCAAAGGAGAATGGAGCATGGTTGCATTCCAAAACCTAGCGACAGGTAAGCAAAATATGCTTGATTTTTTATGAGAGAATGACCTTGCTTTATGACTCTATTTGTTCCCTTTCACCTATTTTTTTCTTATGTGAGATCATAGATACCATTTCATGTACAGGAGTATGATCATTATTGTTCCTTGTAGTCAGTGCTTCATCATTTCCACATTTTTATATACTTTTTGTACTCACCCACTTCATTCTCCTTTCTGCCTCCTCCATGTGGGATCTCAGTACTAAAAAGTGTACAAGAAGGAATAGACTATGAGGTGAAGTTCAAAAGATTTCTTTCAAATGATGAATAGTGATATTTTTCCTGGACTCAGGGTAGTAGTTACGTCAGTTAAAAACAATACTGCAGAAACCATGATTAAGATGGCTTGGTAGAGATTCTTGTTAGTAAAAGAAATAACTTGAAGAGATGGATTCATCAGTTTTGTCTGGATTAGGAAATATTAGTCTGTGAGAAAGTCTACAAGAATAGCAGAGATTTCATGAGCACCAATTAAACATGACCAACTTGAAATGTCAATCTGTTTATCTTTAATATAGGGTGGTTTACTATATGTAATCATCACTATAGAACAACATGTCATTTTACCTTTATATTATTTTGCTTTCTGGTGTATGCCTGCTAGGGTCCCAAAAGCACTGTCAGTCCTATGAGGGCCATGTTCCAGCCTTTTTTAATAGGTAGGCATGAGACATGTTACAGGTAACTTCTCTGATCCTTGTCTCCTTTTACCCCTGTCTGGAAATCCTGACTCCTGACTTATCCCTCCTGGAGCAGTCCCACTCTTGCTGCTCCCTGGGAAGGCCTATCTCAACATCACCATTTTATTACAGTATCTACACAGTGATTAAAAATATTCTACATTTTTATTGCCTTTTGCAAATAAATCATTGACTAGGAAAAATAGCTGCCACTCCCTAAAGAAGTCTATTCTGACTTATTACTTTATTTTTTTCCTATTTATCATTATTCTTTATTTTTCTGTGTCCCATCAACATAAATAGTTGCGACAAAAATTTCTGCAAAACGTGGTTGAATTTCATTTGTTATAAGCCTTAAGTTGGTATTCTACCTCTTTTAAAATAGTTCTTTCATATCCTTTAGGGAAAATTTAAGCCTTTTGGGTAAACTTTGGTCTAGTTTCTAATTTTTTCTCTTGATTGTTGTAGGGCTTTTTATTAACTTTTAATTTAATTCAGTTATTTATTATATTTTTGTATTATTAGACTATGCAGATTATACACAAAAATGTTGGTTTGCTGACTCCAGTGCAGGGCACTTAGGATTACAAATTTCTTTATTTTATTACTTTAGGACTTTTGAGTATTTATGACATGGTATCTATTAATTTAAAATCAAAGTAATTTCAAACACCAGCAAAGACATTTTCTGGAGCGTATGCGTCTATACACTGTACGAAATTTGTAGTTGTTGAGTGATTCTGTAATAAAAATCCCATTGGAGATATTATCTGAAAATTCCAACACTATTCTCTGAAAAACTGTTGTCTAAAAATGCACCCTTTGTGATAGATCAGCATGAGAAAATCTCAGTGTGTCTTTACAAAGTTCTCCTTATGTATCCATTAGTAAGAAATATTAGCCTTTTAGCCATGAATCACTGGCAGTTATGAGAAATCAACTATGAAACTTTTGAGCTATTGGATTTTCAGGTAGCGGAGCATTTTCTGCATAGTTTTGCTACCATGTCATTTTTTTTGTCCATGTCATATTTATGGCCTCATGGTATTTGGGTGAAATTTCATGGGATATGGCTTATGGTAGTTAACATGAAACAAATGTTCAAAACTCAATGGAAAATATTTTAACTATTAAAAGGGCATATAAATTCTCTTCTATATCATCAGTTACTTTCTGCAAAAAAATAAACAGACATCACTGACAGATGGTGTTCCTCAAAGGTTAGTACTGGGACCAGTGTTGTTTAATACCTTCATTAATGACATAGATGGTCAAGTGCACCTCAGCAAATTTGCAGATGACACCAAGCTGAGGGGTGCAGTTGATACACCTGAAGGATGGGATGCCATCCAGAGGAACCTGGGCAAGAGACTGGACCTGTGGGAATCTCAGGAGATTCAACAAGACCAAATGCACGGTGCTACACCTGGGTCACACAAAGCCGTGATATCAATGCAGGCTGGGGAATGAACAGAGTGAGAGCAGCCCTGCTGAGAAGGACTTGTGGATGCTGGTGAATGAGAGGCTGCACATGAGCCATCAATGTGCACTTGCAGCCCAGAAAGCCAAAGGTATCCTGGGCTGTATCCAGAAAAGCAGTGTGGCCAGCACGATGAGGGAGGTGATTCTACCCCTCTACTCTGCTCTGGCAAGACCCCACCTGGAGTGCTGCATCCAGCTCTGGGGTCCTCGTACATAGACCTCTATAAGCAAGTCCAAAAGACAGCCCCCAAGATGTCTAGAGGGGTGAAGGACCTCTCCTATGAGAAAAGGCTAAGACAGTAGGAATTGTTCAGCCTGGAAAAAAGTCTCTAGGGTGACCTAATTGTGGGCTTTCAGTACCTGAAGGGACCCTACAAAAAAAGATGAAGAGGGACTTTTTACAAGAGCATGTCGTGACAGGACAAAGTGGAATGGCTTCAAACTGAAAGAGAGTGGGTCTAGATTAGATATTAGAAAGAAATTCTTTACAGTGAGGGTGAGAAGGCACTGAAACAGTTTGTCCAGAGAAGTTGTGGATGCCTCATCTCTGGAAGTTTTCAAGGACAGTTTGGATGGAGCTCTGAGCACCTTGGTCTAATGAAAGGTGTCCCTGCCCATGGCAGGAAGGGTTGGAACTTTAAGGTTTTTAAGGAATTCAAGGAATCTTTAAGGTCACTTCCAACCCAGGTCATTCTATGATTCTATGATTTTATGATTAGTTTCTATGGAGAATTCTTTAAAAGAAAAATCCTTCTTTCTAGTCAATATTCCCCCTGAAAAATAAAGATGGTATATTACTTTTAAGAAAATGAAGTGGTTCTTTTGGAGAATGCCAAGAGCTTTTTAATAATAACACTAATGGAAGGAGTTGATTCAATTTCCTTCTTATTAAACCAGACTACTCGTCTGACTGAAATCTTATAAGAACAATATTCAGAAGCTATAAGAAATTCTCTGTATACATTAGCAGAACTACAAATGGATATATTACTTTTCCTCTGTTTTTTGCAATCATCTCACCCTGTCCCACCAGTCCTTTCCAAAAAGAGATTAAGAACAATAGTTGTATTATAGTGCATTACACAGAATTAAGGTGGGCAAAAATGGAAGGACCCAAAAAAGCAATAAGGACAACCTTGGTTCTGACCATGTGCTTTCACAGAGAGAGAAAAATTCTGGAGGATTCCTGTGGGATCCAATAACAATCCAGAAAGATTGATCCCTTTCTTCAGAGAGAGTAAGTTTATTAGCAGGGTGTTTAGTATGTCCTGAAAACACATTTTACATGGCCTGAAAATCTGTGTCTGGCCATATTTTCCTATTGATACAAGCTCTTTTTTAACGATACTTTTTCACAGAATCACAAAATATGCTCAGTTGGAGGAACCCACAGGGACCAATGAATCCAACCCTTAGCCCTGTGCAGGACTATCCCCAAGATCACACCATGTGTCCAAAAGTATCATTCAAACGCTTCTTGAACTCCATCAGGCTTGGTGCTATGACCACTTCCCTGGGGAGCCTGTTCCAGTGCCCACCCTCTGAGTGAACAACCTTTTTCTAATATCCAACCTAAACCTCCCCTAACACAACTTCAGGCCATTCCCTCAGTTTCTGTCGCTGGTCACCACAGAGGAGAGATCATTGTCTACCCCTCCTCTTGATTTAATCCCAGTGGAACTAAAATTAATTTAAATATTTATTTTGTATAACACATAAAAAGAAGTGAACTGAAGTCAAAGTATTACTTAATGCATACATAATATTCTCCTTTTTAGGAAAGTATCTTTTAGGGTATTTGGCCAGATTAAGAAATGCATTTAAATTTTATCATGTTGACTAAAGCCTATAAACAATGGTAGAGACAGAGAATACTTAACCAGGAATTAGTGGACTATATGTTATATTTAATAGGCTAAGAATTTTCCATATAAGAATTACTGAATCCTTGTCTTTAAGGAAGGTTTTGCTGCAAGGTCATCTATCTTAGTGTTCTATGGGGCTCTGAAGAGCTACTTCAGGGAAAGTCATAAGGACCCCTTTAACATGGATCTAATTTCCCTAGAGCTAAGAAAACTAACACCATAAGATACAAAGACTCCTTCAGCTTTCCATCCTGAATATGCTTTTTGTAATATGTTAAGTAATACTTCACTTCCTGCACTCTGTTGCTATGTTATTGAATTAAAATAGCTGAGAATTTATTTTTCAAGTCTGAGTGCAAAATACATTTTAACAGTTTTCTTATTTTATGGAAAGAAGAATCAAAGAGAATGAACAGTGTACTTTTGATTGTGGGAGGAAAAAATCACCTTTATATACCCTAGGTTAGTTGAGATTGTAAAGAATGAGAGAAGATGAGCTAGTAGAATGGGAATGTAGATGTTTGATATTGCACATAACATCCCAGTTTTCATTTTTCTATTAGAACCAAAGACATCATGAAATACACTATTTATGTTAACTGGAATTTATTAAGTAATTTAATGTTGATGTTCTTAACTAAATTTTTTCTTTCATGCAAATTTATTCTAAAGTTCAAATAATTAATTTACATATCAGAGCTTGAATTTCATTGAAGCATAGCCAGTGTCAAAATTGCTTTAGTTGTTTCTCATTGTATCGAGTCTTTCATTCTCTCATTGAATATTACCATGTTTATGGACTTTTTGTCTCATATTCCTACATATAGATAGATATTCAGTTCCTGTTTCTTTTTTTTAGTACTTTGTTTTCTTTATCTTAATGTTTTACTGTGGCAAATTGCATTTCATTTTTTGTTTGTGGTCTTTTTTTTTTTTTTTTTCTGCATAGCTCTGTCTTTCTAAATATTTCCGGGAAGAATTGTTGAGCAGTTTAAAATTAATAGTAGAAGATTTTTTGTGTCTGGATGTTTTTTGGGGGAGTACTATTTTTCAAGCTTAAAAATAAGGTTTTACATTACAAATAACTTCTCTATTAACTCTCATAATACAAGGTGAATTTTTTCCCCTCAGACTTTTAAATTGTATTGCTTTTATTTTTTAATCTGTTTCAAATTCGCTAATGGTCTTCCGTTTGTAGCCGTCTCAGACCTACTTTTATTTGATTTGCACTACAATATATCATTGTATTACTAGACCCGAAGAATTTCTGTAATTAATCTTTCTCTAGTCCAATACCTGAACATGTAACATAGAAACAGTAGGCAAAATTCTGACAAGCTAGTCTGTAAACCTTTTTCATATCTCTTCCATAATTCCCTCTAATTTTTATTTGATTAATAAGGTAAGGGCTGGAGCATCATTCTAAAGTGAATGGTTAGGATCACTATATACCAATATTTGAAAATGCTTGGGTAGATGTTAGAAGGTTCTGGTATTATGTCTGATGACATTCTGATGAATCTGTGTAATTGAATCCTCATCGCCCTTTCCTGTTTCACTCAGTGTGTCCCAAAAGAATTCTTTAAGCTGTCAGCCAGATATGTGCATAATTTACTTGGGATTTGAAAGATAACCAAGGGCTGAAGCAGTACAAATTCAAAAGGAATACTCATGTGAATCAGTAATTGTTCAATTCTCATCTGGGTAATAAAACAATGTAACTAGAAAGACCAACACAACATGTGTATAAAATCTGGGTCTTTGGCGTATCTGGTGTGAAAAGCACCACTAATTAATTGTCTGTGATGTAGTAATCTCTTATTTCTTTAATTCTAATTGTTTATTGATGTATCTCTTCTCTCCTTGTTACAATAACAAAAGGATCCATTGCAGCAGTAAGGAGAGTCATAAACAGAGAAGCAGCACTTTCTTAAATCCAAATTGCAATTCAGGGAAGAAATGAGAATTTGAAAAGGGCTTAATAGATCTCCAATATCAGAAAAGCATAATATACATGAACCAGAACTATTGTCTTAACTGGAGAAAATGTTAGTTTGTCCTATTGCGGTAATTTCTAATTCAGCTGTCAGCTTCCTCTGTATAAAAAAATTAATCCTAACGAGATCTTCAAGAATGTTATACCAATATATTCTGATAAATTTCCAACCCTTCTCTACTCTGTAGTTTCTAAAACTCTTATTCCTACTATTTAAATCTAGTCTATCATTAATTTTTGTATTCACCAGAGTTGTTTGTTTTGTTTTGTTTTAAAAAAAATCATAACATTTTTTAGTATTTTTTTTTACATTTCTTCTTAAAATAAAGTTGTGTAGTTTATGTTCTAGTCTTTTTCAGTCCCCCTAATTTTTTTGTTTGGTTATTTGTTTTCTCTATATTCTTTTTCCTATGAGGTCATCAAAGAGACCAGAGAATAAAATATGTCTTCTTTAAAATGCAGTTTCAAAAATTATCCTTACCCTTCCTGAAGAAGCTCGCTTTATTGTCGGGCAACTTCCAAAAATGTTTTCCTCTCATGGCCAATTTTAAACTACTAAAGTTTCCATGCATTTAAATGATTGTGCTAAAAGTCATCCAAGTGGTTACGAAATCCCCATGCTCAGAAGTTGTGAAAATGTGCCTGAATAACCCCCTGAGCAAGCTGATATAACATTGAAGTCAGCGTTCTTTGAGCAGGAAGTTGTACTAGGTGAACTTCAGAGCTCCCTTCCAGCATTTTGTATGATTCTGTGAGAAAAGCTCTCATGAGGTTACAGATTGTTGTTTTCCTTTGAAACTCAAATAGGTGTTTTGAGGGCTCAGACACTGGCAGAGCTCACAGACAAGGCCAGGGTCCTGGGTTCTGAAGGCTAAGAATAACCAGACACAGGTATGGTGTCTGTAGGAAGTGGTGACTCACCAACATCAAAAATGTTATTCTGAGGTGTCTTTATATATAGTAGGTGATGAATGTCTGGCCCTCCAACATTCCAGAGTGATAGAAAACATTAGTTTTCACCAATGTTGAGTGAGAACTCAGCCAGAAGCTTCAACACTTCTTTTAACTGTGGCCGGTACTTATCAGCTTTCGATACAAATTTAGCCAGGTGTTAAAAAACTACATCCATTGTGGTAAGCCTGCTAAACTGAAATTGGAAGTGATCCATGCACCATTTGGAAAGGGTTTTGTGTGTAGTTTCACTACTAATACCCATCATTGTTTCAGGTTTTGGATTGGGTGTCTATGAATGTCCAAGTTTCTTTATTGTTTTTACATGAGTTTAAAGCAGGCAAATCTTCCATTTTGCCAGAGATTATAATTTTTTCTTTTTTCTTTTTTTTTTTTTTTTTTAATTAAATATGTTAGAAGAATAAGAGCATTCTATGTCAGAGCTTTGAATTTCTTTGGATTTGTACTTCTTGATTTTTTTTTTTTAATAATTACAAATTAGATCCAAACAGAAGGACGCTATGGCACACCTCATTTTGCCAGTTTGTTTTGTTACTAATGAACATGAAACCAAAACTTTTATTAAAAAAAAAAAAGACAAGACAAATTATGCCTATGACATGTAACAAACTCTCAAACTTCTCTGTTGCACAATGCATGTAGAATTTTGCAGAAAGACATAAGCACAATAAATCAGAAAAGGCAACTCAGGATGGTTTTAGATTAACTAGCCTTATTCTTTAACCATAGGCATGGATATTTAGCGAAACACAAAACCATACTCATGGACAAAAACTATGATGTGTTTTGTTCTGTGTGAGCCAGTTCTCCTATAGTTTATTATATTCCTGGTGGTCTATAAACGTGGCCAGTCTTCGCAAACGAAGATCTGGGAAAGGTCTTTTTACCTTTCAGGCCTGCGCAATGGATTTTTTAGGTGAGACACAGCCTGCGCTG
>JAWWLV010000121.1:87277647-87311670 GCA_035041135.1 Platyrinchus mystaceus | reverse complement strand
GATTGGCCAAAATCAGCCCATTATAGGCATTCAGCAACACCTCACTGCATGGCCAAAATAACAGAAAATGGAATGGTATGGCTGATAAGTGATTATATGTAAAAGTAGAAATAGCGAGGAAAACAGATTTGGGAAGTGCTGTTAAACTTTGATGGGGAAATAGAAATTATTCCGGGATTAATATTAAAGATTTTATATAGTTTTGAACTGGCAAGCTGAAACATACAACCCAATAAGAAACAGCTTGCATTTGATATAGTTTTGCTTCACAGGTCCCCACTTACATATTAACTTATTTCAAAACTGAAAATGTGGGTAAAAATATTATGAAAAAAGGTTTAAGCTTTTCTTTTGTGACTACAAAAATGAAAGAATAATGTTTGAATTCCCTTTACAGCATAAGGCTATGACCTTTTTTTTCAAAGTATTTGTATACATATATATGCTACAAGATAGTGCAGAACAAAGGTCAAGTTTAGGGACTTCTTACAGAATCCAAAAATGATTGAGGTTAGAAGGGACCTCTGAAGGTGATTTGGTCCAATTCCCTTGCTCAAGCAGGGGTACCTAGAGCCTGTTGAAAAGGACAATGTACAGAAGGCTTTTGAATGTCTCCAAAGGTGAAAACTCCACAATCTCTCTTTGCAACCTGTGCCAGTGCTCAGTCACCCTCACAGTAAAAAGTTGTGACATCCAAACAGGATGACCGTTTTTTCAGTTTGTGCCCATTGCCTCTGGTCCTGTCACTGCAAATATCCAGGCTCTATGGACCCTCTATGCACTCTCAGATATTCATATGCATTGATAAGATCCCCTGAGTCTTCTCTTTTCTGTGATAATCAGTCCCAGCTTTTATTGTATAGGAGATGCTCCAGTTCTTTAATCACCTTTGTGGTTCTTTAATGGATTGTCTCCAGCATGTCCATGCCTCTCTTGTACAAGGGAGGCCCAGAACTCGATGCACTAGTCCAGGTGTGGCTGAGTAGAGGAGAAGGATTACATTCCTTCAACTTGCTGGCAATACTTTAATGAAGCCCAGGTGTACACCAGTACCCTCAGCTCCCATTTTTACCAAGTTCCTTCCTAACTGGGTAGCCCCCAGCATATATTGGCACCTGAGGTTTTTCTTCCCCAGGTTCAGAACTTTGCAATTCCCGTTGTTGATTTTCATGAAATTTTTGTCAGCCCATTGCTCCAGTCTACCCGATTCCTCTGGATGGCAGTATGACCCTCTGGCATACCAGCCAACTCAGAAAGAGACATACTAAGATGACAAAATAGAGTCCAGAACATCATTTGACACTTTATTTTGTCCAGTTGCAAAATCCATATGGTCTTGGATCAAATGGATTAATTGGAAAAAGAAAGGAAAGGAAATAGAAAAGAGGCAGAAATAGTAAAGAGTAATTCTATATGGAGCAAACACTAAGGTTTTTTTATTAGATATGAGAAAAGCAGCGGAAGAAAATAGGTACTCTCAAAATGTTTAAGAAAAACATTCCTTTGAGACAAGGATGAAGAAAAAAAAGAAGACTGAGAACAGAAACTAGGGTTCTTAGTGCTTACAATAATGAAGACTAAAATAATAGATGGATTAAAATGTTACAATTACAATACCAGCTGGAAGGTAGAAAAGAAGTCAGATGAACTATTGAAGGACAAGAGTGAGATGTTAATGACAAATGAGGTTCATATTGCCAAGAGGCTGAATGAATCCTTTGCTAGTGTATGCATGAAAGAATTTGAAGGTCATATTCCACTGCCTGGGATAAATTTTCCTAGTTAAGCAAGTGAAATGCTAAAAGCCTTTATGGTCACAATGAAGCTGGGAGTTAGGAAATTAGACCTTTTAAAAGTGACATAGTACCAGGCCAGGATAAATAACATCCTGGACATTTCCATGAAACTCTATAACAACCAGCAGGAACATTTCTGAATTAGATATTTGGCTGTGTATGAAAAAAGAAAAGACCAAGTGATTCACTGTAAGCAGCTAAGACAATTTATCATTTAAATAAAGGATCTAAATGTTACATGAGCACTACCAATCAAAACTAAGCATTAATTGTATCTAATGTTCTGGAAACACTGATATGGGAAATACTCCATCATAAGAAATTGCAACTTACAGAAATTGCTAAGTACCATAATAAGTATGTGAAATCACATAGGCATGGCTTCTCTTTGATAGCAATTTTCATTCATTTCACCTGTGTTATGCTCTGTAATGTATTTTATCTTAAGTTCATGAATGATTATCTCCATATATTGTTTCAATCAGTGTTATTTTGAAGGATTGGCGGATGAACGTTGTTTTCCACATTTTCAAAATTGGAATTTATGCCTTGGTCTGTTCAGAGAAAAGACTACTTTAATGAGTCTAGCTATAGATGGTTACTGGATAGTCAGTTCAGCAGTCTGAGGCAGCAGATATAATGATCAATTACTTTGTTATGTACAACTAACTTCAGAGGTGGGTTCTGGGTTGAATTAACCTGAACCACATAGTTTAGCACAACATTTGATTTAATAGGGTATGTGTGCAGTCTTTTGTGTGTGTGCATATATATGCACGTGTACTTTGTGTATAATATGTGTAGCATATTTTGCATTAATTCTTTTAAATTTCTTATTTATGTTTTGGTAAATTGCTTTATTATATATTTCCCCAAAAACATGTATATTTATTTAATAATTAATGTAAGTGCTAAGCAAGTTTTCAGCAACATAGCCCCACTATAACTCTGCTTACCCATCATGACATCCTGAAGTTGACAGTAGTAGAATCAGAGGTATGATATACATTGTGGAAAATATTAGGTACATAAGAGAAGGACACGTTAAAGTATTCAGTTTTGCTAGTCAATAAGGACACTTTATGGCAGAAGAACATAGATCTGTTTACAGATCTAAAAGTCCGCACTTCATGACTATCATGAAGTATCATGCAGGGTGGTAAAGTGTTGCAGAAGACATGCAGTTTCAAAAATGAAAAAATCCTGTAAAATGTGCCCTAAAATCAAAAGCCTTTGTGTAACATAGGTTACAAGATGGATTCCTTGTTGTTTTTTCCCTGAGTTACCTTTCCCCTTCCCAGAGTCCCCTAAAAACCCCCAGAATGCCTGAAACTGTCCCTAAAAGTTTGTATAAGTTTTCTCATTGGTTTCTTTTATATACACTGTTTCCATTGGTTGGTATCTCTGGATTCTCATTGGGTGTAGCTAACAACCCACAAAGACCTATAAATTCCTTTTTCCCAGAGCAATAAAGTCTCTTTCTTGCCCTGCTCCTGGTGGTCTCCTTTTGTCTCCCTCAGGCATCCTGAGGCCCTGGGGGAAGGGGCGAAGGGGGAGCATTCCCCTTAATCACTGCAGTAAAGCATAGAAGATTCCAAATGTTTTTGAAAGAATAGCAAGACATGGACAAGAAGGAAGATCGGACAGAAGGAAGGAAGGAGGTTATTCCAATCCAGATGTAATGTTAAGATGATGGTCAAATACAAAACCCAGAAATTTGGGTACAGGTTAGGATTTGGACTGCCTTTTATGTTACTGAGGGAAGGTTTAAGTCTACCTAAAATAGCATTTGTGACAAAATGTTACCATAATTATTTAAAGATATTTTAGGCATTGGAATGTTGAGATTATGATTTTCTTGATTCTAGACCTTCCAGAAGTCACAATAAAGAAAAGCATGTAGGATGCAGCACTAGGAACACCAATGGATGCTGAACAGGCATGGTGTCCAACAAGACATTCAGCCATATATCAGAGAAATAGATATCAATGCAATCAGGAAAAGACCTACAGAAAAATCAGTGAAGGCTCCACTTTAATTTTATTTCTGGAGATAATTTACAGCCCAAATAATTAAAGTGAAACACATAAAATCTCAATTTCTGAGTCAGTTCAATCTATTAAGACTGCTGCAATCTCAAACCAGTTCTGGAGATTTTGGACCTGTAAAATTTGTTCATCAATAAACATCTTCACATTCAGTTCATGAAAGATTCTTCATCTGTAAAAAGTGATGTCTACTTCAAAAATGAATCAAATATCAGGCTCATTTTAGAAACTGGAAGGCAGCTGGATTCTTAGCCTTGGGCTAATGTAGACAGAGGAGTAGAAATGAGAAATAAATGGATGCTTAAAATCTAACCTGCCTAAGAGAAAGAGACTAACCTTTAAAAAGATCTCATTCTCATTCACTTCACATTAAACAACCTGGAGATCATGCCCTTCATAACTTTTCCATTTTATACTCAATTAGCTAGAAGTGCTTGTTTTTCCTCAAATTAAAAAAAAAAAAACCAAACAAACAAAAAAAAAACCCACAAAAGAACCAAAAAAACAGACAAACAAACAAAGAACCACACAAACCCCAAACAACCTATTACTGTAACAGAAAAAAAAAAGAGTTTAAACTTCTCATATCAAAACAAAAGCACAAAACCACCATATAATACATACGCAACAATTTGTGATTTCCTATGTCGTGAAAAAATGAGTCATTGAATATTTGTCTGTTAGTTGTATTGTGTGTTGAGAATGTTCTTATTATATTTTTGTAGAGTTATGTTTCTTAGTTCTCTTTATTTATTGTCTTGGTTATATGAACACAAGTTCAAGTCAATAACATATTCATACTAAAACTCACAATAAACCTGAGGAGTTTTGTAAATGCTGTAACATCCTTTTCATTATCAAACACATTTACATAATTCAATTAGCTATTAAAATATATTTCTCATCTATTTAGATTTAGTTCTGAAAAACAATTAATTACTAAAACCATCTTTTTCACAATATTTAAGTGGGGGGGGTGCCTAATTATGTCTCCTATTGACTAAAGTTTGAAGGTTCCTATTTTGAAATTACTATTATTAAAATAACAATATTATTAAAAACAAACTTATATGCATTGTGATGGTGCACTGAAAAAAAGAGGAAAAGTGAAAGAAGATACTTCCTCAGCCTGAAGGACTAGAGTTTCATTCTAAAAATTAGTGGAAACATTCTTTGAAAGCCTCATTTAAAACTATTTAGACAGAAATTGAAACAGACTATCTTTTCGAGTTTATGCCATTACAACACTATTTTCTCTTTCTCAGTGTAAAATTTGACATACTCTAGAAACTACCTTTTCTAATCAGGGAGGTCTTGAGTTGTAACTCAACTGAATTTTCAGTATAGATATGGTTTTGGATTAGTGACCAGTTGAATATCATCACATATCTGATAGGAATTTAATTTCAAAATATGTGCATAATGTGTTAGGTTGAAAACTAAAGACTTCTAATAAAACGTTGATTTACTTAGAGAGATTCTGAATTAAAGAATTAGTGCATAGTGGTATCTGTTTGCATTTAAAGACCTGTTCAGTTTTACAGAGTATTCTGTAGCTACAATATGGAGAGCTCTAAATTACCTATAAAATGAGTTTACGAGACAAAGGAAATGTACACATATGTATGTAGAATTTTGATGACAATGTTTAAATTAAACCAGGGCATATATTTATCAAATATTTTTCCCTGTAGCTTTTTCTTACAGTAGCAGAAGACAGAAAAACCTCAACATAGAGAAGATTAAAAATAAAAATAAACTACTGTATTTCTTCAGAAAATTCAGAGGGCTTTCTGCTGGTATTCAAGGGCATGTGAAGATTTGAGTCAGTTCTCATCCTATGCAAATCAATTCATTTTACCCATTATAAAAATACCAGTCTCAAACAGTTAAAAGTTGCTAGTTGCTTCAGCAACTAACAGTGCAAGAACGCTTTTAATCAAACATATTAACCAGCAAAATAAAACTGGAGAATTAATTTCATTACATTAAAATATGTTTCTGTTCTGCTCAATTTTCAGGTTTTATTCCTATCCTCTTTTATTCTCTATATTCTCTAATACATTTTCTGAAAATCCCCTCACTTGCAGCTCATTTTTCATCCAAACCCTGTATACAGTGTCTTGTTCCAAACTGATTCACAGGTACCATACAACTTTCATTTTAATTCTGTCTTGTTTTAGTGTGATGGATCTATTTTTGTTGTGTTTACATTGTCATTTTTCTGAAGTCTGATTCTTTTAATTCTGTGTGGAAAAAATGTTCATAGTGATATATCAGGATGATACATTGTTTGTTATATATGAGTCTAAAACACACTTTTGTCCCCTTCTGTTCTGAAAAAAAAATAAAAATCCTTCATAACCCTAATGGATTAGAAGGAACGGAGGTCTAAATCTTATGGTAAAGTCTGTTCCTTACATTGTATATACAGTCTCCTATACATATTCATTCTCCTTGCCCTCCTCACCAGAGAAAAGGTGCTACAGATGTTGCAGAACCGAAAAAGAAAAACTTATTCCTTAATGAAAGCAAGTCTCTTCCAATACAATCTGAAAAATGTCCACCAATGAATGTACAGATGTAGCAGACACTTCCAATATACTTTTAAATATAGACAACATTTATGATTTGAAATGGGCAGGAAGTCAATGAATCACAGATTCCATTTCCAAATAGTTTGTCTCAGGTCCCTTCTTTCTCAGCATAGGTCTTAATCTTCTCTAGAGTTGTGCAGTCCTCTCCTTAGTGGCAGCAGTCGTGTCCTCTTCTGACTAGGGACAACTTTGCAAGGTGAAGCCCTGTTCAGTCTGTAGCTTTGTGGCAATTTAGAATATGGAAGGTTTAGCTCTTTGGCAATGTTCTGTGTCATTTTCTTTTCTGTTTCAATTATTTATTGTGCTACTTTAGAAGAGGACTTGAAAGAGACAGGTCTCTATCCTGCTTTGTGATTGATGATGGAGGAGGCAGAAAAAGGTATCTGCTCTCAAGAAACAGTGGATGTTTTGAAGCACTGAAACAGAAACAGCAGAAAGAAATGATGTCACCTGTTACTGGGCCTGGGGTGCACTGCTGGTTGTCAGCGTTTAGTGTGCATAAATCAATGTGCAACTTGATGTCTTTGTTCTGCAAAGGGTTATGGACCCCTTTCTGTCAAACCTTTTGTTCTTGGATATTCATATCAGCTCTGATATTAATTTTATGTTCAGCAGAAAATGAAATTAAAAAGTGCAGTTCAGGTAAAATCAATATATTTTACTTGGTCTTGTATTAAAACTGGGAGATTCAGGTTGCTTTAGAAAAAAAAAAATCAAAAAGCTGCACTATTGAAGAAACAACACAGGGGTAATCTTGGGAAGTATGAATCATTGAAGAAATTTAGACTCCACTAGATAGTGTTTGAAAAGGGAAGCAAGTGTGAACAAAAAGCTGTAAGGATTTAAATATATATAATTAAGGAGTTAGTGAAAACAGCTCAGAAGACTAGAATAATTTATTTAAAAATGTTACAAAGATTCACAAGTTGAGATCACTCACTGAATACTGTCACGGGCAAAATAGACTCAAATTGGGGAAATTAATTGAATTTATTACTAATCAAAATCAGAGTAGGATAATGAGAAGTTAAGCAAATTTTACAAAAACCTTCTCCCCAACCCCTCCCTCCTTCCTGGGCTCTATCCCCACATTCCCAGCAACACAGGTAGACAGGGAATGGGGGTTATGGTAAGTTCATCACAAGTTATTTCTGACGCTGTATCCTCCTTTCCTCATTCTAGGTCTTCATCATCATGGCTAGGCTTTGTGAACAAAGATTTGAGAAGGGCTCTACCCAACACTTGCTACAAACCTGCTGATGGCTAAAAACGCCAATGCGAGATAGACAAGTCTGGTTGTCTATTTCTTCGTCAATCTTACCATCCGAGGAGAAACAAATTGTATAGAACTGCTATTATATCAAGACTATCCCTGAGCGATAGCATAAGCCACTTTCTAGGCACAGCTCATCAAGATAAAGGAATTCCTATGATATTAGTAGCAAATGAATACAGCAAAAGTAACCAGTTATTGTACAGTGCAATCAACAGATACATCCATTTTAACATTGGTCTTTTTCTGTACTTTTTGTGTTCACTCAATGCTCTGCACAAATCTTTTTTAAAAAAGGAGTGATATCTTTGTTAGAATTCTTTCCTCTTATACCACAAAAGAGCATTACTTACTATTTCACTCATATGAAGTATTTGCCCTGGAAGTACTATAGAGGATTTCACTGAAAAGAGTTTCTTAGGGCTATAAGCAAATGTAATGCCATTTTTGCCTTAAAATCTTAGAGAGAACAGACAAAGGCATGGAGAAGAGAGGCAAAGTCATGAGAAGGGAATCTGATCCTCCTCAGTTCATTTAAAGAAACTGAAGCGGAAATCTACAATTGTCTACTAATGCTTTTTGCCTTGAGCTTCACTGGGGAAAAACAAACAGGTCTACCTGAATCTAGAATCCTACCTGGATCCACCTATCTAGAAGAGGAAGGAGAATCTTTGCTGGCAGACTGGCTGATTTAGTGATTCACACTTTAAACTAACGAACTTGAGAGATGGGGTCCAAAGCTGTAACTCTTGTGTTCTGACAAGCAACAGAGTGGATGTTACCTACCAAAGTAATGAAGAATGTCTCCCACTCCTCCAAAAGGTTCCCCCAAAAGGGTGAGGGAGTAAACAATGCAGCTGAAGTGTCTCTATACCAATGCACACACACATGGGTAGCAAACATGGTGCAGCTGGAAAGCTATGATAGTTCACTGCCACTGAAACTTAGTGGAATGAATCATTTGAGTGGAGCACTGCAGTGATTATAAAGTGTTTAGGGGGACAGGCAGTGAAGGACGGTGGAGAGGAGAAAAAAAAAGGACTGACTGCACAGATCTGTCTTTGAAAAACGATGAATAGGTTGAAAACTTATGGGCAAAACAATAAAGGCCAAGACAACAAAGGAAACCTCACGGTTGTTTACTACAGCACAATTGATCAAGGGGAGCTTTTTGACAAAGTGTTCTTACTTCAACTGAGAAAAAAGTGTGCTTGCATGCTCTGAGCCCACTGGGGAACAGCAACCCCCTGGCATCTGAAAAAGCAGCACAGCAAGTTGTAAGCAGTCCAGGAGACCCTTAGAGTGCCTTGACCATAATTTCTTAATTCATTGTTAGACCCATGCTTGCTGATTCAGAAGAAATAGTTACAGAGGTTAAGATTGATGGCAGCCTGGCCTGAAGTGATCATGCCCTGACCATGAAAATGGTCAAAGGGCCAGAACACCTCTCCTAAGAAAAGACAAGAAAGTTGAAGTTTTTCAGCCTGAAGAAGAGAAGGATCTTTTTTGCAGCCTTATTACAGCCTTTCAGTATTTAAAGGGAGCCCCAAAAAAAAGATGGAGAGCAAGACTTTTTACCAAGGCTTGTAATGACAGGACAATAGTATTAAACTGAAAGAGGGTAGATTTAGCTTGAACATAAGGAAGAAGTATTTTATGGGGAGGGTGGTGAGGCACTGGAACACATTGCTCAAGGAAGTTGTGGATGTTCCAGCGTGTGATATATCCCACCAAATATCAGTGACCTTGATCAGATCAGAGCTTTCCAGCTGCACAGTGGCTTCCAGCTCCTTGTGTTGGCAGCAACCACATAAGTTTAAAAAACTGATTAATAAATGTAATTGTCTATACATAGTCGTGGAACAAGAGATCAACATTTTCCCTAATCCAGTCTACTCTATCAAAGTTCAGCCTGAGAGGGCACAATTTGATATCTCCAAATTTCATATGATCATCTAGCTAGAGACCATCCTACACTGAGGCATCTATTTTTCATCCTTCCTTTTGAAAGTGTTATTTTTCTTTTCTGGTGAAGAAACTAATTTATTTTGAGACTGAAAGAGAAGAAATAGATAACACAGTTTAACCTATTAAGTTAAATCCTGTTCTTGTTTCCAAGTCCATTTCATAGAGTCATAAAATCATAGAATCGTTTGGGTTGGAAGGGACCTTCAAGATCATTTAGTTCCAACCACCCCCCTGCCACGGACAGGGACACCTTCCACTTAGAACAGGCTGCTCAACGCCCCATCCAACCTGGCATTGAACACTTCCAGGGAAGAGTCATCTACAACTTCTCTGGCAACCTGTTCCATTTGAATGTGTTACATAAAAAACAATACTCATAACGTGAGGAAAATGATGCTAGACTTTTCCCTCCAACTGTTTGAGCTATACGTTTTCTAGAACTCGTTTCCTTCCTCTGGCCTAATTAATTTTGATTTCCTCTTGCTTTGTCATATCCCACTTAAGAAGGATTGAGTGCAGATTGTGTGACTGATCCTCTCATATCGTCATGTTGTATAGCTTGGTGGTTAGGACATCTTCTAGGAAAGAAACACTTTACAAAAAGATTATGTGCACAATTATGTCTAAATATTCAAAAGGTTTTTGTTTTCTTGGAACATTCTGAAGAAACAAAAATCACCCTTTAAAATGCTCCAAGGAATAATAAAAAGTAATTACAAACAGTAACAAGGTAAATTTCTGTGGGGTTTTTTAACTAAAAAAAAAAAAAGCTAATGTATTTTACAGTGTCTCCAAACTTTCATTACTCTGAAAACATTACTTGTGCTGAAAATCCCTTATGAAGTTCATTTTCCTGTCATAACATGTAATATTGTATAAAATTGTGAAGATGTATTGTCTGTGTTTCTGTATGGTGCATTTTCCAAAATGCAAAATATGTCATTGTACCATATAGCTGAATTGAAGAATTCAGATTAGAATCAGATAAAATGCACTTACTTGAACAAGCCAGTAATTACACTGAATCATGTAATGTGTCTCTAGAGCTACTCTATTCTAGTTTGCTTAAAGAGCAGCTGACTCTGAAAGCATACTGTTTACAAGCCACTCTGTTTCTTTATTATGTATTTTTCAATATTTATCTTCCATTGTTCTTTACTACTAGGAACATTTGCGTGAAAATGGGATCTTTGTTTTTCAGGAGTCCATCTGCTACCGCTGCTTATTCTCAGCCCGAAGTCAAAATCCAGTGTTTAAAACATCATCCTAACATTTAGAGGAACCAGATGAATTATCATTATCAACAAAAGTAAAAACACTCTCAGATTCTGTCTTAGGTTTGGTTGAAAAGGAGAAACCAATGAACTCTCAACCACGAAGCCTTTTTTTCTTACAAGTGCACATAATAATGCACAGCTAGGAAATCAGTAAGAAGAATCAGCGACTCTTTAAGAGGTACGAAAGGTACTCCAGGGAACTGGGCAACTAGATTACGGAAAGTGGGTTTTGCTATGGTAACACCACCTACACCTCTTAAATTCTCTAATGCCTTCAAAACCTATGCTGATTTTACTTAATTGCATGAATTTCTTACTCAGACAAATTCTCACTTATCAAGGAGGATACCAAGAGAGATATTGTCACGACTTTGAGGGGACCAGAAAATTTGCACTCCAGACAAGGTCCTCTCAAAATAAATCATATTTTTATTCTTGGCTTTGACAGAACATAGATTTATATTTGGATTCAGAGTGTGTCTGATTTTGGCTAATGTACTGGAATTGTCATTCCAGATGCTGATAAAAGCATTTGAATAAAATTATGAATATTTTTTAAATATTTAAAAAAAAAAAAGATTTGTAAGTAGTTACCTAAACTCTTTCTCTACTTGGCACAGAGGGCTGGTACCTTCTGAGGACAATTGTCCATTACCTATTTCCATTATCTATGTCCATAGCCTATTTCTTTCTTTCAACTACCACAGAAACACAGATGACTAGCTTAGGGAATTCAACTTTTATTTTACTGATGTCTGGTGAGGGAAGTCACATCCCGAGTAATAAATACAGAATACAGCTAGGGAAATTGAACTGTTTGTCACCATTCCCATGATGCCAGTAAAACAGCTGTGTGTACATATATTGTGGGCCAAGGGATTACAGATGTACATAAGTCTAGAGAGCATGCAAGTTTGTGGGTAAATACATAAATAATGTTAGGCAGAAGGCTAACACGTTGGTGATTTCTTTTTCATGGGTGCTTTCCATGTCTTTATATTGATGATACTTTCCATGTATTTATATTGATAGTAAATTGATATTGTATTTATATTGATTTATATTCAGAACCCTGAAATATTTAGTAAGAAAATATTTACTGTAGCAATTTGACTGCCTCCAGTCCATGTTCTTTGGTTTTCATTCTCCAGTTAGATTAAATTTTCTGATGGATTAAGAGAATGAAACGTGTCCAAGGACTCCCATAATTAACGCAGTTACCTACTTGTCCACATTATAGCAAATGTAGTCCAGCTAGCAAGTGTGCAGGGAAAAGCAACCTGGAAGAAAGATAGCTTGAGGTTTTAAGTCTACGAACCATACTGGATATTCAGGAAACATTTCTAAAACTTAATTCTGTGACTTAGAACAAATTATAATTCTACTGAGATTTTCCATCAAACATGGTTCACTTTATCAAACTAAAATTTAAGTCTGTATTCAGACTGTGTGTGTGTATGTGTTCTTAACTACATACAGTTTCACTGCTGTTGACCAGCCTGAATAAGGGTCATAAAAAGCAACTTGAAGTTGCTTTCGTCTGTGTTCATTTCACCCTTTATCTTTTGTCTTTTCACCTGTGTTTACTTTCTGCTTCCCCCTTCCTCCTTTCTTCATCTCCTGTAACTTGGTCTGCCTTATTTCTCAGCAATGTGATGTTACTTGAAATTTGGGGATGCAATTCCAAGAGATTTTGCTGCTAGCATTTCAGACAGCAACATGAAAGGAATGGCTGAAGTGCACAAAAACTCAAGGGGAACCTTGGTGTCTTGTAGAGAAGTTAGGAGCATTTTCTACAATTGTGTGATTACATGAAATGTTTGACATATATTTATTTGCAACAAAAAAAATCTAATAGCCTTTGTAATATATCAAAAGCCTTTCTTTATCAAACGTCAGTTATACCATCTACAACTTATGGTCTGCCAATGCCCTGTAACTTCATTTAAGAAAGAAACAGTTCTAGGCTTAAGTATAAGTATTTCTACACCAGTCCTTCATGTAAACGTTAGACATGGATTTCTATCAGTGTTTTAAGTACTTAAATATATATTAATGTATACCCATGAAAACAAAGAAAAATCAGCTCCCTCAATTCTAAGTTTATTATTGTTTATGTGTGTGTTTTGTTCCCTCCAAAAACTTGCTTAGCACATTGTTTTTTCTTCAGATTTTATTTTTCTTCAGTCACATGTCCTAATAAGCTTTCTCTTTTATTTCAGGTTTAGAACTGACAGCTCCATCAAAAAGACTTTCTAAGAGAGATTAATGACTTTCATGAATCCACAGTGGGCACCTGAACTGCTTTAGTGGTCCTCTTTTTCTTCATCTTTAGTAATGGATATTTTCTTTCACATTAATTAAAAATTATTTTTTACCCACTGTGTTACCAGTTTCTAAGCATTCTGAGTTTTGATCCTGTATTAAAGAAAACTTTTTTTGTGTTATATAATGTCCTTGTCAATTAATACTTTGCCTTCTAGACCAAGTTCCTTGTGAGCTAGTATTGAACACACTCTTATTATAGAGAGACAATATTCTTACATGTAAGCTGCAGATAGGTTCAATTATCATCTCTGGATTTGGCTCATAAAGTTTAGACTTTCAGTTCATTTACAGCATTTTTGCAGCACTCACTTTACACAAAGTGTTTATAAGCAGTCTCAAATGTTTCAATTAAATTTTCCAGGATGTTTTTGATTTTCAGGAAATTTCTCTGTTTCCTGAATTTCAAACAAAGCATTTCAAAATGTCTAATAAAATAATACACAACTTACTTTCAGATTTCTTTTATGTAATACAACAGTATGACTTTTATATAATATAATTCTATACTTACATATATTGACATAATCATAATTTATGTTTCAAAATAAATACTATAAAATGGTGTATGATTTAATAGAAAACATATTTAATAGATTTTATTAAATATTTTGTTTTTATTTAATGAATTTTGTAATGAGAAACACATTCCATGAACTTTTTTTAAACAATTCTCTCTATATAATTTTCCTCCAAACTCTTTCATCACATGTTTTTCCTCATCCTATTTCTGTGCTCCTGCTTCTCTACTCTCCTAATAATCATATGATCCATTTAAGATTCTGTAGTACTGTGCCAGACTTATCTCACTCCAAACATCAGAGTTCACATTTCTTTCCTAAAACTCCTAATTTCTAATAGTCTTCAAATATATTGCAGACAGAATAAAAAGATGTTTGCATGATCAAAATTAAACTGAAATTTAAATTTAAGTGAGATATAACTGATACAGGGCATACTTCAAACGTGTTTGTTGGATAACAATACTAGCTGGCAATGCGGAGAGGAAGGTGCTAATTTAGCACACATTATCTGTCAGTGCCCTTTTATTTAAAATGTTAGAAAAAGTGTGGTATCTTAGTCACATGACCTATATATCTTTGCTTTATTTTACCTAAATGCCTGTGAATGTAATCTTCTATTAAATAGATTTTGATTGCCCTTAGCTTTGCAAAGCATTGAGTCCTTGGAATGTAAGAAGGTGTGATCATGTTTCTCTAAAAGAATGGAATATTGACATATTCTATAACATCTAATTTATAAAATTTAATTTAAGAGCAGAGTATATGGAGAAAATTAGTTGCTTTTTATCATACTTGGTCTTTGCTTCTTCAGGTTCAGAATTTAAAAGCAACATTTTTGAAACAGAACTTGAATATACATTGCACACAGACTTGTTAATGCAGTGCTGCAGGAGTAGGAAACCTTGTTTGCTTGAATTTTTGTAGCTTCTCTGAATTTTAACCTGTTGTTATACACATTTTATATAGCTGTTTGTCAAAGGCTTTTTAAATAAGGCTTAAACCCAGGGTTGTGATACCATCAGTCACACTGAATACTACATTGTGGCATAGTTTGTCTCACTTTAATATATTTAAATAAATTACCTGTATAGAAAGGCAACAGAACTTAGTTCTATATGAGCTGTCAATGTTCATATTTATCTTTTCCCTTCAGTCATTAATCCTAGTAATAGCCAGTTCCAAACAAAAAACAACAAAAAGGGAAAGAAAACAAAAACAAAACAAAATCAAAACAATGAGAAAAAAAAAAAAAAAGAAACCGCAATCCTGTCCTCTCCTTTGGTTTCCACTCTGTTTTTCATCTCTTTGCTTGCTTTTCCTAAAAATGTTTATTATTGAATTAAAAGTCTTATGAATTTAGGTTTTTTTGTTGAGCCACTGAACATGAGGAAACAACTAACCTTAGCTTTCCAAGCCAATTGTGAAAATTCACCACAAATGGGTCTTCTTCCAGTCTTTACTTTGCTGTTATTCTCAAAGTCTCTGTTGACTACCAGAGCTCTGCTCTATTTGATATTCTGACTTCCAAAAGTGAAGCTTCCTCACTTCCATTGCACTTAGATCCAATCTTTCAAAGTGAGCTCTGAGCAGACTTTGATGCTTGGAGGTACAAAACCCAAACTAACAGCAAAACAAGGAACCCTACTATGTGTTTGCCTGCAGCACAATATACTGTAATGCAAATGCTTCCTATTCCATAGTAATATGAATTCATAAGATGACCTTTAGTTCTACTACTTGCAATAAGTTTCTATCAAAAATGAAAGGTTCAAAACAATGTAATAAAAGAGTGCAATGTATTTCCTTTCATATGTCCTTGTACAGATTTCAGTTTTAACTTCCTCAGAACTTTTAATTTCAATGCTTTGGGGTTTTTTAAGAAAAAAAAACAAGTTTGTTTATGCAGCCACAATTTTATATCTAAGATTTATACTATTAAGTTTTAGATTTATGTTAGATATATTTTTCTTATTACTTTGATTGCAGCTAGGAAATCTGCCACATTCACATAAAACCTTTATGAAATGAATCTTTGATACTGACTTACATAGATATTGTACTAGATTTTTGCTTCTGTTGGTTTGGTTTAGGTTTTTTTTTTAGGAAGGCTGTGCTTCCTGAACAACATGGCAAATTTTAATTTATGAGAATTTCTGTATTCTAGCTTATTGTTTCCTTCCCATATTTTTACTTGAACAGCATTTTGGTAGCATCAGTATTGAATGACTAGTCCTTCCCAAAATATGTAGATATTTTATTATGCCAGCTGGGAAAATCTTTATCCAAACATTTGTCATCTTGCATCTGGGCTCCTGTAAACATCTTTTGGCCAGCCTTCCCACCTCATCTAGTTCCCATTTATATTCCATTTAAAACATACCCACATGTTTGATATTTTTCATAGTGATCCAAGAAGTGATCATGATGTTTTAACTCTTGAAGCAAATTTCAATCCCAGTTTGGATTCTATTGCATCAGATGCCTTACTGCAGTTAATGAATTACAATCTCTATGTCCTTAAGTTTAAAAAAGCTCTCAGAGTTTTCAGATGTGATTGAGCAGGCAACACACATATATATACACCCACATATTTATATATATATATATATACATTTCTATATATACATTTATAGATAAACATTTATAGATATACATTTATATATTTATATATACATATACTTGTGTATATATATATATAGTACTAAAAATACAACTGATTATGCTTTTTTTTCTTCTTTAGATGTCAAAAAATGGTGCTTTTTCTGAATTTTAAAAAGATCAAAGTGGTAAAAGCTAATAAAGACTTATCACCTCTGACTGTGATCAGGTTTTCTAGAGAATCAGCTCCACTTTAGGTCTCAAATTAACTGTCCAGTTTGCCAAAGGAGATTACATTAGAAAAGTGGGTTGTGAGCTACTGAGCTACAGAGCTGCTGAGTATTGCCCTTCATTTTTTGCCTATAGAAGAAAAATGTTTATTTTAAAATAATTGTTTCCAGTTGAAGAGGAAGAGTACTTACACTTCTGGTCTTGAGGTCTTCTCACAATCTGTCTGTAATTGTGAAGCTGAAACAACCCTCTCAAATCATAGCTACTCAGAGTATCAGGAACATCCTGAATCTGACTGCGGTTTAAAGCTTTGTCAATCATGCCTATCACTAAATAAAATGTCAGATGTTGAGCTTGTCTATTTATTGCCAATAAATTTTGAATTATAACTTTGACAATGTGCTTGTAAAATTATAATTTTACATCTTCCTGCTAACTCTTCCAAGAAGACTTATAGTCATGGTTTGCTCTTGGAATAAAGTAATTTTCTCTTTTTTAAAATGAGGTGGTATTTCTGAATATTACAGAAATTAAGTGAACAGCTGTCCTTGAACATACAGTATTATGCATCATGGCAGAAAAAAAGGATGAAGATAAACCAGTTTCTAAAAAGAACCCAAGCAAGCAAAAATAACTGTAATTGTAATATTTACCATTTAAATTTGTGCATTGTTTGTTTAAATTTTCACTAGATTCATGTAAATATTTCAGGAATTTCATGCAAATATTTGAATATTCCTTTCTTTTTTTCACAGCTCTTCAATATTTCAAATTAAATGTGAGCTCATACAGGATTGCAATGGTTCTATGGTTCACTTAACATATAGAAGTACATCTGTCTTGTTCTTTTCTTCTCTGTATCATACATGTCTGAAAATCCTTTTCTTCAGCAAAGATGATCAAAACGATGGACATGATTATAAATTATATCTCATTAATCCTATACACAATAGTATGATTAGGCTTTCCATATCTACAGATGATACATCTTAGGATACTAGCTTACAGAGACATTCTTATTATAACAGAAAGCATAAAGTTCATGACATTATATTTCAGATCCTTTTATTTTGTCTCATCTCAGTGGTCTCAATAGTACACATGATTAATTTTTCCTATAAGGTATTCTGACCCTCTCTTGTTCTCTCTACAGTCCTTAATCATTTGATATTATAGTGACTATTATCAGTTTTTTGTTACAAAATTTGGACTTTTTGTTTAAAGTATAAAATTGTACTTCAATAACAGTTTCATTACTTGCTGTGGATTGATGTCTGGGTTTTAATTGACCTTCTTTGTTGAAAATTTACCCAAATCTGTCATTTTTTGAGTGTACGTTGAATGATGCTTTGGGCAATGAATTTCTTATTTAGCTGTTCAAGGTGTAGAAGTTTGGCCTTTCATCTGAGTTGGTTAAGTAATAGATAATCTGCTGCCCAAATTATTTGTTGAACATTTTTTATATCTCTGTTGTACATAGGATTGTATTTATCTGTACTTGGGAAAAGAAAAGGAAGATGCATTCATTAAAGCATTGTTCTTTGTTTCATTTTTCTTCAGTTAGTGGGGAAAAAAAAAGGAAAAATTACATTTCCACGAAAAGAAAGGTATATGAATTCCTGTGGTAAGTATACTAGAATGTGTCTTTATTCTTTGTTCTATGTTCTTACTGATATTTTCAATTGGATTCACAAATAAGGGTGATATGGAAAAGCATTTTCTTATGTTGCCTTGCAGCTCCAAATAGGTAGCTAAGCTATCTCTGACTATTGGTGAATCTACAAGGCACAGTGTGAAGCAGTGGGAATTATCCCCAGAATAATATAGCTTTGGAATATATAACGGTATGTCAGTGCAGTCACATTTAATGCTTCAGTCTGTCAACAGTGGTCCAGACTTTCACACATGTAACACAAAACTAATTAAAAATAAAAATATTACTAAGATAATATAATTGAAATTATTGTACTTTGAACCCTACTGCAAAATTTTGTTTCATTCCCTCATCTCTCCTACCAATAACCTCTCCCCATAATCTCCATTGCTTTTATCTTCCTTAAAATAATTCTACATTTGATTCCACTCTGTTTTTGCTTCTGAGTAGGTGTAACTATCAAAGGGTGCCAGACTTTTCATTCCCAGTGCTTTTCAAAGAGTGTAGGCTATGTGAGGTACAATATATATATATATATCTCATCCAAGTGGGTTGCAGGCAATGTTTCCCTGATTTGGCAATACTTTTTCCTGGGAGCAACTATCATATGCTATACTTGTAGAGAGATTAAATTTCTTTTATATAATCTGTGAGTCTTTATGCCATATTCCAAACTTTAAGACAGGCATCCTCTGTGGCCATCTAGGAACAGCGTGGTAACTTACATAACTCTGATTTGGGCAAAACACCAGGAAGAAAAGAAAGAGAGGAACAAATGTGGATGAAGAAATGAATATCTATCAAACTATGATATCTTCATAGTAAAAAGATTTCCTTTTCTATGTGCAAACTCTAAGTGCATGTCTGGATGCTTGGAAGAGGGGAAAAGAAGCACCATCTGAGATAAGTATAGAATGGGAGAGAATGAAAACAAGCTCCAAAAGAAGCAAGAAGCTCCTCTGAAACCTCTCCTGGGGTAGGTGGGCTCTGCCCTATTCACGTACTTAGCTGGTGGCTGATATCTTTCAGGAGAGGCATTTAATTTCAGAACACAGCCTTCTCAGTGTGGCTGTGATTTTAAACTTACTGTGTAATGGAGTGTATTACCATTTACCATATGATGAGATGGCCTTGTCTGTCAGCCAGGGAGCTGCTTAATGTAATATATGGGTCAAATGAGCCAAAAAAAGAGAGGGGGGAAAAATTAAAGAACCTTGAGCCCTCTAACAGAAGGGGAAAATTCCCCTATGGCAAGCAGCCAGGTCATTTTTTTAAAGAACCATTTTCTCCTGAAAAGTGATTGAGCAGCACTAAATAACTGAAGATAAAGGAATTCCAAGGGCAAGGGGTATTTCTGCTGAATCAGCCATTGCAGTGATCACAGTAGCAGGTGTTGTCCTTTTGGCAGAAATAATTTTTTAATGTTTGCAAATGCATTTAGCTAGTCTCCAACATATCAAAACTCTAAAACATTTCCTTGTGAATATTTGCACACAATAAATGAGGGAGCATTATAAAATCCAAATCAATCAGATGTTCAGAATTTGACTAGTTGTTCCCAAACATAGTTTTGCTGAATTGATCCATTTGAAGGTGTAATGCTGTTTGCAAAAGCTTACATGACATCTGGTTATGCAAAAGAAGAGAAACACCCAAACTAAACATGAAGATTATTTATTGAACCAATGTCTCAACTTGATTCAGTGAAGGTGTTTATTTTTCGGCAACTTTGACCAGAAAAGCAAAATAATTTCAGCTCCAGTCCTTGAAGAGAGCACTACAATAATCATGAAATGTACTACATAGACAAAATAGCAGTTGTTCTCACTGTTCCTAACATTGGTCTTCTAAATGGTAATTATTTAAATTCTATAAGCCTTTTCTTGAGCCAATATTGAGCAGAATGCTCTTTGAAAAGCTTGAATATCTGAAAAATTCCAGAGCATGATTACTCATGTTCTGTGCTCCATAGACTTCAAAGGATTCTGAGTGGGTTAATTTAAAAGTAGACTGTCTTTCTGTCTCTTAAATTAATTTCACCCTAACTATATAAACATATGAAAGCAGTGAAGTTTGATTAAAAATAAAAATTAAAAAAAAGGTGAAGACCTTTTCAATCAGTCAGATGGTCAGCCTCCTCTTAGTCAGTAGTCTTACCCTTGTACAGTAGCAGACAGCTTTCCCCCATGGAAACTATGTACTCCTAGATGAGTGCAGTACATGTGGAAATTATCCTTTAGGATCAGGTTAGTACCTCCCTTTAAGTAAATCTGAGAGTCACATGGCTTAAATTCATGCCTAGTGTTTCTACAGCTAACTGGAGACCTACATTCAAGATGAATTTGATCTTTATCTACAACATATTCTTTTGTATATACTGCTTTTAAAAGAACATGTATGGTTAGTTGCAAGATCTGCAAGAAGAAGTTGACTGAAGGTCTGTATGTGTCAGTTAAAGGTGCCTTCTTATGTTATCATATCTTATTTTTATGATGGAACCTGCATAATCTTATATTTTTTTCTTATGTACAGTTTTGTTGTGGATAAAAAGAAGCTTTCTAAAACTATATTGAAGCAGATCTGAAAATAACTGTATGCTAGAAAGAGGCCCTTGAGAAATCTGAAACAGATATGAAATAGGAGTAAAGTAAATGGCACTTGCTGTTTCCCCCTGGATGCTTAAAAAAAAAGCAACTGCCATTTTCATCACCCAGATCTTCTTTAATCAAATCAATATTAGAACTGTTCTGGGGTTCACAGTAACCATAATGCTGTGAATCCCCCCCATTTTAATTCTTAATCTTAAGATTTTCTTACTAAAGTCAAAGTACGCCTCAAGAGAGAAATTTCTGTAATGTGTCTATGGACAATGGGGAATTTTCAATATCAAAGATGAACCAGAAGTTCAGGCCTTAAAATCCACCTCACTGCTCCAAAATCCACATCTGTAAGTGCCCTGTGGTGTTACATTTTCTCTTGTTAGTCTCCTATTTTCTTGACAACTGCTTTCAGTGGGAATATGTTAGCATTTAACAAGTAATTTGGTGTCATCTGAGGATTCTCAGATAGGAAGAAGATTCATCTAATAGGAAAAAGATCTTTCCTCTTGTACTGCACTAACATAATGGAAAAAATTGCTCAGGAAAATGCCCAGGCTCTAACCCACAAATGATGGTGTTCTGTATTCTTCCATAGGGTAAGGTAGCTTTCTGTACTGTCAGATACATAGGCTATCTTTGGATCTTTTTTTTTATTTCTTTCTTTTTTTTTTTTTTTCCCCACCCTCCCTTTCTTATGTTTTATGTTTGAAATATCAGGAATCCCACATCTTCATATGCTCTTCTTGTTAGATAAACGTGTTCAGATTAGACAACTAAAACCAGTTCTGGCACACAAACCAATAATTTGTGCTGCCACACTTTCCTCTGTTCAGCAAAATCAGGAGTTAATTGGTGTTAAGTGGCCTCCCTCTCCCTATTAAATGTACATTTGATGACAAGAACAGAGTTACAGCTCATGTTACCATCCTTTGTAAACATCAAACTTGAGTTCTCTGAAGAGTAGAGGTAACTATAAAGAGACCAGGCTGACAGTTTGATACACTGGTAGTTCAGCTGGTGTTCAGTTGGACAGTCTTATCTGACTTGGCTTCACAGAAGAACCCATAATTTGGTGATCATAGTACAGAAAATAAACAATAATACTGATAATTTAAAAAAAAAAAACAAAAACAACAACAAAAAAAAAACCCTCAGCCCCACAAAGACAACTTGAGATATTCACATATTAAAGAACTAGAAAACTGTAAAACCTTTCTTCAGTGCTTTGTCTTTCTGTTCATTGTGAAATGTAAATTTATGGACCTCTGGAATGGCTTATTGAAGATTCTACACAATCGTGTAAAAAAATATAATTGTGTGAATGGCTCAGTTATTTGGAATCCCAGATTAATAGTGGGGAAATAATTAGTTCTGGTCATAAACTAGTAAAGAAAGCATAAACACAAAATCTAGTATTTTGAATTTAATAAATTATGTCAAATTAAGAAAGATGCCCAGTATGACAAAATGCAAGTTCAGGGGATGTTACCATTCACCTGAGATATACTGCTTCTATTTAATGTTTTACAAGCCATCTTTATTATCCTCTCACATAACATCAGAACAAATCTGCATCTGTTAAGGTGAATTTTATTTGTCATTCTTGATTCTAACTATTCCCTAGTTCTCTTCTTATATTGAAAAAAAAAAAAAGATTCATTACAGAACACATGGCAAATATTTATTAAGATTTATTTTATTTTTTATTGTCTTTGCAACATTTGCTTTTAAGGTCTGGTTATAAAACCTCAAATATTCTTTAGTTTGGAACTTGACACCTAAAAATAAAAGGACAGCATGAAATACAAGCTACCAAGGAATAAGGTTTATGTCAGTTTATGTTTTCTGAAAAATCACACAACAGCAAATATTCAAGGCACCACTGAATTTCCAGGCCCTGTAATTTACCATTCACTTAAGAGTTGGACTTGATGATCCTTGTGGGCCCCTTCCAACTCAGAATATTCTGTGAAATTTGTGAATAATTCAATTGTAATCATTCTGAAGTGATAGAAGAGACTGATCTATATGTATGCTGGAATACACCTTTTGAAGGAAAGAATGTACACAGAAATAAAAATTATAATCATAAGCAGACAGTGTGTATGTTAACCTACACTCATGAACGCTTCAAAACTTTAACACTTTTGATTTTTGGAACTAATTTCTTAAACTGTAGTCTATGGTAGACATGGAAACTATCTAATCTTCCCCAGAGAAGTAATGATACAATATGGATGTTCATATATTCTGGTGCGTGTTAGTTTAGTGTGCTCTTTTTGGAAAAAAAAAATCACTTCAGAAGTATAAATTCCTTTTATCATCAATATGGAGAGATTGGCATCTGAAAATAGCCAGACAAAATCATTTGCTTCTAAAGAGAATTATTTAGATTGAAGCTGCCAAAAGTAGTAATTACTATTAAACTTGTATACTTCTTATTTTATAACACTGGCTTAATTTCTTACTTTTTGTTACAAGGTTCACAGAGGTGTTTGTTTTGGCATTTACATTTCTCACCTAGGACTGCTGGAAGCAATCCATTGTGTTGACTGTAGTGTTGACTTCGTTAGTAATGCAATGCGAAAGCCAGATAATAATGTACCTGACTCATTATGGCTGTAAATTATCATGAGCAAAAAATGGAAACTGCTTCCCAAAACCAAGCTGTAAGGAAAAAAAAGGAGTATAGAATTTTCATAACAACTTGTTAGTATTGTATATATTCATTCTTTTGCTAGTCCACAATGGTCAGAAAGTTATCTGTGAGAATCAGAATGCTCATATAGAACTTACATACTTCCACAGTGTCTCAAACACTGAAGTTACTCAAAACAATGCCCTGAATGAAGAAAGAAGAACTATCGTTCTACTAGAAACTGCAGAATATGTTAAGTGTTAGAAACTGGAAGAATTAGAATTCTGTCATCAGAACCATCCTCTTTTAGGTAGAATACAATGAGAACAGGAAATAGCACAACATTAATCTATTCTTGTGACAAATCTTGAAACATAAATGGCAACTGGTACAAACTGACCTGTCCCAGTTATTTGTAATGCCACAATCCTCTGTAGCTACCCGAGTGCAAAGTCATACAAACTACTAGTTTTCAAATCAAATTGTACAGTTGGCAGTGGGTCTGGTTAACTGAAACTGCAGTTTCTATTTCACTAAAAAGAGGCAAATGAGATACAATGTGCTGAGCCATTTGAATTCAGTCAACAGTAATGGATAGTTCATAGATAAGTAATGGGCTGACTTTAACTCTTGGATATCTTTTGATTTCAGTGTTGATTTTTCCACAGAGGTTACATCCATGTCACATACATCTGGAAGTTTTGGCTTAATTAGATGCTTTTGTATTTGAGTACAAAGAAATTCTGAATGACACTCTTTATGCTAATTCAGAAGTGTGGGATGTAGTGAACATTTAAAAATAGACTACATGACTATGTATCACAGAATTGGAGTTTCAAGGTTATTTCAATACACAATCAGATTTTTTTTCTGTTTAAGCACCACTGTAAGAGAGGCCGTGCTGATCAGGTGAAGGTGTTTTTCACCCACAGCAGTTTCTAAGGACTTTGTGGTATTATGAAAAAAGGTTAAATATTCACTTTTAACTCTTTGACTCTTCTGAAACAATGGAAATCCCATTTTTCAAAACTACTTTATTTTTGAAAAGGCAAGATTACTAAGAAATATTAGTCAAGACTTTAATTTTAACTTTCTCAGTGAATATAGAGGAAAAATATTATACTTTTTAAAAAATTATTTTCAGAAAGGTTTAGCACAGCATTCGGACAGTGTTATGATATTGACTGACCTAGAAAAGAGAAATATACTGGCGAAAAATGAAATATCAGGTATACCTCAACAGTTTCTTGATTCCTTCATTTGTCAAAAGTGGCAAATGTGCAGTTTTTAATTTGAAATGTGCTAAAAGCATTTCTTTTTTTTTTTTTTAAGATATAGATAATTTTATTTTTCCATCTGTTATTAATCCACATGTAATATACCTCCATCATTGAGATATACCACATCAGTGGGCAGATTTTCAAAAAGCTGTTGACTTCACAAAGTGATTAAAATTTAGGTGAGATTAAATATGATAAACTAGATAAGATGTCTGAGAGATTAGAATTAAGAGGAAAACCAGAAAACAGTATGATCTATTTCAAACAGTTATAGAGCATACTTTAATACAAATTACAAATTTGTCAAGTAGAAGTCGATTCTCAGAAACTTATGAGACAGCTGACATAGGTTTCAGTCAATAAAGCATGAAAAGAAGTGTAAAATAATTCAAGCCACTCTCCTTTTTGTAAGGATAACAACTAGTTAGCTTTATTTAGTGCTTAAGTACCTGGGTAGTAACATTTGGAATGATTATGAATCTTGTCAATGAAAGTAATTATGCTGATCTGAATTCTTTAACTCAATGAGAAATTCAGTTTGAAAAAAAAAAAAATCTTTGCTATTTTAAAATAGAAATGTTTATTTAAAAATGAGAAGGCCAGTTCTTACTGGCTACATTTATGTTACTGAATCTAACAGCACTTTCCTGCTTTTGTTTCAGGTCTATGACTTGGTATTATCGCAGTAATTAAAGGTGTATCCCCCACCCCACTGGCCACCACAGCCTCCTCCCCCATGTTCCCATGCCCCCATCAATTAGAAATGACAATGTAGAGGCTGAAAAGGTGTTAATTTTGAAAATCAGATCCCTCTACTGATACTGAACTTGTATGCCTAATAAATAAAGCACTTTAACAATTGTATTATTAAAGTTCAGAAACAGACTTTTTATCAGGCATACTAGGACTGTCATCATGTTTTGGTAAGGTACCTCTTGCTGTTAAGAAGAATCCCCTTGTCATTTTCCCGACTTTCCATGATCCACAGAACTGGAGCATTTGAGCTACACCTACATATTTTAAGATCCACATCTTTAAGATCTTCCGATTTTCTGTTCTTGTATGCTTTGTCTTCTTTCATAAAGTGATGGTCAATTAACTGGAAATTATGCATAGCTGGAGGTTTTTAGTGACTCCCTGATAAATCACTTAATTTGCTTTTTCATATTTTGGCTTTACATTGCTGTCCTGTTTCAAAAAAGAATGTGTTTGACTAGGTCATTTTTTCTTCAAGGCTGGGTTTTGTCCCTCAAATTTGTGATCCCCTCCAGCTAAGCTCCAAATGCACTCTTGACCTGAAACATAAATAAAATTGTCTGCACTTTTCCAGAGACATTAATCCTACTGTAGTAATTATGTGTATGTGAATTGTTAGAGAGGCACTCACAGTCTCATGGACAAAGTGTTTGTTAAAAGGCAAAACTAATTTATCGGGATCTTGGCAAAGGATAACACTCATATGGGAAATCAAAGCTCTTGAACAGCATGATTAGTTGTTGTTTGATGGCAATGAGGGTCTCCACTGCAATAATCATTGCAGTGGCATCTTTAGCTGGATTGGATAAAATTCAAGCTGCTCCATGGTCCTATGTGACCACTCCAGCATATGAATAACCCACTGCTATCACTGCTACTTTAATAACATACAAAACATTTCCCAAATATCTCAACTATACACAAAATGCTGTCTGTCCTGTGTGAATTTACATGAGCAGTTCTTTATTGACTTTTTACAAATGTTTCTTCTATGTACAATTTGATCATTTCTGCAACTGAAACTGCCTGGGTGTCTTTGGGATACTTCAAATAGGGTATTAATCAACACATTTAAGGACAACATGATTTTTGAGCGGTCTTGGGAATCTGGAGAGGTCCCAGCTGACTGGAAGCTGGCTAATGTTGTCCCAGTCTTCAAGAAGGGAAAGAAGGAAGACCCCGAAACTACAGGCCTGTCAGTCTCACTTCAGTGCCTGGAAAAATCATGGAAAAGATTATTCTGTGAAGTACTGACAAACACCTGGAGGACAATACAGTCATCAGTCACAGCCAGGACAACTTCATGAGGGAGAAGTCCTGCTTGTTGAACCGTACAACAGGGTAACCCACTTAATTGATCTGGGAAAGCCAGCAGATGTAATCTTTTTGTACTTCCACAAAAATTTTGGCACTGTCTCTCATAGAATACTTCTGGACAAAATGTCCATTGTACAGCTGAATAATTGTGTTACATGATGGGTGAGCAACTGGCTCACAGGTCAGGCACAAATAGTTATAGTCAATGGGGTTACATCAGACTGGCATCCAGTCACTAGTGGGGTTCCGCAGGGCTCCCTCATTGGCCCAGTTCTCCTCAACATCTTCATAAATGACTTGGACGTGGGACTTGAAAGAATAGTAAGTTTGCCAACAACACTCAATTAGAAGGAGCTGTTGACTCCCTCAAGGGCAGAGAGACTTTGAGAAATTAGAGAGATGGGCAATTACCAATCATCACCAATTGCAACCAGCACCACCAGTATGAAGTTTAACAAGGGCAAGTGCCGGATTCTGAACCTGAGGCAGGGCAACCCTTGTTTTTTGTATAGACTGAGGAATGAGAGGCTGGAGAGATGTGCTGCAGGAAGGGACCTGGAGTCCTGGTTGCTGGTAAGTTGGATATGAGTCAGAATTGCCCTGGCAGCCAGGAGGGCCGACTGTACAGCATCACAGCTGATCGAGGGAAGTGATTGTTCCTCTTCGATCTGCACTTTTATGGCCTCACCTTGAATATTGTGTGTAGTTTTGGGCACCACAATATAAAAAAAGACATTAAGCTATTAGAGATTGTCCAAAGGAGGGCCATGAGGATGGTAAAGTGTCTGGAGAGGAAACCTTATGAGGAGTGGCTGAGGTCACTTGGTCTGTTCAGCCTGGCGAAGAGGAGACTGAGGAGAGACCTGATCTCAGTGCAGTCTACATCTTCCTTGTGAGGGGAAGCAAAAGGGCATGTACTGATCTGTTCACTCTCCTGACCAGTGACAGGACTCAAGGAAATGGCATGAAGCTGAGTTGGGGGAGGTTTAGGTTGGATATCCGGATAAAGTTTTTCACCCAGAGGGTGGTTGGACACTGGAACAGGCCTCCCAGGGAAGTGGTCACAGCACCAAGACTGTCTGAGTTCAAGAAGGGTTTGGAAAATGCTCTCAGGCACATGGTGTGATTTTTGGGGTGTCCTATGCAGGGCCAGGAGTTGGACTTGATTATCCTGGTGGGTCCCTTCCAACTCAGCATATTCTATGATTCTGTTATTTTAAGATTTGGACAATGCATATCAGGACCAGCCTGGGGGAATTGCTAGAACTGTTCTCCCACCTGGAGAACTTCTGTAAAATCAGGTAGCTGCCCTATGGTGCAGGTGGCCAGTCAACTGTTTAAAAGGAAGTTCTTTGTCTCCAATCAGTTATATCATGTATGCAGATGGCTAGCTGGGGAGTGCCTGGGCCAGCTAGGAATTAACATCACCACCCAGATGTCCAACAACATCACAGTTATAACTAAAGGGCAAGTTGGAATTTCAGCTTGTAACTCACTAAGGTTCATAGTATTTACCACATAGTAGAGCGACAAAAATGCTTTGGCATATATAAGGTTAAAAAATAAATATACAAATCCAAGGAAAATATGATTAAAGTAAGAATAGACCATGATTTTGTTGTTTTTTTTCATTCTTTAGAAGATAGGATTTCCTTATCACTGACAAGCAGGGTCGGTATATATACATAAGTGCAGAAAATCTGAAAACATGCATGCAGATTTGAACAGTACTTCCAGTTCTCTCTGCCTTGTATTATAAAACCACACTCCCAGAAAATCTGTTGTGTAGGCTAACATTTGTCTTCACCCTTGTCATGATGAATTTTTTTTGTTGTTGTTCATGCTTTTTGGCATCCAAGCACAAAATACAGCATACATGATGTGTTGCTAAAGACAGTCTTTGGGAGGATGGAATAGACAACTAAGAATTTCTTAGCAGTAAGAAACTTTTTTGCTTTTTGACTGTTTATTCTACTGAGATTTATTTTTGCTGACATAGTTTCATATTAATTTCCTCTGTAACAGAAAAAAGAAGGCTAGTGAAGCATTTTATATATTGCATTTATTTATAACATTCTTATGCATGCAATACAGTGAGCACTTAACAATTACTTGAGATCTAATAAAACTGAGCCCTGTTACATTAGTTCAGTCAAATTTGTTATTTTTTTTATTATTCCTTCCTAAATTTGTTTTGTTTCTGGCTTTTATTTATTTCCTTACCATACATCCTTGTCTACTTAGAGATTTGTAGATAAAATAAAAACCTGCTTTGCTGTCATTGGTTTATTCTCATTCCATCTTGACAAGAACTGTGTAAAATCCAGCTAGAATGCCAGGGGTTTTAAGCATACAGTGCCTCTTTCCCTTAGCCACCATCAACTATGTAAATTATAAAAAAAAAACAACAAACCAAACAAACAAAAAACACCCCCCCCAAAAAAAAACCAAACAACAACAAAAAAAAAACCCACACAAAAAACCCCCACTTCAATTATTTTCTACCTTCTCAGAGCATTAAGCAACTTGTTTCCTAGGGCAATGGCACTTTCACTTGCCTTTTACACAACCTTCATACTTGTGTGCAATCCCTCTCCTTTCCCGTTCTCTTGACTATAATTTTCATCACACAGAAAATCTTTATCTTGCTTTCTTCAGACCATTTCAATTTTATGTCTGTTTTCCTAATGTCCAAAATTTTATCAAGTATTTCTTTCTTTCATTCTCACAATAATTTTATAAATATTTTGGGTATTTATCTGCAGTATATAGCTCTCTGCAGCTGTGTGTTTCCCCTGGGCCTGTTCACCTCAGGGAATCTCTGTAATTCTGTTCTCTTAATTATATTTTAGAATGCAAAAGCAATAGGAGATAAATTCTCTTCAGATGTTAGACAAAACCTGCCACAGAACTTACTAAAATTTCCTGCCAATAATGATTTTGCTGATAAGCCTCATAATTACGAAGACAATAGGCTGTTTTATAACGTGTAGAAAATTATAACAACCTGATTTATACCATTACTGACAATGCTACAATGCTGCTTACATTCATTATGGAGGCTGGAGAAGCCACCTAAGTGACTGATGAGTAAGTTTGTTATCAGGAGACTTCATGCTTTTTTCAAGGGCAAAACTATGTGTCACTGGAAAATGATTCCTTTCAGGATGGAATTCCATGCACTTTTGTACCTATGAATCCCACACACCAGAGCAGTTCAGTTACAATTTCCTTATTTGGGAAAATACTTAATCTCTTCACCAGAGAAGTTCTGTTTGTTATTCTAGAGAAGCACAAGGATCATAGCTCAATTGATCCTGTTATGTCCACCTCAAAGCACCCAAATGGTTTAAACATGATTCAGCCTACTCATTTCTACATTAAGTACCAAATGTCTTGGAGAGTGATTGCATTGCAGAAGGCAGAGGACTGCCAGTGTGGCTGTTTTTGTAATTAATCCCTATGGAAACAAAATGTTGCGATTTAAAATTTTGACCAGTCTAAGAAATAAATTAACTTTAAAAAGGAAAACTTTTCTTATTAATAAAATGTAGGCATGCAACATGATATGTAATGCAATTGGTATAAGTTAATGCATAGTGAATATGAAAAGATACTTCTTCAATAAGTGTAGTTCCACACTCAGATATGTAACAGAAAAAAGATTGTCCTTGACTTGCTTAATCAAGAAGCTGCATAATCATAGAATTATAGAACTGTTTGGGTAAGAAAGGACCTTAATGATCAACTATTCTAACCCTCCCCACCCCCTGCCATGGGCAGGAACACCTTTCACTAGACCAGGTTGCTCAGGGCCCCATCCAACTTGCCCTTGAACACTTCCAGGAATGGGGCATCCACAACTTCTCTCAGGAAATTGTTCTAGTGCCTCACGGCTCTGAGTAAAGAATTTCTTCCTAACATCTAATCTAAATCTCTACTCTTTCAATCTAAAACCATTCCCCTTTGTTCTATCACTGTCTGTCTATGTAACAAGTCACTCACTCTCTTTTTTTGAGCCCCCTTTAAGTACTGGAAGGCTGCAATAAAGTCTCCCTAGAGCCTTCTCTTCTCCAGACTGAACAACCCCAGCTGTCTCAGCCTGTTTTTGTAGGAGAGGTGCTCCAGCCCTCACATCATCTTCTTGGCTCTCCTCTGGAGCCACTCTGACAGGTTCATGTCTTTCCTATGCTGAGGACTCCCTACCTGGACACAGTACTCCAGGTGGTGTCTCACATAATGTCTGTGATTAGGACGCGTGAGTTCAAATTTGATCTGTTAAAAACCTCCATTTACTTGATTTCCATGTTGAGAAGCATAAGGACTGATTTTCCCTACATTTTCCCTACAAAAAAGAAATGCTTTCTGTTTGATAGTAATACGAAGAGAGTTTGGCAATTGAGGAAGGATGTGCATGTATGACTCCTTTGTGTTACAGCACACCTGAGGATACCTTATGGTTGAACCCCAGTGAACAAGCAAGTACAATGCAGCAGCTTGCTCACTCTTCCCCCAGTAGGATCAGAGAGACAACTGGAATTGGAAAGGTAAAAGCTAGAAAACTCATGAGTTAAGATGAAAAGAATTTAATAGGGAAAACAAAGGCCATGCACGCAAACAAAGCGAAACAAGGAATTCACTGCTTCCCATGGGCAGGCAGGTTCAGCCATCTCCAGGAAAGCAGGGCCCCATCACACATGAACAGTTACATGGGAAGACATATGCCTTCATGCCAAACATTCCCCTCTTCCTCCTTCTTTCTCACACTTCATATGCTGAGCATGATGTCATATAGCATGGAATGTCCCTTTGGTCAATTGGGGTCAGCTGTGTCTCCTCCCAGCCTCCCATATACCACCAACTTCCTTGTCAGTAGGACACTATGAAAAGCAGAAAAGGCCTGTGTAAGGCCTCTAAGCAGAAAAGTTCTTCTCAGCAATAACAAAAACATCTCTTTATTATCACAACTGGGTTTAGCATAAATCCAAAACACAGCCCCATACTAGTCACTCTGAAGGAAATTAACTCTTCCCCAGCCAAAACCGTCACAGGATATCTGAATCTGCAGCTTAGGCATTCCTCATCCTAAAATGTCTTGCACCAAAGGACTTCTTTGATGAACAAAGAGTAGAACTAGCTGCTTTCAAACGGATTGGGGCAACAACACTTTCAGAGCAACCAAGCGAGATGGCTTTTCATTACTTCCCATCAAAGTTAAGAAAGGTAGTGAACTCATGTAAAAAGACATTTGCCAGACAGGAGAACAGCACCTTTTTGGAACAAATCTAGCAGAGACCAATATTGCTCTGTAATGATAACTACATCCTAAGTTATCTTTAATGGTGGTTAGAGGCCTAAATTTAGGTTTCTGAATCAAGCCTTCAGGTGACCAATGGTCAGAGCTTGAACCACCTGTAATTTAAAGCCCAGCTCTTTGTAGAACGGCTGTACAGAATTCACCCCGTTTTATCACAAACATTGTGGCTGACAGACTACAGAAGGCAAAGCCAAGCAAGATAAGTAGACTGAAAACACAGAAACAGAAGTGTTGAAATGGTAATAGCAACCCAGGGATCTAGAAAAGAAACACTAACGCAATGCATAAAAACCTAAGTAAAAAAAGAGCAGGGAGATGGGAGATCTCAACTTGGCAATATCAAGGGTTATGATATTCCAAAAAGCAATGGAAACCAACTCTTTCTCAGATGACTGATAAGACCCAAGTGAGCACTAGGCTAGAACAGGGAGAATATTAATGCTTAGCCCAGTATCTTGCAAGTCCTAGTTCTCAGCTGTATCTATCTGACCGTAAACACTTTGTGGATGCTTAAGGGAATGTACATATTATTTTCAGAGTCTCTTTGTGCACAGCAAAATATGCCTAGAAAAAAATGTGGTTCATTGAGGGAAGGTTGGACCAGGAGATTACTTCAGAATTAGTTCAATCACTCTCCAGCAGCTTACTTTCAGACAGGTAAGGAGTTAGGTACCTCTGATGTTTAGAGCAGCCTTAGCACTGCTGTGAACGGATAAATCAATCAATACAACCAGCCAGTCAATGTGAGATCTTTTGTTCTTTGATATCCCCATCTTCTAGTCTGTAGAGGTGCTTAAAAATTTGCCTTACCACAGTTTATATCCTTGTGAGACAGATTTTTACTCCGGTTGCCTGCTCAGGGAAACATTGCTTTATTACTTGTTAGACCACATTGTCAATTTATTTTCTTTTCAGAAAGCTGAGTTGTGGACAGATTTATCCTTTTAGGGGTTTTGCGAAAGGAAAGATGAAACTCTTATTTTCCTGAGTAGCACCAGAAAGACAGGACTAAACAGGCAACACAGTGCTTATGCTTTTATGTAATCCTGTTACTACCTTCCTAATTGACTTGCCATGGATCTGTAGGGTTTTAAGCCAGCAATTGCTTAAAACTGCAAAAAATTTGGATTTATTCAATCTCACTTTAGTTTTAAAACTGGGATATTTGTGTCAGGAGTGTAGCTACTCAAAGCTCCCTCTATACTTATTGGAGAGAAGTAGGCTCTCCACAGGATGATTCAGATCTTATCTCATTTGAATTTCTCTCTTGAGGTGTTGTTCTGTTAAGTACAGAAATAGCTTATGCCATTTTTGTGCCTAGGTTAGACTCCTCAGGAAGGTACCAGAAGCTAAGTGGAATGAATCTAGATTAAATTTTCTGACAAACAGTTTAGTTTAAAAGATAAAGTCCATCCAATGATACACATTATATCTGAAAGCTGCTAACTTACTGAGAAGGAGAATAAACATTAGACTTCCTTTCAAGTTTGCTCCCTAATTTCTTGGAGCATATGGCCTGTTAACTCACCTAGCTGCAATTACGTTCAACAGTAAGTCCTGCGCCTGTTTTACCCTGTCAATCAACAGATTAGTACTTTGCTGCTTGAAAGTTACACGCTGATGTGCTATCACTGTTCAGATGACACTGTGTATAATTTTGCTCACTTCTTTTGCTATAAGTTGCAAAGTCATGCAGGGGCCTTAGTTTTGATTCTCCTCCCCTGAGGTCCAAGCAGCTGACACTCTCAGCCATCTAATTCCATGAACAGAAGGAATGCAATCAGAATGCAAACTGCCTGAAATAATGGTATATTTCACCTGAC
>JAWWLV010000121.1:87241367-87277547 GCA_035041135.1 Platyrinchus mystaceus | reverse complement strand
ACAGGTATTATCTCAACACTTCCTCACAGTGCTACAGTTAAAGCCAAAGTTTCAGAATGCAACACACCTCCAGACAGCAGAGAATTGTAAAACAAAGTGAAAAAAAAAATTAAAAAAATTAAATGGAAGTCCTTCCAGCTATAGTTTCTATATGTGCCTAAAGATCTTTTGATCTAGAAATTATGTAATTCTTTGTCAAAATTGGGGCAGAAATTCTACTTTGTTCAGATCTAGGACACAGAGCTCATACTGCGTAGTAGCCACAAGAACTGGATGAATTATTGATGAGTAAAAACAGGATATTAATTCACAGAGGAGTAAGATATTTTTGTTTTTAACTTCTTTTCATGCTGATTATAAAATATCCTATATCATTTGGTATAAGCCTCATTAAATATATGCATTCCATGCTTTGAAAACTCAAGCTTTAATGTTTTCCAGCCTCTATTTCAGCTTTAAATACTGGCAGTGAAATCAAGATACATGAATTATTAAGAGCAAGAATTTTGCTAAAATGACAGAGCATTCAGTCCATCTGTCTCACATTTGTAAGTCCTTTTATTCACACATTCTCCTAACTTAGAAAAATAATTGACACAGAGATTTCAAATAAACTTTTTTTTTGTCTTCCTGTATGTTTTGGTTTTGTTATTTTAATTGTAGGCTCTTGTATGGACAGCAAAAAAACAAATCGAAACAAAAAAAAACAAAAAACCAAAAAACAAAACAAAAAAAAACCCAACAAAAAAAAATAAAAAAACAACCACCAAAACAAAACACAGAGAGAATAAGTATTTTGCATATTGTTTCTCTATACCATGGGAAATCAAGATCTTCTATCTATAAGAGTTGATACTCATATTGCCCAGTTAGCTGGAAAATTCCTTAGTTACCAGACTTAAAAAAATTCCTTCATTTTTTTCTTCCCTCTCCAGCCTTCCTCCTAGATTTGCATTAGAAAATGAAAGAAATAATTATCAGGCAAGAAAAAAATCCACAAGAGTTTGATTTTGCAGCCTAGTAAGATATCATTTTCACTAAGATGGTAAAGTTTTGGTTTTTGCTTCAGTGCTGCTTACTCTCTACATTTGGTTAACCTTAAATGAAAATTCAGCAACCATTATTATGTGTTTTCTAACCCATACTTCATAGTAGTAAATTTTTGTCTAAAGTTAGACTTACTTGCTGTCTAAAGAGAATCTGCTATTACTGTCTAGAGCTGTTAAAATTAATGAAGTCCAGATAAGCTAGTTGGGGAAATAGACTTGAATTTCCTTGCCACTGAGAATATTTCAGTCAAAATAATGAAACAACTACCATTTTCAACAAGCAATAAAAGAATATAGTGGAATCACATAATTGAAAAATATTCAGGCCAGAAGGGACCTCTTGGAATTTAGTCTAACATTCTGCTCAAAGCAGGACTAATTAGGTCAGGCTATTACCGCAAGGCTTGAATACCTCTAGGGCTCAACACTCTCTTCACTCCTCTCTGGGCAACTTGCTCCAAGATTTGGGCATCCACACAGTAAAAACAAAACACCTTATGCAATCAGAATTTCCCATGTTCTGACTACTGTCCTTTGCCTCTCACTATATCACTGGGCACACCCATAATGTTGCACCAGGTACTTTGTGTCCTCAGGTCAGGTAGCTGCAGCCAGTAATAAGGTCTCCCTGAGCCTTCTTTTCTCCATGCTCAATCAACCCAGTTTGCTCAGCTTCCCCTTGTCTGTCATGTGCAGCAGCCCCATGACAATCATGGTGCTCTGTGCTGGACTACCACCAGGATGTCCATGCCTTTTTGTAAGGGGTAGCCCGGGTTCTGTGAAAACACAATGCTGCTGTCATAGTCTCACCAGTGTTGAATTGAGGATGAGGATCACTTCTCTCAGTCTGCTGGCTAGAGTTCTGGTCGTGCAGCCCGAAAGGCAATTGGCCTTTGTTGCAAGGACGCACTGCCAGCTCACTGTCTGCTTAGAGACTACCAGCTTTTGCAAAGTTGCTTGGTCAACCCCCACCATGTACTAGTACTTGGGTTTGTTTCTCTCCAGATGCAGACTTTTGCATTCACTTTTATTGAACTTCCTGAGGTTCCTGTTTTGCCTAAAATGGAAGAAAAAAAATTTCCAGACAATATTAATATAGACAAAGTGGAGAGCATTATTTAATTAAAGCACTTTAAGGCACACTATATGCAGAAGTGTGCAGTAGTGTACAATACAACATTGGGCTTCTACCGTTTTATAGCTCTAATTAATTATCATATCTAATGGATAAATCCAATTCAAAATTTGCCCAATCCCCAGAACTTCCCTCAGGTCTGTCTCTCGACACACCTTCCAAGAAATGAGTCAGAGAACTCAAGACCCCTTTCTGCATCACCATCATCTCCCTCAAGTCACATGCCTTCTTTGGAGCTTCTCCAAGGTCTCCAGGCCTTCTAGGTTGCTTTGTCTACAAGGATATCTTTCTAGGTACATGTCCCAAGCAGGATGTACCCACCCAGGTCTTTTCCTTGAAGAGAACATTAAACAAAACTGGAAGAACTTCAGGAATTTGATATGAAGCATTAGAAAGGAGTTTTAGTAAATTGCTAAAGTGTTAGAAATTATACAGCTATACTAAAAATCTATATGCTACAAAATCTTAAGAATCCTAAGGCATCACCTGTTAGCCCATTTCTCCCACCTATCCAGGTCCCTCTCAATAACAGTTGTGCCCTCTGAGTGCTCTTCACTCTTTAGGGTTGTTTGCAAATTTGCTGAGAGCACATGCAGTCCCACCATCTAGGTTGTTATAAAGACATTAAGATGCATTTGTTCCAGTACTGATTTATGAAAGACACCACTAGCTACTGTCCAGTATCTGCACTTTCCAGCACTGGCCACCAGTCTTTGATTCCAGCAGTCCAGTCATTTTTCTGTGCACTCTTCTATCTACATGTCCACCCCATATCTCAAAATTTCAATGCTAAGGAAACCATGATGGACTGTGTTAAAGACCTTCCTAATGTCAAAGTGTGCAGCATCCACTGCATTCAGCAATAATCACTTTGTCACAGAAAGCAGTTAGGTTGGCCAGGTGTGAGTTCTGCTTGGTACATGCATGCTAGCTGCTTCCAGTTACCTTATTGTCTATCATGTGCTTAGAAAAAGCTTCTGATAGGATTTGCCCCATAACAAATGAGGTGAGACCTTTACCTGAATCCTTCTTCTAGAAGAAGGATGTGATGTTTGCCTTTTTGCAGTCATCAGAAAACTTTAGAAATTTCCATTACCCTTTGCAAATTATAAGGTTGACCCTTCAGCAACATCAGCCAGCTCATCTGGTAAGCTTGGATACATCCCATTTGGACACACAGGCTTGCTTATGTCTAATTGTCTAATGTGTAAAAATTAGAAATGACAAATATGCATTTGAACCATCTCTGGAGACACGTGAAGGCAAAAATCAATATAAATGAAAGCATTTGTTTTAAATCTAAGCATGTCCTATTTTGCTATAAAGATGTTCTAAACATTATTTTGTTTGAATGGCCTATAGCTGATCTTTCTGCAGACACCTTTTAGTCCTCCCAAGGAGAAAGGAAGTTCTGTCTAAATGGGAATTTCCTACCTGTCAAAATTTTGATGATGACAGGAAATATATTTTTCAATTAAGCTTTAAACCATTCCCAAGCCTTTAAACAGCTCTAGCTTTTATACCATGTCATGTTACTATTCCATTGCTTCTTCTATATTTTTTTTTCTTATGACATTCCCAAGTATATCAACTGTTAAGCACATTTTTTTCGACTTTGCAGTGCATTAATTTGAAAACTCTGGTTTTAAATCTTTTTCTTTTAAGTCTTTTAGTAATTTGTATAAATTTTTACATGCTTTCACTAGGTCTTAGATTAATCAAACATAACTTCTCAACTTTTATATGCAAACCAAATCAACAATAAACTCTGCAATAATTTCTATTTGAAGCAATAACAGGTTGTATTAGAATAATTTTTATATTGCATCAACAGACATCTACAATAAGAAATGTCTTTTTAACTCATGTCATTGTTATCAAAAACATTCCAAGCCAGTGACTTAATTCTATTATTCCAGTTTTGTGGCTAGATTTGGTTTATTCAGTCAGGGAAAACTAAACCTGTTTGTAATGCTGATTTATTTTGCAGAAACCACTTTAATTAAAGTGGTGTAATCTTCGGAAAGTAAAGACCTGTTAGACTGAATGCAAGGAAAGGAAGGGTAAAGCATATTTTAGTCTCTAATCAGATGTTGGGAAAGGACATAAATTTTGGCTTTGAATTATCGAGTAGAAGTTTGTAATTAAGTGTGAAGAAAGAGAGAAACAACGTTTTATTTACAGCCAATTGCATTGTTGATTTTCAATGAGAACATAGCTGTGAATTATTATCTAGTTGAGAGAAAAACAAGGATTAGCAGTATGTAGACACATGTATGCATTTAACATGATTAAATTCCCATATCTTTTTTCTGAAGCCTAGTAAATATGTTGACTGCTCTTAGCAGGAGACGGCCCAACTGTGTGTTAACCTGGCAGTGCAGGAGCTCACCCTTGCCCTAGGCCTGATCTGGGTGTTGCTGGTTTAAATCCCTATGCTGGGACCAGTGACTACTGCCCATGCTGCAACAGCTTCAGCCCTAGGGTGACCATGCTGAGGAAGGGGTGATACCCCCCCTCCTCCATCACTGCCTGAAAAAACATAGCCCTTTGTGTGCCCAGGGCTGGAGGGACTTCAAGGCAGACCAGGTGAAGGATGCAAAATAATGAGAAAATTTACAAAGATAAACCTAATCATAACCAAGGCCGGGGGGGAAGGTTCCACCCATCATCATGCCCCTCCCATGTACTTAATTATTGCCTATAATAAGGTTTGGAGCATAATGTCATACCCAATCACACAGAAGGAAGTGCTTTAAGCAATATCATTTGTAGTTGTATTTCATACATTTTGTCATTCCATGAGCAATCTTCAAATTACTATTTCACAATTCGTTTCCTGTTCTTTTTTGAGACTAAGAGGCCAAGGTCTACCTGCAAAATAGAGGCAAGGTGCTGGGATAGATTTATGTATAGGTTATATAAATATATATAAATATATATATAGGATAGGTTTATATATATATAGGTTTATAGATTTATATTATTATCTACATAAGTAGATATCCTGAGTTGATTCTGTTTTTTATTGCATTGCTACATGAAGTGAAATGAAGACAATTTTTAGGTATGGTCAGACCATGTCTCTTTGTCCCTACTTTTGGCCTGTTGACATTAAGACTTAAGTAATAATTTACTGGCATAGTTAAAAGTGAATTTAAAGTATCTCAATAATTCTTGATGATTTCATATTTCTCTTAGAAGTAATCTTTTGGCTTTCATTTTAGAGATTCTACTTAGAGTCATTGGGGAATATTTAGCTGTAAGAAAAATGTTGCACAGCTTACACCAAGCACTGAGTTGTTGGTTTTACTAGATTTCTGTGGCTTCTTTATGTATTCACATACAAATTTTGTTCCAAAGAAAGCCAGGACTCCTCACAAAACAAAGAATGTGCCTACATTTTTTATTTTGATTTCACAGAATCATTTAGGATGACAAAGACCTCTTGAGGTCATTTTGAACAATCTCCAGCTCAGGAAGGATCATCTTCAGCAGAATATCCAGTTGGGTTTTTTAATAACTCCACAAATGGAGACCCCCACAATCTGTCTGGACAACTTGTTCCAGTGTTTAAACACTCTAACAGCATGATTAAAAAAACCCCACCAAAACACAAAATAAACATTTTCCCATGTTCAGATGGAGTTTGTGTTTTAATTTTTGCCCACTGCCTCTTGTTCTGTCAGTGGTTATAAATGAAAAGAAGCTGGTTCCTTCATCTTCATTTGCTCCCAAGCAGGTGTTCATACACACTAAGATCCCACTTGAGCCTTCTCTTTTCTAGGCTGAGAAATCCCTGCTGTCTCAGCTTCTCATGTGACAGATGCACACGTACCTTCATCCTGACTCTGGGAAATTAAATAATATTAATTAAATATGAAGAAAAGTGACACAAACCCATTTCAATGGTGACTAAAAGTAGTAAAAAGCATGTTAATAGTATTTTCTTGTTTGAAATGGGAGGAATACTGAATAACTTTTTTCTCAGTATTAATAAGAGCATATGTACAACAATAAATACAAGCTGGTTCATACCACCAGATGATAGACAGGCAGCTGAAAATTAATCACTGGAATCATGGATTGATCAGGAAAAATTATTAGTTCAATCTGAAAATCAGTATCTTTATATATATAGCAAGGTCCCCAAAGTGTCATTAACGATAGCATACTTTTATTGAAGAATGAAGAATACCCTGTTATTGACAACTGTAAAATCATAACATTTGCTTTTTAAATAGTTAGTATGATATTGAGTTATGGCATGTTTTTAATAATCTTATATGGTGATTGCTGTATAGACACACACAAAGCAATTCCCCATTTCTTTATTGTCACCTGAATTTCTGTCATTGTAATGTTTTGCGATAGTTGGAAATCCTGGCTATACTTAGGTATGCATTTGTGAAAAGAAAACTGATGACAGTAGACAACATGAATTAAATAGACTTTTCAAATAAATATCAAATAGAATTTAGAGTTTGATCTAACCTTTTAGAGAATTCTGCTGAAGATGAAACATTAGTATTCAGTAGAATTGAAGAAAAACAATCTATGCAAAGATCATTTATCACTTACTTAAAAAAAAGCGCATAGTCTTCCTTAAATGTTTTGTTTGCATTCATTGTTAGACTAAAACATGTTCTTATCCTCTCTTATGCTTTTCTTTTTCAGCTGCATGAGTGTGAAAGGTATAAAAAACCTGTATATTTACAACAAAAGAGTGCTATTTCAGTCGTATTTGGTGATATGTAATTTCAAAATGCTTGTATTTCTCTGCCATTTCTGTTATTAGCATAGGCTTTTTCCCCTGTAAAGTGACAAAATGGTTCCACAGGTGTTTTTCTTTTCAACAATTTTCTTTTCATTCTACCATATTCCTAGTTTTTAATTGGTAAATCAACAGCAGGCATGCTTTCAGTAAGGTGGATGTATTGATGTATATGATTTTATTGGTATTTATTTTTATCTTACTAAACAGAATTTTAAATTACAAAATAAATGTATGCTTAAGGCGTCTGAATATCATTCATATTCATATATTTCAAGTGTACTCAAATTAAATAGGTGCACTTATTTAAAGAAAAGTGCTTTGTATGGGACATGTTAGATTTGCCAAAATACACGTGCTGCATCTGTACGTTGTAAAACAACTACCAGCAAACTGTGATTAATGTGGATGTATAACCTACCTCTAAAGCTCAGTCTATATGGTTTCAATATGAACAGGTAAATTACTAGTGGATACAATACTAAAGAACTGGTGGCACTAGTACTTAAAATGTATGTATAGTTGGAAATAATCTTTCTTTAGTTTATGGTAACAATGTTTTCTAAGGAAGAATTGTCTACCTGGAATGCAGTGATGTTACAAAACAGACAACCATGTTTTCTATTGTGTAGTCAGCAGCAGCTTATATTCAGCTCCAGATGTTCTGAATTGTGCCAATAATTCTATGGTTAAATAATTTTAGTTATGGAATGCCAAACAAGATTCAAATACTGCTGCAATGATGTTTTTAGATGTTAAATAATATCCAAAGGAGAAAAAAAAAAAAAAAGAGGAAAAGAATGATGTGTTGGTTAATGATTTCAAGGAGATGAACTGTTTCAAAGTAATACTTTTGTTTGTTATCAAAGTAGAGCATTGTGTGGATTCTAGACATTAATATGTTTAAAGTACAGTCCGGCAATTAAGGCTCTGTTCCGTGTAACTGCTTGCATCAAGCACAGATACAACTTTATTCCCCACAGTCTGTACCAGGGATGGCATTATTTTTTTTTTTTTGTCTACATGTAGTAATCTTTGAGACTGCTATATAATTTTTCTTTGTATTTCAACATAATAAATCCACCCTACAACCAGTTCACAGAGTCCATATGAGGAAAAGTGTTCTATCCTGTAAATGTAGCCTATATTTTGGTTGCTTTCTGTTTTCTTCCATATGTTTGTATGAAGTAGGTATGCCATCTAAAAGCACACACTCTGCCTCAGGTAATTCATGTAATTGTGTATAAGAAACATCCAGTTTCCAAATTATCACTCTTCAAAGATTATAGAAATGTTCTTATATTTGCATGTTTGCTTTCAGATTACTCCACCAAAATGCTTTCCTGATAACTGTAATATAGCTAATATTAATTTTCATTATGTTATACCTAGTTACATAAGAATAATCCTTGGTAGTTGTATGCAAAAAATGTACAGATCTATATTCTTCAAATTATTTGCAAAATATTTGCAAAATTAAAAATTGTGTAGAAAGATGATATAGAATCAAATGATCAGAGTATTATTCAGGTTGGAAGAAAATTATTCAGGTTACTTAAAGCAGGACTAATTCAGTCAGGTCGTGCAGGGCTGTGTGGTTTGGCACCTACTCCACTCTCTCCACACAGTTCTTCCAGCTTCCCCTTGTCTGTCATGTGCACCAGCCTCGTGACAGTGTCCTGTGCTGGACTACCTGCAGGATGACCATGTCTTCCTGTAAGGGGTAGGCCAGGTTCTGGGAAAACACAACACCACAGTTGTGGTCTCACCACTGTTGAATTGAGGACAAGGTTCACTTTCTTTGATCTGTTTGCAGATCTCCTCCTAATGCAGTATGCAATGCACCAGTGCACATTGGTGGGTTATGGTCAACCTGGTGTCCGCCAGGATCTCCAGGTTCTGTTGTACAAAGCTGCCTTCCAGCTGCTCAGCCTGTACATGGGTTTATTCCTTCTCAGGTGCAGATTTTTTTGCCCTTGCTTCAGTTAGACTTCCTGAGGTTTCTGTCAGTCCATTTCTTCTGAAAGTCCTGGTCTCTCTCAATAGCAGCTGTGCCCTCCAATGCACTGCCAACCCCCTCCAGGAACACGTTGTCTGAAAACTTGTTGAATGAACCACCTGTCCGGACATCCAAGTTGTTGTTTATTTTTCTTATTTCTTAATCAGTAGTCTTTTTTCCTCTAGAAATTTGATGGTGTTTCCAGACATACTAAAAGTTGACTAAAGTGAGCCAAAATTTTCCTTTAAAAGAACTGCAGTTCTGTTGTCTTTGATATTTAAAGCTCTACCATTTCTCTCTGGTAAAAGACCAATGAATATTTTGAGACTTCTTCTTTTTGGTATGTATTAAATTCCGCTTTTGTTGTTTCACTGGCTCTGGCTGGGATGGAGTTATTTTTTTTCCTAGCAGGCCATATGCTACTGGTTTTGGATTTGTGACTAAAACACACTCCAGTGTTTTGGCTACTTCTGAGCAGTATTTGCATAGTTCCAAGGTTTTCTCTGTTTCCCACATTACCTCTCCAGTGAGTACGCTGGGAGTCAGTAAGAAGATGGGAGGGCACATAGAACACCTGACCTGAGTTGACCAAAGGGATATTTCATGACATATAACATCACGTTCAGCAATAAAAACTGAGGGGAAGTTTTTTGGGGACCAAAAAAAGAAATAGCCATTTTTTGGGGGTTGGCTGGGCGTTGATCGTCCTTGGGAGGGATGTGAGTGATTGCCTTTTCCTCACTTGGGTCTTTTTATTTCATTTTTCTTCCTCTTTTCTTCACTTAAAAAACTGTCCTTATCAATGACTAGGCTGAACTGATGTTTATAAAAAGTTTTTGTTTATTTTTTCTTGCTTAACACCTTAGGTCAATAAATAATTAAGTTCTTCTATAATATGCATCCTAATTAATTTTGATATCTTGATTTTGTGTCAAATTTCTTTACTCCTATTTTTCACTTCTCCTTGGTCAAGTCAGCTCATCTACCATGAAGATTAGTTCTGCTTCTATGTAGAAGCCCATCTGAAGTGGGCTATTTTACTGGAGAAGCTGGAACTGATTTCTTTAAGGGGGAAAAAAACAACCCAACCAAACAAATACACATGAAAACAAAACCCAAACAACAACACCCCCTTTTTATCTCTCTGATCCAATCCCACCCAAATTCATAATAATATGAAAAAACCTTAACAACGAAGTAGGTACAGACTGTTGTAATCTAAAAAAAGGAAAATGCTTTTTATAAATTTAAGTTCCATAACTTTTTTAAGTACACCTGTAGCATACATAAAGCCCTAAAACCAACTCAGGCTGACAGTATGCTAGATTTTTTGCATCTTATAACTTAATGGAATGTCAATAGCTACCTGAGAATACTGAGGTACCAGGAAATCAAATTATTTAAAAAAATGTAATGAAGTGCACTGAAAACTCAAACTGTGTTGGGTGGTGGTTTTTTTTCCAAATGGAAGAACAAATTTTTAAGTATTTCTTAAGCTCTGTGTTTTAGAATTCATATTGTAAGTTCTTTGCAAAATGCCAGTTTGTCTTACATAATGTCAGTAATATTTTGTATCAGACTCATGAAGCCCAAGTTAATATGTCAGCGATCATAATCAAAGGTTTGTTGAATTCACTGGAAAATTCTGAGCTGATTCAATGCTTCATAAAATACGCCTGTAATATGTAGGACTATCCCTCATGTTTTGCTGTTTGTTTGGGGTTTTTTTAAATAAGACTTAGCTCATTAAAAAGTCAGTATTTTCTTACCTATTGTTCATTGGAAGCTGACAGTAAAAGCTGTGTACTGTTTTGATAAGATTGTCTACAGTCTTCAGAATATGCTTAAAAAGTCAATGATACACCTCTCCCATAGCTTTTTTTCTTGTTCTTGTTTCAGTTCTCAGTCTATAAGAGACTTCAGACTTTGGTTTTAAACATTTCCAAGGTTTAGAACTTTATTAGCTCTTTTTGGTTTGTTTGCTTGTTTGTTCTCAAAAAAGCCCCATCATAAGCAACTTCAATCTTTTTTAAAAGGAAAAAGGATGAAATTTTGTTAGCTGTTTTACAGCAGAGCCATTACTCAGAACATGTTATTTTACTGCCTCCAACTGAGCTGAAATAACTGATCTTGGTTAACCTAGTGAAAATAAAATAGTGCATAGAGATTTCCCCAATATACAGAACAAGTGGGCCTATACTCTATGGACAGTATCCTATGCTCAAGACACTTCCTAATGATTCCCTCCACAGCCAGACTGGAAACCTAAGCTTCTTTAATGTTCCAGTTTTGTTATTCTCATTTTCTATAATTTAACAACATCTCTAATATTATACTTAATGGAAAAGTCATGCAATATTGAGCAGTAACTGCTGTTAATTTCCTGCTGTATATAATTCGCATTTTTTTGTTGCTAGTGGAGAGTAATTAACATGCTCTGATTATCATACTGATTGTCTTCCTTAGCTTATGAGAATATAGTCATCTCAACCCTCGTTGATCTTACAATAGTACATTTTATTGCTTTCAATAATAGTATCCAGGGATATACAAGGCTTAGTTTTTTACTGAAAAAATGGTGTGGTCTAGCAGTAACAGGTTCCCTAAATGTTTTAATTTGGAACAGAACGTAAGTTTTTATAATGCCTATCAAAAAACATAGAGCCCTGATTCTACCTGTGGTAGTACAGTGCTATCTCTTTAAAGAACAGAATTGTGGTTGTATTACCATTATCACACACCAAAAAAAGAGCGTTTATTTGTGTTCCTTCGAGATTGTCTTTTACTCCTGTTAAGACAGAAAACACATTCAGCTTGGAATATGCTTCTAAGCACTAGTGAGTGGGTTTTTTTTTCTTTCACAAGTGATTTTTAGGAGAATAGACATTTATCTGTAGGAAAAACACTTCCCTTAATCTAAAAGTTCTACCTAATCAAATTCCTTAGTCAATTTTATGTTTTGGAAAGAAAAGAAACATCAAGTACAATGAGTTACAATTGTACATGCAAATAGATCACATTGTTTTCTCAAGATCAAGTCAAACAACTGGTGAAATTCAAATGGGACATTTTGTATGAGTCTATTCTGCATTTATTTAAGCATAACCACTTGGGCTGGGAGACACAGAATTCAGCAGTCTGCATTATGTCTTAAGGCTTCCTAGGAGTCAGAATTTCATTTGCAACAGATTCTTCCAGGAGATCAATACCTACTGTGAAGATTTATGACTTCTTCATAAAAGTTCTCCATAAATGCTGAAATGAATATTGTCTCTCTGGAAAGAGTGCCATATTTGGATTTTTTTTCTCTCTTCTCAGGACTATCCATGGTATTCACAACTTTTAGAATGCCTGTATGAAACTGCAGATGTATATGGACTGGGAATGCTAGTGTAGGAGTGAGACAAGCTGTGTTCCTTTTTTTTATTTGTGTGTGGTAAAATCTGTTTTGTATTATAGATTCCTTTTTTTCTATGCAGTCTCAGGGTAACTGTGCTCAGAAGTGACTAAAATACTGGTTTTGAATTATACTAAAGACTGATAGCTGTTGACAGAGGAACAAAGTAAAGCAATCCCTAAATTCCAAAGCAGAAAGTTACTTTGAGTTTTCCATACTCGTGGTATGTAATTATATAGCTTAGAAAAAGGACCTAGAATGATAAGAGCGCAAGAAGCTGAAGTAATTTGCAGCAAAATCAGAGAAGATATATATCATATTGCATCAGTGGCAGAAGTTGGATTGACATCATGCACATCTAGAAAACATCTGACAATAAGTAGGTCTTTTTTTTTTTAATTTATTGTAGCATTACATATAGGGTAAAATAATACTCAACCATATTGTTCTGAATGCTATCAAAATATGCAGAAAGACTTAGTAACTGCTAATTGATCAAATGCAAAATGAAGAACTAACTAGGCTAGCTAACTTACTGAGAACCTAATTGCTTCAATGAATGGAAAATTCAGAGAATGAATAGAAAAGAGTAGTGCTTAATAATGCTTAGAATTCTAAAAGCAAGGCATAATCTTTATTGATTTCTTTTTGTCTTTCTTTCTTTTTTCCTTTTTTCTTTTTCTTTCTTCTTCATCTCCTTACAGTCCTGTTTTCTCCTGCAATATTATATTTGGGGTTAAGGAAGAAGCAGTGATTCATTCAATGTAGGCATCTGCTCCAGGACTCCATCAAAACTCTCAATATGGTCTTTCTAGTTCTGATGATTCATAGAAGTACTTATTTTTTGATATTTTCCTTTTGGATTCTAAATACAGATTAGTAAAGCGAAGAGAAGATACAATGTTCTTTAGAATAGGAAAGAGATGACATCCAAAAATAACCCCAGACATTAATTCCGAGAGAAATTTTTTAAATTCTAAGCTGAAAGCAGTATTTTTGGGGTTTTATTCTGAATCAGAATTTTAGCTAATAGCTGGCATATCAAGAAGAAGATCACTCACTCCTAAGTAGGCTTATTAGTGAGTGTACTATCTTATCATTCACTCCTTGCACTGAGGTTAACATTTTTAAATAGTGTTACAAAATGAAATTGTACTTGTTAAAATAATAAAACGTTATTTATTCCTGTATTTGACAAAACCTTTTTTGTTTTATTACAGGCAAAATAGTTCTTAGTTTAGATAAATTAGGGTTGGTGTATGTGTTGAAAGTTTATTCTCAAAAGTTGCACCTTCAATTCTTTAGTCTTGACTAAGTTAAAAACTGACTGGATGGCCAGGTCCAGGGAGTGGTGGCGAATGGAGCTAAATCCACTTGGAGGCCAGTCACTAGTGGTCTTCCCCAGGGCTCAGTACTGGGTCCAGTCCTGTTTAATATCTTTATTGATGATCTCAATGAGGGGTTTGAGTGCACCCTCAGTAAATTAATGGATGACCACAACAACCCCATGCATTTCCACAAGCTTGGAGAAGAGCGCCTGCAACGTGGCTCAGCAGAAGAGGCCCTTGGGGTGCTGATCAACAGCTGGCCAACCATGCACCAGTAGTGTGCCCAGGTGGGAAATTGCATCTTGGCTTGTATTGAGAATAGTGAGGGCAGCAGAACCAGGGACATAATTGTTCCTCTGTACTCAGCACTGGTGAGGCCACACCTTGAGTCCTGTGTCCACTTCTGGGCCCCTCACTGGAAGGAAGATATTGAGGTGCTGGAGAAATGAAGATAGTGAAGGGTCTGAAGAGTAAGTCCTATGAGGAGAGACTAAGGGAGCTGGGGTTATTTAGTCTGGAGAAAAGGAGGCTCAGGGGAGACCTTACTGCTCTCTATAACTACCTGAAAGGAGGTCGTAGCAAGGTGGGGTTGGCCTCTTCTCCCAGGCAACTAGTGACAGGATGAGAGTAGGCAGCCTCAAACTGCATCAAGGACAGGTCAGGCTGGATATATTTCTTCATAAGAAGGGTTGTTAAACATTGGAATGGGCTGCCCAGGAAGGTGAACGTCTTGAACATGTTCAGGAAATGACTGAAATGGCATTTAGTGCCATGGTCTAATTGACAAGATGGTGATCAGTCAAAAGTTGGACTCGATAATCTGGGAATTCTTCTCCAACATTAATGATTCTGTAATTCTGTAAAACATCTTTGATTTTGGACCTTCTGCAAAACTCACTACAAAGCTGACATCTGGTACTCTTACATAGGTATTTGTTTCCCCCTACCAAGTTATTGATTTTAAAACAAGCAAAAATCCAAACAAACAGGAAAAAACCAAAACTTGTAAATTGCCTCAATAATAGACATGAAATGGTATGTCTATCCAGCTTCTCTATGAGCATATTTAACATTAGTGGTAAGATTTACCTCCCTTGAATTTAGGTGGTTGAAAGTTTATCATTTGAGCTAAATTAGTTAGTTTAAATTAACTGTACAGTTAATACAGACAGTTATTTCCAAAGCTTGACTATTCTAGAAATTGGCCTCATCTCCTATCTTGTAACGGGTTTTGTTTTTTGTTTTTTTTAAGGTGATTAATGAAATTTCCATTTACTCCGTAATTTATTTATTTAAAGTGATTGCTTATTGTGCTTTACTCATTGTTAACCTCAGTGATTTTGTGTGTCAGTGCTTCCTTCCCTAAATTCCAGTAAAAGGAGTAGCAACCATCCTAAAATTTATTACTGAGTACTGAATAGCAAAAAGCGGTTTAGCCAACAGTAGCTATAGCAACTGAGCCAGAAGCCTGAACTAATGTTCTATGTGCTCCTGTACAGCTCTTCCTGGTTCCAGGGGAGGCTAGAACTTTTCCATAGGTCTCAAGAACTATAGCTGCATACAGTTATTTCTCATGTGAATAGAGAAAGGCACCAATTTCTCTTTTGTTATCCATCAGGGTCCAATGAGAACAACTGTGTAGCAGAAGATCCTGTGTTAGTAGGTCAGAGGCCCTGAAATTAGCTGCAGACGTTGCCCTTCACCCTCTACTGCCTTGTGACCCACTTAGTGACTTTTCAAGGACTAATTTAATTACATAAACTTAGACAGCTATCAGTTAAGTCCAATGTCTCTAATTTCTATTGCACTCCAAATGTTTTGTGAATAATTCTATAATTATTATTTCTAGTCTATAAAGAAATTTTTCAGCATACTGAATTTTGTACGAAAGTCTGTCTCAATAGCATAGGATGTTTTACAGTTAATATCCTTTAAGATTATGAAACAGGTCTCTGGTACAGACTACAGGCCAAATTAATTTCCTAGAGGACTACAGGTTAAACACAAATCATGGTTTCGAACGTGAAAGGTCATGTTGTTCAAAGCTACAGTTGAAAAAGTGACTTTAGGATTCTACCACTTCTTTCCATTCTGAATTATTCATCAAGTTAATATATTACTATTATAAGCTTTCTTACCCTTTAAATTTAGAAAACACAGTTTGGGCCCTTATGTTAATAAAAGCAATTTCAAAGACTAATATAATAAACTTAGCATACCCAAGGCACAAGAGAGAATAAAATATTAAGTTTTAGGCTGAGTACAAATTCTCTCAAACCAAATATTTTTGAAAGTTAATAAAACTTCAAAACTTTAGAAGTTTAGAACTTTATTTGCCTGGGTTTCACAAAATCACAGAATAAATGACATTCAAGGGACCTAGGGAGATGTCCAACCACCTGCTCAAGCAAAGTCAGCTAGAGCAAGTTGCTGAGGGCTGAGTCCAGTCAAGTACTAAATTTCTTCAGGGATGCAAATGTCTTGACCTCTCTGGACAGCACAACCTGTTCCACTGTTGCAGCACCTTCACAGTAAAAAAAAAAAAAAAAAAAAAAAAAAAAATTTAGGATTTCTCATACAGGAAATGTGTTCAAGAGGTGTTGATCTGGCACTGGGTGATACAGTTTAGTGGTAGGGGTTACACTGGTTGTGCTGGGTTGACAGTTGGACTGGATGATCTTGAAGGTCTCTTTCCAACCTTGATGATTCTATGATATGGATTTCCCATGGGAAATCCTATTTAATCCTGGAGAAAAGGAGGCTCAGGCAGCACCTCATTGATTCTACAACAACTTGAAAAGAACTTGTATCAGGGTGGGGATCGGCCTCTTCTCCCAGACAACTAGCAAAAAGACAAGAGGAAATGGCCACAAGTTATGCCAGGGAAGATTCAGGTTCAATATCAGAAGGAATTTCTTCACTGAAAGGGTGATTAAGTTTTGGAATGGGCTGATCAGCAAAGTGGTACAGACATCAGCCCTGTAAGTATTCCAGAAAAAACTGAATGTGGCACTTAGTCCTATGGTTTAGTTGACAAGGTATATTTGGTCAAAGGTTGGACTTGATGATCTTGTAGGTTTTTTCCAACCTTAATGAATCTATGATTCTGTATTTCAGACTGTGCCCATTGCTTCTTGCCTTTTTACTGAAGAACCCTAAGAAGAGTCTGGCTTCATACTGTTGGCTCCTCACCCCTAGTTGGGTATTTGTATAGACTGATTTAAACTGCACACATACATATATACTAAGGTATACATTTTGTAATATTAGCAAATAAAATAATTTGTTTAGTGTTTTAACAATTTATTTCCTACAAGTTACTGGAGAAATTTTGAAATTTCTAACATTAATTAACTTATTAGAATAACAGGACAGAAAATGCAGTAGAAATGCACAGATTAAATAAACTAATTTGGGGCTTTTTTATTTCTTGCTGGACCTGATCCTCTTTAAAGTCTTTTCTAATCTAAATGTTCTATGATTTTATGATTATTCTTCCTAAAGAGTGTGTTTCCTTAAGAAGCTGTGGGGGGAAAAAAAAGTTATGGTTTTCAAAATTGCTATCATAGGTTAAGCAGAACAAATGAAATGGTTGCTTTGAATATAAAACTATTAAAAATAGAAAGCAGTGATGCAATCATTAACAATTTTAAACCCTGTTAACCAGGAGGAAGATAATTTTAATAGATATTACAACAAAACTTTACCACTGTAGGCAAGAAAGACATTATTTGGAAAAACTGAAAACACAGACAAGTAAACTTAAGTCAGTATGTCCAACATAAGATATGCCCAGGATTCTTGAAAGCATTACATAATTAACTCACCGTAAAAATGACCATCATTTTAAAAATGAACATTTAATATATGTATCCAGTACACTTCTATTAATATTGCTGCAGAAGCTTTTAAGTGACCTTCCAACAATGATGAGGCCAATGTCCAATTACTATTGATGACCATAGGATGAAAATTTCACCTCTAAACTTTTCTAACTACTAAATGAGTTATAAATAGTAGTCTTATTAAGTGAGCAGACCAATATTCAATTAACGGTTAATGATGCATAGGGAAATAGTTTCAAACACTCTAAAAAGGACTTGAGATGATTTGCAAATTTCACATGAGATTTCTGAATACTGAATTGTGACTAATACCTAGTGATATTGCTTTTATACTTTTTCATCATGTACTCTATTATATACAAAATGAACTCCGGAAAGAATCAGTTAAGTGACTACTTGGATCAACCTAGAATCCTCTGTAATATTAAAATAAAGAAGTGACCCAAGTGTTTGGATTGCTTAGGGAGTTCTTTATTATCTTAGAATGATAAGTTCTCTTAAAGCTTTTTATTACATTTCCTGCTAATTCATTCCATTCCTGAAGCCTACTCTGGTTGCTTAAAAAACATTTTTTGTGATGACTATTCGAATGTATATTTAATGAAGTATTATTTTTAGGTGGAAAGTCACATAGAAATCATAGAATTATAAAAAGAGGAGGTTGAAAGGTCATTTTTTCCCCCTTCCTAATCCATTCCTGAAAGATATTCTCTTGGATTTTGCAAAGCAGTCAGTGATGGACACATCACAACTTCTCTAAACCAGTTCAGTGTTTCACTATCACTAGGATCACAGAAAATGCATAAAACATTTTTATAAAGCTTTTATTTCCCCAATTTCTTATCTAGTTGGAATCTGATAAAAATTAAACCCATTATTCTTCATCTTCATCACAAACATAACTGTTTTTATAGTACATTTTATATATTTGAATGCTTTATTTTGTCTTCTTACAGTCTTCTGTTTCATTAACTAGGTTAATCTTTTCTTCCGAATCTTTTATTATTCTTGATGTTCTTAGGCTCTATCTGGATGGTTTACCTAGCTTTTCTGTAAGAGGATCCAATTGAGACATTGCTAATACTAACAAGAGTGGAAAAGTGAATTCACCTAATACAGAAGACATACTCTTGTTTACTCACACTGGTATTGTGACTGCCCTTTTGGAAATGTGACAATATTGCTCAAGTTCAGCTTAGAAACTGAAGTAATAACCCTAAGAATGCTTTTGACAGAACTTATGTCTAGTTTTTTGTTTCTCCTTTTCTAATTCAGATTATAAAAAAAACTTATAATTTTTGTAACCACATTGAATCTCTTTTTTGCACACCATCCTACAGGTTTTAGGCACTTTTAAAATTTTAATCCTACTACTGATTGGTATATTCAATAATAATATTTTCTATATGATCATCAAAGTCCTATGAAATATTCAGTAGTCTTATAACCAGACACACCTTAAAGAGGAATGGCCAGCAGCTCAAGGGAGGTGATTCTCTCTCTCTACTCTGGCCCCATGAGTCACCACCAGGAGTACTGCATCCAGGTCTGGGATCCTCAGCACAAAAAAGATATGAACCAGTTAGAATGGGTCCAGGAGAGGTCAAAAAGGTGATCAGAGGGCTGGACCAACTCTCTTATGAAGACGGTCTGAGAGAGCTTGAATTGTTCAGCATGGAGGAGACTCGATGGAGACCCCATTGCAGCCTTCCAGTACCTAAAGGGGCCTAAAGAGAAAGAGAGGCTGTATATATGGGCAGATAGTTATAGGACAAGAGGGAATGGTTTTAAAATAAAAGAAGAGAGATATATGTCAGATGTCAGGAAACAATTTTTTACTGAGAGCGCTGAGGCACTGGAACAGGTTACCCAGAGAAGTTGTGGATGCCCCGTCCCTTGAAGTGCTCAAAGCGAGGTTGGATGGGGCTCTGAGCAACTCGATCTAGTGCAAGGTGTCCCTGCCCATGGCAGAAGGGTTGGCATTAGATGATCTCTAGTTGGTCTCTAGTTGATTACTTGACCTATTCCAACTCAAACCTTTTTATGATTCTCTGATCCACCATAAGACCATCACAAGCGACACTCTTCTATTTCTATGGGAGGTCATTTATGACAGTTTTCTTTGTTTCTGAGTTTGAATATGAGAATGACAGAAGGGAAAAAATAAGTAAATTTTAAAAAACCCCAAATATAAAAGGAAGGAAATACAACATAATAATAGAGAGAAGAAACAAGTAGCCCATCCAATGATCTTAGCTGTGAAGAATGTCATCTCTTTACCTCCCATTCCTCTATCTGCTGTAATACGCAAATTTTATGTCTACTTTTACACTATAAATGGCTCAATAGTACATGTGTTTTTGCAGGCAGTAAAGCTGATAGAAGAGTTTCAGTCACTGTACAAACAATTAGTAGAAATTAATACATACCAATATACAGTTTTAACAAGTATTAAAGCCTTACGAGTAGAATAAAAGGTCATCTTTATTAGAAAATAGATCTATCCTTAAGCATAACTTCTGATTGTCCAATTAGGTCACAGATTAAGGATAATTGCTGTGGAAGATCTTTAAGATTCTGAATCCATTAATCTAATGTTTCATATTTAATGAAATTGTCAGCAATTTTTGGGTTAAAATGTAAGATCATTTAAGAGTATGTGAGTCATCACTTCCCTGTTACTGACTTTATATATAAATATTCCTTCCCTTCATCAGCAAGTCTGCAATTTTCTTTTTAAATTTTACTCACCATATTGTCAAGAAATTCTTATTTAGAAAGAAATCAAATTAAAACCAATGAAATAAGTATCAGCCAGGAAAAAATGTGCAGTATTTACTCCCTAAAGCTTCTGAGTTTATTGTCAAAGGTTAAACCCTTTTACAACCTTGTTATAATGGTTGATTTGGCAGAACACTTTGACTGTTATATCTAGGACTGGGAATTAATTTTAAAAAAAAACTTTTTAATAATATCACCATATGCAGAAAAATTTTCACTTCATTTAACAGGTAAATGAATGCATCTGTGCCCAAGAACATCATGGATTTGGGGTAATATATTCTTAAAAGGGGAAATACACAACCTTTCATATTGTTTGTTGAAGAGCTACACAATTTGCTGATAAACAGCACCCACTGTTACTCGGATTCCTGATCCCTGCAATGGAATCAACAATGAGTTTAGAAGTAGTTACTGGATTATTCTCAGAAAAATATTCAGATTATTTGTTTGGTGTCAGCATACAATGAGGATAGGATTCTTTGGTTTCCTTTTTTATGTCAGTTGTGTTCTGCCAATATAGCCTAAATATAATATATCTGTCGGTGTTACACTTTAGGTGCCAATAACCTATGTCAGCAGATCTTCCTGTTTCTGTTCTTCAGATCTCCATTAATTTACACACTTCACAGGTTTCTCAGAAAAGCTCTCTGGAGTGCAGTTCACACTCATCTATCAGTCATAGTCTCAATTACTGTTGTGAAATGTGTCATAAAAACGTGAAATTATTGTGGTGCTGTTTTGTCTCAAAACATGGTCCAGAGCCATGTGTTTTCCCAAATCGCATAGGACCAGAGCAGAGCAATACAGCTGCACGACCTCTGAAACTGGGCATACAAAAGCGCCTTGATCTAAAAGGTAAAAAACATCCCAAATTAACAGGAATTTTAAACAAAGTGCTATCTCCAGAATATCAAAACATACAAATGGTTGACTAGCTAAACTATTCTGATATAAATACTAGACCAGAGGGCTATACCTAAGGTTGCAGAGCAGTAACTTCAAAAAAAAAAACAGAAAAAAATGGGCCCCTGTTTGTAGAGGCAACTAATGGACAGCATGAAGTAAGATAACATGCAGGTATTCCCAAAATGGCAGGCAGTGAAAGGACTGTAGGAAAATTTATTTCCAATGTCAAGAACACTAGACTTAAAAGACCATTAATCCTAACAGTGCTTCAAGCACCAGGCCTGAGAAAGGCACACCCCCTGCTCTGCTCAGGGCATTTATAGTTACTGGCCCCACCCTCTGCAGGGGTCGTTCTACATGTCTCCACGACTTATTTTTTTCTCATACCAGGGAGCTGTTTCTCTGGAATGCAGAAGAACATCTAAAACTGATGGGAAACTCTGGGGAAAGATGCCTCTTCTAGGCAGGAAAGCTTTCTTAAGCAAAATAAGTTCTGATCTCCTTGCCATAATTCTTCTGAAAGGTCTTCTACCCTTACAGAGGGGTAACAAAACTTCAGGACTAAGTGTTCTTCAGAGGTGTTCTATTCATGGGTGTATTCCCAGCTTTCAGCAATGGCAAAAGTTTCTCCAAGCACTATCTTTGCAGAGAGCCAGGACCAAACAGTCCATTCAGTTTAGCAAAGGATATGGATGCCTCACCGCTTAATTTCATTGAATTGTGTAATTCCAAGTGCACAGAAGCAGCCCTGAGCAGCTGAGAAGGAAGGAAAAGAACTGGAAGAAAGTGATATTCTCCTTGACAGCTCCTTGTAGCTTTGCATGCCATGGGGCTGCATATTGCATTTTGCTCTAGCAAGTTGAAGAAAGCACCCAGCAAGCCACCACAGCTCATTTGCAGGGCTGGTGAGTTCACCTGATCTCTGTTCCCTGAGCTGCTGAGGGAGGGCTGCACCTGCGGAAAACAGCATTTGGCTACCAAAGGATGAAGATAAAAGAAACACAACAAATCTGTATCTGTCTGGCTTGTGAGAGGCTTTGAACTAGTCTTTTTGTCAAGTTGATGGATGACTGAAGTTGTTACTGAAAAGAAGTCGGATTTTCATAACTGAATTTTTTAGGCTTCCCCTAAAATGTCACAGACTGAAATAGGTACCTTATCTTTTACAAACCTGGGAACATTGAGAGATTTCTCTAGAATCAAATTTCAAGCTGATTACAGGCAACTGTTTTGAAAATCTTGGCTTAAGGTTCTGTAAAATTCAGTCCTTACTCTTTAGCTGAGGAACTGAAATCAAACACTACAGTTGCAGAAGTTTTAGCCACAGACATTTATGAAATGTGGCTCATCTAGCACTCAGTGGCAGACAGTGAAATAGGTCAGATAGGTCTGTATAATGATTGCCATCTGCATAATCAGCAATCTATTAAGATTGATGAGGCTCTCATAGGCTATTCTGTACTTCATCTAGCACACATTAAAATCATATTAATCAGAAAGGTCTATATATCTTCTTTCATATTTTAAGTTATGAAGTTCAATTCTAATTTATTAAACTAATGAGTTAAATAATTATAACGATAATGCAGATCTGTTTTTATTTTTGTTGACCATAGATTATGATGGGCTGAAAGAGAATCACAAAAATGGAAAAGTCAATTCTGAAAAAGCAATCCTAATTCACATTACATATGCCAAAATTCTCCATCCAGTATATCTGAATATGACCTTATACAATGTCACCCAAGCTTATTCATGGTGTGATGACGCAGATGTAAGACTTTTTGTAGGAAATTTGTCTTACCATTAGCTTTTTTGCCTCACTTCTTTATGCCGTTATATTTAGTAGCACCAGTAGTAAATGAAGAAGAGAACATAGGCTAAATTTCTGTTAGTATATAGAAGACTAAAAACTAGAAACTGTTGATTTCATCTACAAAGTTTTTGCCAAATGCTGAATCCAGATTTTAATTTCAAGCTGCAAAGATCAGTTTAAGGTTCTGTAAACTGATATTCCTAGATACTAAGCAGAGCACATAAATGGAAATACAGTATTGCCATGCTGCTGTCACAGGTTACCCTCAAATTGCAATAAATAATTATAAACAAATAGCCTGGTGTTTGTTTGATGCTTGTTTTCAAATACAATCAGATATTTTGAAAAAAAAAAAAAAATTTGTCTCGTAACAGGAACTTTGCTTTGTAGAAGAAAGTAACATCAAAACATCTGAGGTTACAAACGATGAAATAGAGTCTATGCTGGGGTTGCATTCAGCGAGGGAATTCAGCACTGAACTATCAGTATCCAGAGCTCAGTGTCTCATTGTTTTATAGATTGTCGTTTAGAGTCATCCATTTAATATAGTTCTTATTTTTATATGATAACTTTTTAATAACATACTTTCCGTATCAATGTTACTTGCCCTAAGTCATCTTCATTTTATACTGAGATGTCTTCCTTGCAGATTGATGCACAGACTTGTATTCAAAGACCTTTTGCTTTTCACTTGTCCTAAAATACACTAGTTAATGGAGAGAGTATCCAAACTACAGATAAAACTATTTTTTGTCATGTTTAATTAAGTCACTGAGAAGAAAATATTTGCGTATAGACACAGTCCTTATTTACAATGGGCTATAATTGTCTTTTCTTTTTTTTTTTTTTTACTTCAGCTGCTTCAGGTCATGTTTTACTTCATATGATTTTTTTTTCCTCCTCTCTCTTAGTTTTACTGAGTAATCAGAGAAATAATTTTGCCAGTCATCTCCTACATTGTTCAAGGGCTCTCTGACTAGAACAATTACTCATGGTTGCCTTTATTGGGAAAAAAAGTCTAAAAGGGAATTTTTCTCCCCTTTCAGTGTTGGTCTTCCTGGCAAAGTTCATACAGACCACCTGCAAACTGTTTCTCTAAACTCCCACTCTATTCACCAGATGCAGGAAATACAAAGCTGCCCATGATCTTTCAACCCCAGTTCCCTGTGCCATGTAATGTTATTGGTCTGCTTTGACTCACCGTTTTAATCAGAGGAGTGCTCCCCACACATCACTTGCTCCCTCTCCTTTAGAGGAAAAAGTAACTCTGCAATTGCACCAGCCTATCTAAAGCAGGAGAGCTCCTTGTGATGGAGATGAATGGAAAGAACTCGGGGATCATCCTTAAAGAGTGTTAAAGGTCGATAGAACACGGAGGAAATGAAATAATTGTGCTGGGGTCCCACCAGCATGCACCAACCTATGTACTGGAAATATAATACTAAATACTAAAAAAGACTTGTGGTGGTGTTAGGTGGATGAAGGGAACAGTAATTATTTACGTGATGGCCAATGTACACATGTTTATTGAGAACTTACTCAAGAAGAACCGCTCCTGTGAATTTTCACTCATATACCTGCTCCTCTTTACCCTTTTTATAGTCTGAAGAGACTTAAACACATTATTGTTTTGTGTCTGATCATAAGATTTATTTTTATTAATAATTTCTAATATATCTGACATACTGATAAACTACTGTTTTTCCTAGAAAATAAAATATTAAACCTTTTTTTTTCTGTAAGATTGTCTAAGTTGCACTAAAAAAGTTGACTTAAACACTGGTTATATTTGAGTTATTAGTTATTAAATATTTAGCTTGCTACAACGTTTTATTGCATTAGTTGCTTGTGTCCACTATTTGTCATATGAGATGGATGACGAAACAAATTGTCTTTATAGTCCATGTACCCAAAAAGAATTAATAAAAAATAAAATAACTTGTGGATACAAATTGAAAGAGAGGAAATTTAGAGTAGATATCAGGAAGAAATTCTTTACTGTGAGGGTGGTGAGACACTGAAACAGGTTGCCCAGGGAACCTGTGGGGTTGTGGATACCCTAACCCTGGTAGTGTTCAAAGCCAGGTTGAATAAGGCTTTTAGCAACCTGGTGTAGTGGAAGGTGTCCCTGCCAATGACAAGAGGAGTTGGGACTAGATAGTCTTTAAAGTCCCTTCTTACCCTTAACATTCCATGTTTCTATGATTCTATGGTATTTGTTTTTGAAAAAGTGGCTAGAATTTGTGGAAGAGATCCATAACTGTGTAAATCAGTAAAACTTCATTTATTTCAACAAAACCAAGCATTTTACACATTTAAGAAGGTCAGACTTTTTCTGTCATATCCATGTCAGAAACAGGTGTATTGTTTTTAAAATATGCGTATACTTTTTACCGCTACTGAATTTTTGTTTGTTTGTTTCTTTATCTACAAAGAAGGAAGTTTTTAACTCTGATGTATACTGTGAATTGAGAAATTATTGCCATATATTTTGTAATACAGAAAAATCACATTCAGTTTGGACATACAAAAAGCTAATGATAGAGTGCTTTTTACACCAAGCACTACATTCATAGAACTAAAGGAAGCAGAGTATAAAATACAGGGTTCTTCCAGAATAGAAACCTTTCCTAAGTTTAAGTAATTATAAGTTTTTGTGGTTTTGTTGTGGTTTTTTTTTCCCCCCAAAATCATTATAATGAAATCCATGTGTTCTGTGCTTTTACTGTATAGAATTGCCACACTATATGTCTGTGGATTTTATACACTGTCAGAAATCCCCTCACTTTACATGAAACAGAATACTTTCTTACTCTATTAGTTTTATTTCTGTTTGATTTCTGAAGAAAGATTTGAACTGTAAATGTAAAGTAATGGCTTCCATGACATCATAGGACGTTTTTTCCCATTTTGCTTTTACTCTCACATTTCTCTTTCTTGGTAAACCTTCAAGCAGGGAGGCTTTGTGAGACAGGAGCATCTCTTTCACACTGTTGCTCGCACTCCAAGTCTTTTCCCACAATCACTTCTGTGCCTGTCCTAAAGAAATTCTCAGCCTCTCCCAAATTCTCATCCTTCCCCAAACTTCCCTACTCCCCTCATTTAAAAAGGCATTTTTCGTAATGTTAGCAGTTTGCTCTAGGACTCAGAAAATAATAGAATTATTTAGTTTGAAATCTTTAAGTTCAAACATCCAAACTCTGACTCATCTGGACTCTGAGCCAACAAAACATTACATCTTTGTAATTTTATTTCATCTTTAGTAACTTTGAGCTTGTATCATGAATAATAATTTGTTAGGCCAAAGTTCTGAATGATAAGGTTAGTATTATTTAAGTTTATTAAAAGTATTTACATTCGTTGCTTGGACTCCTTTACCCATTTTTCCCCCTGTACTGGCCTGAAACTATGGAACATATTTCAGGAAGCTACATCGTAATTTTCTTTTTTATATGTTCAGAGTTTATGGTCTTGGAGGTTGAGTTTCTTTAAGATCCAGTTCAACAATTGCAGAGCTTGCACAATTTTATATTTTACACTCATATCTATTGCTGACACAAACCATAATTCAAATGCATAGTCAAGTCCATCCATAAACAATAAATGAAGGATATTAAAAATAAAGCCACTACAGTGACCACATACCTTTTACCCTAATGAAAAAAAAAATCTTGAAAAAGGCAGAAAACCTGATAAGGATGTCTAATGGGGTCATTCTGTACTTACAGAAAAGCAAGTGACACAATTTGTTTAGTGGTATTTTATATTCAATGAAGCTATCTTGAATGGCTTAACCCAGGTCCCTAAAATACTCTCTGCTATTTTTAGCTTTTATTCATCATGCAGATAAGCTTTAAGCTTCTGTAGCATAAATTAAGCTCTTTTTTACTTTGTAGGTCACCTGACTCTGAATGGCATGATATGCTTCCAGTCCTACTTCAGTTAGCGACTACTTCAGTTATGCTGGACAAAAATAATGCTGAGCATTATAGTTTCAGGGAATTTTTGGGCCATATGTAAAGATTGAAATTGCATCTTGACATATTTTTCTAGGAGAGAGAAGTTGTATAACTGGAACAGGGGCAGCAAATATTGATCTCAAAGATGGCTTTAAGCCACCTCTCTCCTAATCTCCGACACTGGTTTAAAACAGGTAGCCTGGGAAACTGCTTTCAGTTATATTTTTAGTATTTCTGTATATTCTAGTGTGTAAAATCCAGACTCTCTACGGCATTCTAGACATGCTCCCATGTGTCTTTGATGATTTTCTTTTGCTGGTTGGTCATTGTCATTCTCTCTATGCCAACGTTAGCAGAGCAATAATGTAATATAACAGTCTGCAGAGACTATCCCATGGGAATTATATTTTCCAGCCCCTTTGTACCAACATATGCCATTATGTAGATAGATCACAAAGTATATTATTCTGGTGTTGCTTGTCCACTGAGTATGTGTGTGTGAAATATAGTGAAAATCTGCTGGAACTGGAAATACCTGGAGGAGAATGGTGTGATGATGCACCAGTATGTATAGGATCGCAATGTAAGAGGACACTAGAACAACACCAAATAGATTTCTCTTTCTTTTTCTTCAGTTGATCATTGAACCACAGTTTTAATTTCTAAAGGAATTCTATATGACAGACACCTTTAGCACCTGTATTTTCTTTTTTGGCGAGATTAAAAATGGATGTAAGTTGTCTTCAAAATCATCCAGCAAGTGAGCAACATCAAACTTTGAAAATCCTACTATGCTGTCTTCAACAATAGAGCTACATAAGGTGAAGTAAAAATAACATCTATAAAGTCACTTAAAATGTATCCTTTCTTAGAGAATGCATTTTCTTATTTGTTTCTTGTGGTTTTTTTTCTTGGGAGGGGGATAAGCTGCATTTTTAATACTTTGTATTTTAAAATTCTAAATGAGAGTTTGAGCTTTGCTGAAGTTGCTGTAGTCCAACGATAGTACACGTGAAAAATCTGGTTCAAGGTTTTAAAACATTTCCAAAAGAGGGTTTGCTCAGAAAATGAGCACAGTTACCATGTGACTGCCTTCACCTGACTGAGGAGCCTTGTTCTCAACCTGCTCTGTTGAATACATCCTTTGGGCTGCTCAATAACAGAAAAATATCAATAAACTGAGGGAAATCTATTGAAGGGCCACTGGAATGAACAGGATCTGGAGCACTTGCCTTGTGAGGAAAGCTTGGAGAAGAGACACCTCTGGGAAGACCTGACAGGAGCCCTAGATGCTTACAGGAAGGATGTTGAAGAGATGGACCAAGGTGTTCATAACGGTGCATGCATATTTCATACATGTCGTGAACCTGAATGGTATATTTAGTAGAGTACATTATGTCCAGCTGGCATACACAACAAAGTCAATATGTGTAAGAGTGTTTTTAATAATAATATCAGGAAAATAATAAAATCTTCTGAAATATAATTTTGAAAACATGTTATTAAATATCTTGGCCAAGTCCAGTCCAATAATTACTGGAAACACATGGTAAAACTTATATGTATGTATAAATATGATTACAAGATTAATGTTCCAAAAGCATACTGCTGGTTTTATGCCTGTCCATGCTGATCAAAAAGGTATCATTTTCTCCCAGTGACTAGTTATTATTTAGCTTCTTGAATGATTCCCTTCCTTGCTTTTTCTTTCAATTTATTTTATTTTAGCTAGTGTCATAGAATTAATACTCAACTCTATATAATAAAATGAATTACAGTATAATAAGTAGGTTTCTCTTTTACTATAAAAAGTATTTAGACGAACTGGCTACTAACATATTCAAACTCAGAGGTTACTAGTCTGGAAAAAGAAATAAGATGGAAAGTTTCTCCAGAGGCTTTTAATTATATGCAAATATTATCTACATAGGGTAAAAGAGAGGAAGAAAAAGCTGTCATTTAAAACCTCTGTGACACAAAATATGGCAAGCGTTCAAATATTCTGACAGGTGCCAGGAAAGGATTGACAATTTTAAGTGCAAGCCTTATGACCTTTACAAAAGATAAAACAACAAAGAAAAAACAAAACCAACATCACAACCTTATGCTTCTCCTTTGTCATTAAGTAAAAAAGACAAAAAAAATAATCTGGTGAATTCAGACCTTTCAACTTCTTTGTTTACTATGGACTGCTTCCTACAGATGCTTCTGAAGACACCTTTTATCACCACATTACTGTATATTGTTGGGGGGAAATTATAATTAGCTACTTAACAGCTTTGGCAGATGTGTATGAGAACATTTTAAATGACTATATAAAATTTTCGGCTTTAAAACCATATTCTGTCTCAAATATAATTTGTTTCATTTTTCTGTTTAATGAAGTGTAAAACAATGATAAATTGTAGAATTCCTTGTAAAGAATGCTCATATTATTTATATAATACGGTTGGTGAACTAACTGTGTTTTCAAAAGCAAATAAGTTGATGGGATGGAAATGTAATTTGCAGCTTAAAGATCAAAAAGCAAAGCAATAACATGACACCACTGATATTTAATTAAATTAGTGTGCATTTTACTTTAAAAGGCAGCTTCAGTGCTTCAGCATGAGTAACCCTCTTAGCAAGCCCAGTATACTGAGGCACTTAAAAAATGAAGATGGCAAACTCATCTCCACAGGGAAGTACTGGTGCACACACAGAGCTCCACTCCCATTAACAGCATCTAGAACTCAAAAGGACAAAAAATGGCATAGTCAGTTAAAGGATTTTGACTTGGTTGCTTCAAATTTATTGCTATTTTAACAGAGATAAATGCAGTATATAAGGAAGAAAGCACATCATCTGGACTTTGGGAAACAAATTGTAAGGCTGAAGCATTATAGCAAATAAAATGTGAATTGGTGAAACTGCATAAATTCTAGTTGATTTTAATGAACAGTTGTCTCCTCGTGTACTTTCACTTATTATGATTGTCTCATGTAAGCTTACAGGTTTCATTAGCTACATACAACAACAATAAGTTAGGATTTGGTACTGAAATGGTCCCCGCTTGGTGTAACAAAATAAATTTAATAAAGGAGACAATATTTTTTTCTCTGTGTGCAAGAGATGGGACTGGAGATACAGAAATTCCCTATCATGAAGTGCAAATGAATTAGAAATTGATATTAAAATGGAGCTTCTCATTGATATGAAGCATTTTTGACAGCTGAAACAACTGAAAGATGCTTATTGTAGCCATCAGGGGAAGAGAAGAATGAGCAATGAATATCAAAACAGGAAGACAAACTGGGTTCCTTGAAAGCAGCTGTCACACGGCATGTAGAAGAACAAATAGAGATATTATGTAACAAGTTAGCATTCGTTTCTCAGATGAACGATGCAGCAACAAAAATGCTTTTGCTTATCCTAAATACCTAATTTAATAAATAACTTATTTCAAAAAAAGGAATTACGTTATTCTCTAGGCATCATAGAAGGTGTATTAATAGGAAGTGTCTAAAACTGAGTAAACATTCAGGCAAGATGACAGCAACCTGACTTTGTTACGAACAGGCCAATAACTTTCTAAGTAAACATTTTTGCTGTAACTGCACTTTCATGACCTTTCTTTTTGAGTTTCTGAAAAAAACCCAACTCCTGATCCCATGAGTGGGTCTTGATGTTTTAGTGCTATTACAATCCTGGTAAAAGTTTAACTGCTTTGAGTGCTTATAATGCTAATTCTTTTGGGTAATGTTTCAGCTTGCCTGCTTAGGAGGATAGCTTTAATGCATGGGATAATGTTTTCAGTGATGGCCTGCAGAATATGTCTGTGATACAGTGTTCTAGATGCAATGTTTCTAAGCCTTTGAGAGTGGCTGCTGAAAAGCATGCAGTCTCTCAGGCATGTAACTAAATGTGAGGAGACCATTTTCTTTTAAAGCTCTTCCTTCCCCAGAAATCATTATGGCAACATACACAGTATTAATATTACTTATCCACCACATATCCACTATCTGCACTCCCAAGGGTGAATTAGAATCAAATGTATTTAAATTAGACACAGAAACATTATCAATTTAGAAATGCATTTTCTCCCGGGCTTTATTAGAGAAAGATGCAAAGATACTCCTTATGCCTTTTAAAATGCTGTTAGTATTAACAACATGACTAGATAAAAGTGTCATAAAAATGTAACAACAGTCTCATTTCCAATATATAGAACAAACAAGCTTAGTTACTAAGGACAAAATATATGCCCCAGAGGAAAGCTATATGGAAATGGTAAAGTAATTTAATAATTGTATAAAGGCCGAATGTTGATTTCTTGAGAGTTCATGCTTTGTGTGCTGCTGCACAGATGATAGCAACAGATTTCTTCATTCACAGCTAGTAAACAAAAAGACCAATCTATCAGCTTACGTGTATTTAACTCAGAGGTTTATCCCAGTTTGTTCTTTTCTCTCTGTTGCTGGCAAGTTAAGACTGATCCTTCATAACAGAGAAAAATGCTACTGTGTCTTCAAGGCAAATGATTACAGAATGGCTATTAACCTCTGGACTTTGATCCAAATTTATAAAATAACATGAAAAAAATTAAAACTGCTTTAATGCAGCCTGGCATAGTTTTCTTCTGTGAAACACAGAATCCACCCAAAGGCCACTTTGAAGTCATATTGTCTGTTCCAAGATGCTCCCCATACTTACTAAAAAACAGTCTCTGCTCTGCAGGAATAACATGTGAATAAAGAGATAATGTGTCCATTTTTATTAGTAGAATATCATTAACTAGAACAAGACACATTTGAATTAATATTTTGTCATTATTAGACTTCCATATCTTTTCACACTTTATCTTATGTAGCATTTAATTACCTGGAGTATATGTATTATGCTTAATTTAGTCTATAAGTTTCTATGGTTAAAACCACTTGGTTTTGTGAGAGATACAGCATATCTTTTGTCATAGGAAGTGTAGAAACAAAGCAGTAGTAATAATAGAACTCAAATACCAACAGTCTAAATACTTACACTGAATAAGGCAAAAAATGCCTTTTCTATTGCTCAGACATTCTTCATTTGCTAAAGAGAAAGGAGACCATCTGCTGAAGAGATGCAAAGTAACATTAGGAACTTCTTGAAGTATAGCACTGTTATATTGTCAACCTTCTTTATGCTAACATGCAGGACAAATTTCACATAAGTTTCCCCTAGTTTTGCCTTATCTTACAGTGCATTCACCTTATACTCAGTTCCTACTGTCTCCTAACCACTCCTGTATCCTTCTTTTCCCACTTGAAATTACAAAGAGCCATGATATCATGTCTCGAAGGAGACAGATTGTATAGGAATAAGAAGTAAATTGGCATCTGCAGTGTTTTGACAAAGTGAGCTCTAACTTACAAAAGCAGTGTTATAATTGCTGCATGATCTGAATAAATATGACAGACTTAAGTGTCTATTTATGGCTAGCTTTATTCAGAAAGTTTGCATTATATTCTTTGAGTACCAATCTCTGCAGTATATTTCTGACTTCTGTGAATGCTCTTTGTTTAGCAAATAACATTAATAAGTTTAGAATTATATAAATGAGAACACTAATATGATGAAAATAATTTCCATACTAATAAATCTTGTTGATTACGAGACTAAGTGAAGGATGAAAATTACATATCTGCATGAAAGATGATACCTATTCCTCCTTTCTGTTCAATGAATTAAAAATGTTCATCTGATTTCAAAAGCTCTACCTTTTAGGATGGCTGCTTTCAGGAACTGCTAATGGTCTATAGAACCTTTTTGCAGAACATTAGCGCTATCCATTGACCTCTTCATTAGCAGACATGAAATTATGTGGAATTCCAGTTCCCGCTGTGAAGTTGTCCACATTACAATGTTCATGTCTATGGCAGTCTTAGCAGCCAGATCAGGTACTAAATGGGCCATGAAATATACTAACATATCTTAGAGAGGCCTTTTGCAGAAAAAGAGAAATGAAAACAGGAAGCCAAAGCACTTTCAAGATTATTAATGATGAAACAATGAAGTTTTGTCCATCCTATATTATTCCAAACCTTTTACTACACATAAACATTTTGGGTTTAATTTTACAAATAAAAACTTTTTATCAGCAATATGGAATTTAGTCTCTTGGTAACTAATTAAATAAAAACTTTCTATTGAAAACTGGGAAAATGGCATGGCCTTGATCATTTAGATTTAAAAAATCTTAATGTGTTTTATAAAAATGTGCTTTTGGACTGGAACAGCCTGCTGTGCTTAGACTCATTAATTAAGTCTTGTGGTCAATGTGTTTAAGAAATACTTTTACCCCTTAATTCTCTGAGCTTTTACTTTGTCTAATCTATATTCTTGTGGGGTTTTTTTTGGGTTTTTGGGGGTTTTATGTGCGTTTGGTTTTTATTGATGTCAGCGTTACTTACTTCTGGAGTTATTTATTTTTTTAGCATTACAAAATCTATATCAGATACAATTTCAGAAAAAAGTATTGTTATACATTCTAATTCTAAAATTGCATCTGAAATTCAAAACATGACAGAGATATAACATTAAAATCAAAAATTAAAAGTTAGAATGAGTTTAATTACTTTGCAGAAGGCTTCAAATAAGGAAGTTTTTATATAACATATCAGAATTAATGAAGCGCATAAAGTAGTAGTTGTCATTAAAAGTACTTGTTGCCCCTTGGAGGTAGAGAAACAGAAGTTATAATGTTCAATTATTGCAGTTCTACAAGAAAAATGTCCTGGAGTTTATTCCTTTTTGCACGCCTACATGAGACCGAGCCGATGCTCAAAACGACAAGAAGCTCTCTAGCCTAGAATGCGAGTAGTTAACTAAACATTTTTGACAGAACCTCAAAGATAAATGCAGTTATGAAGTAGTAATTTTTTTTCACTGAATACATCAGAATGGCAGCTTTCCTGATCATTTCTTGCATGGTCTCCAATCTTGGTTTCAAAAAGACAGATACACTGAAACAATGCTTGACAATATTTGAATATAGTAAGGAGTTTTAGGCTTCCAAAAAAACTTTCAAGGACATCAGTTTTCACTTTCAAAGATGTAAAAATTGTGATAAAAATCTATGAATGGCTAATACTTTTTGCAAAAATACCTTTATTCCCTCAGAGTCTGAAACGACAGCTGTACAAATGGGGCTACAGCAACTTTATGTATATTTACAGGTAGCCATCTTTCTCTAGCAGTTAACTCAGAAGAAACGAGCTGTAATTCATAGCTTTATTAACAATAGTAGTAATTTTACTATTGAAGCTAGGCTGGAAGGATGCTTATAGTCAAGGCATTACACTAATAAAGAGGTAGCTAACGTCATCTCATGCATCACGAAAGCTTTAGAATCAGGTAAGAAAACATACCTTTTTTTGATTTGTCAGGTGTCTCAGCCCACTAGTTTTTCTAATCTCTTTCCTTGCATTCATGTAGCACTGTAGCACTTGGAAAAATAAAGTCATTACATTGCTTGGTTCTCTTAGATACTGTTGTGATAATGAAAATCTGTCTGTAGTCTTAGAAATAAAGATGATAATATGTTCTCCAAAGCCTACAACCTCTGTATTTTTCTCTTTTTCTATCTTTAATGATTGTTTTGTAGCATATTTTGTATTTTAATTGCCATATCAAAAATGCATAGTTCTGATATTATATCTGAGAATTAATTTGTTGGAGAAATAACACTGCTGAAATGAATGAGAATATTTAATGTAGATAAAGCTGCCAGAGCCTTCACTGAAAAAGGAATACTACTGTTAAGAGAAATTAAAATTTACCAATAACTACCAGCTGTAGAATATGTTAAAATACATTCTTTAGATGGCAGTTGTTGCAAAAGTCGTACAGTGTTTGTCACCGATAATAAATACTGCTAAAAATGAAAGTGAAAAAGATATTAACAAAAGAGGAAACAAAACAAAAAAAAATTCATGAATTACACACTCTGGATCACATGATGGCAAATTTATTTGAGTAGACATAGAGAAGGGTGAATCTCTCAAAGTAACTGGCCAAACTCAGTTTCATTTGCACTTGCTTAATGTCCAAGTTTGATTCAGACATCCTCTGTTTAAAGTCAAGTGTCTGGGCTTAACTGCACAGTGGACCATAAATAGTCTCAGTTGCTTCACTCATTCAGCATGCAGATAAATGGATCCCCTACAGTTACATATGCAGTGAAAGCTAGGGATGGACAGATTTGTTTGGTTTTGGTTGCCAGCCTTATAAAGAACCCAGAAAGGTGGTATTACAGCCTCTCCATCATTCAAAATCGTTCTTTAAAATAGAACAGATATAATATTGTTTTAAGAGAACTAAACTAAAATACATTAGACAAAAAGAGTTAGTATTTGATAAAAGCTCATATGCATTCTCCTCATTCTGAGCTCAGCTCTAATGCTGCTCTGGGTAAAGAATATCTCTGTTCTGAGCAGGAGGTAAGCTTAAACATTACAGTCCCACTAGTCTGAAAATTTAGGAGTGCAAGATTGATCTAGAGACCAATCAAATCTTAAATAGTGAATTGCAAATATTATACTAGTGACTGACTATTCTGCTGAAGTTCATAAAAAAATCCCAAAGCTCAAATATATTTGCAGAAACTAGTGGAGCAGTCCTGAGAAAAAAAATGTATACAAATTTCCATCTGTTCAGAGAGACAGAATAAAGGGCTGCAGTCAGCAAATACATGTCTTGTGATGAATACTTCAATCAGCTAAGAATAATAATGCAGCTTCATATGTCTCATGATCTTTCCTACAGGCTTCTCTCTGCACAAGATGTGGACTCTTACATGATCTGAGATTACTAAGACCAGGTTGGCTTTATTTGGGTACATGCCTCCAAATGTAACTGAGCAATTACACAACTGTATGCACAAAAGACAGTCCAAATTATTCAAGGAAGATTTTAAAAGACATGGAGGTATTTCAGGAAGTGGAGTATAAAAATGGCAAACCACTGCAAATCAAGTTTACCTGACTTCTATTTGACACCAGAGTCTCCTTAATGAAAAGTATGTGAGTGGCGGTCTGAAAAACAAACTAACACGATTCCAGCATGGGGTAAACTGGAATCTTTTATTGGACATGTGAATACATTTTTAAAGGCATCTGGGGCTGGACATGTTAATGAAGGGGATGACCTATGTTAATTGGGGAGTTACACAA
>JAWWLV010000121.1:87222787-87232909 GCA_035041135.1 Platyrinchus mystaceus | reverse complement strand
GGTGGTTGAGCACTGGAACAGGCTCCCCAGGGAAGTGGTCACAGCACCAAGCCTGACAGAGTTCAAGAAGCATTTGGACAATGCCCTCAGGCACAAGATGTGACTCTTGGGGATGGTCCAGTGCAGAGCCAGGAGTTGGACTCAGGGATCCTTGTGAGTCCCTTCCAACTCAGAATATTCTGTGACTCTGTGATTCTGTAATCTGAGAGGACCTGCACTGGTGGACAGATACTTTGGTACTGGTACATACAGGTACACTACAATACTCAAAGAGTAGAAGGAGGTATTAAATTCTTCCTACTATGCCCCCTCATTATTATCTTTTCAAGCTAAAGCTGATACGCATGGTGAGAAAAAGGCAATTTATCACAGGGAGAAAAAGGCAATTTATTCTTATTCAGGCCTTGTTCTTCTGCAGAAGCTGCAGCATGTATAGGTCAAGACAAATACAAGCAATTCACTGACGTAGCTCTATATAAGAATAGCTTTCAAATCACCACCATTTGAATGTCTAGAATTCAGCAGAATGATATGAGCTTTTGTGAATGGACACCAAAATAAGGCAAAACAAATAAAATAATAAGATAATAAAAAAGATGTCCTGTCCTAAAATGGACAATGTCTTATGTTGTTATGTAGAAAAACTGATAAAACTTTCCATCAGGTTTTACAGAACAGTAGTATGAAATTTCATTGAGTTTTTTCTAATCTATATAAGCTCTACTTTCTAAAAAAAAAAATAAAAAAAAAAAGATATTTTGAGCAGGATAGGTTCCTGGTTTATTAAGATACTTTACATGTATGCATAGTCTCACTAATCAAGTAGTGCTGATATTAATCTATTAATAATAAAGGGTAAGGGAAGAGAACACATCTGTTGTGTTTCAACAGAACTGTTGAAAATATGTCCAAATTACTCTTTATAACCTACACAGTTCACAGAAAGAGAGAGAGACTTTTCCAAAAGGGCACTGTATCTACATGTTCTACATCTCCCTGGTATCTCTATATCTCTTAATGGAATTCATCTCCTCTCTTAGTCTGAAGTAGCTGGGATGAAGAGAGTGAGTAGACCCATTACAGTTCCTGCACAGAATTCTTCCTGGTTACTACAAAGAACTAACAGCTTTCCACTGGAACTAACTTTGAAGTTTATTCTGTGGTATTTAAATTCAAGAAGTAAAAAACATAATATGCAAAAAGTATACTTGTTTATTTTAAAAGACTATTATTAAAGAATAACCGTTTTTCAAGGAAACAGATTTGTCAATTCTCAGCATACTATTGAAAAATTCTAGGAGTCCTATTTTCTAATTATATTTTTCCAACCTTTCTGAAAGATGAGAAAACAATTTTTATGCTCAGACAACTGTAAAAGAAACAGTCTCACCACTGGGAAATGCATCTTTTAAAACTATACTTTCAGGGGAAAGTGTGAGGAAGTAAATTTCTCAAATAATTAAATGAGAGTTATCCATTCATCCCAGATAATGAGCTCTGGGCTAGACCCTAAATTTGGCTGACATTAAACTGCACAAGGAGCCATGTTTCCATCTACTGATGAGAGTTAAGCATGTTATAATCTTAAAATGGATGTCCTCAGGCGCCAACACTACAGCGTGGGTTTCACCATCTTTTAGATGTTGTTGCCATGGAAAACTTTTATATTGCTCTAAGGACTTTTCAAATATTTTTATGCTGTATGTCATTCTGTCTTTGAGCATATGGAGCACTTTCTTGGCTAAATATGAAATTTATCCAAATTTGAATATCTAATATAAACCTCAAATATTCAGTTGTTACAAAATAATAGGATATTTAGTTTTGGAATAAGTTATTAATGCTGGATCTCAAGGTGAAATGTTTGCAATATGACCATATTGTATATGCTATTACCTGATAAAATATGTGATCCTAAACTTGGTTATTTTACATGTCTGTGTGTTAGCCTTGAATACAGCATTTTTTTGTGTTCATAAGACATAATTATTTTGATTTCTTATTTTCAATCTATCTGTGTCATACATTTGTGGGTTTTCTTTTTTTTTTCCCATTGGGGTTTTTGTTTCTTTATTTTTTTTAATAGCTCAAATAGCTCATGAATTGGTAATGTCATACAAGTAAGGAAGTTCAGTTAGGCTGTAAAGAAAATTAACCCTGATTATTTTTCCTTCTTCAATACTTTTTTCTGAAGCAAAAGAGAAACATTAATAGTTTACTTAAGTCTTTTATGTTGGCTTTTTACTATTTGCACAATTTTATGAGGCAATTGTAATCTAAAAATAATTATGTGAAGAACTGTGAAATCACTTTTTTTTTTTAAATGTCAGTTCAAAAGAGCATTTTGCCCCAGAATCAACAGCATTAAATCCAGTGAATATAATCTTTCCTCACCGAGTTTTCCTTAATGTTTGAAGGACCTATAAAAGAGAAATACAGCATCATGCTATTTCAGCTTATGAATCTACCAAGAGAATTTAGCTGTGATGAGCAACACACTTTTGATCATAAATACTATGTGATTCATGTTTTGAATCATCTTTATTCTCAATTGTTTCATCACAATCGGTGCTGACATTAGTGATTTGCTGTGCTGTTAGGACTCATTTCAGCAAAGTGCTCGAGAAGTGCTTGTTTGAAACAGGGAATATATCAATCAAATTACCTATATCTTTAGAATTTAAGTACAGTGAAATGCTTTCATGAATTCCCATTCAAAATAAAGAATTAAGATCAAATGTCCCTTCACATTCTTCATAATTCACCTATATATGTATGGTGTGTTTATAACTTTGTAAGTGATTGGCAAACTTTTTTTATTTTTCCCCCACATAAGACTGCAGACATAAAGAAATACAGTTTGAAAAGAAGGATTTTTTTTCTTTTTAATACTTTTAATAGATGCCTATTTTGGCAACCAAAACATGCAAGATTATCTCACCAGAAAGAGCAATTCAGAAGGAAATTCAAAAGGCTTCCTTGAAATTCAGAAGCCTTCCTTATATTTAAATAAATAGGACTTGATTGTCTTCTCTACAGTACAATCTTCTAATAGTAATATATGCAATGAAGACAGAACCAGGAAGCTGAGGTAACAGAAAAAAAAAAGTCTTGCATTTTAGCTTTTTGTTATTTTTAAGAATGATTCCTTATCAACATTTCTGTAGTAATATGTTTTCCATACAAATAAATGAGCATTCAAAAGTGGCTAAGCTTTTACAAGATTAGTTTTGATCCTGACAGTGTCTAACAATGCAGCCACATCTCATTCAGGAAATTGCAGCTACCACAGGCATTGAGCATCCAATCATTCTAAGAATTATCATTTGAGATTAATAAGGAAACATCCTGGTGGGGCAATACTATGATCCTTACAACCACAACCACAACCAAACTGTTCATATTTGATGAATAATGGAAGAAAATTAATCTCCAGACACAATGCAGGCATTATTAAAAGAGATAAAACCAAAATTAATTTTACCACTGCCATGGTTTCTGCTGTTTCAAAAATTTCAAATCTTAACTTCCCATAGCAAAATAGATCACTATTGTTTAACCCATCATTTAAAGGCAAGATGGCAAATATCTTTTACATTGATTCCATTTCCCACTCATCCACTTATATGTTGCAACAACATAAGGAAGGATGTGTTGCTGTGAAGTTGTGAGCTTCTGGTACCACCCACCTCTTTGCTGATCTTTGCTGGTTAACATGCTGAACATGCTGCAGTGAATCTCTGGATTATTTTCAACCCTGCTGTTTGCAGCATGTCTTTCAAAAAAAAAAAAAAAAAAACCCCACCGGAAAAACATAAACAAACAAAACCAAAAACACTCATGCAATGTTACTGTTAAATTGAAGGTTTTAGAAGTCAGTGTGAGAGACTGAAATGGTTAATGGCTTAAACATTGTTAAAATCACTGAAAGACTTTTGTCCACTGTAGGATACTGTGCCAAGAAACAGCTGCTCACTAAAGCCCACCCCTCTCCAAATATGCCGACTAATTTGGACTGTGAAAGGAACTTGAGATAAGATAAAGGCAGTACTGTTATCCAATTATCCCAAGTCCAACAAGAAGAAGGTATCCAAAAGTGTGAGAGACTGGAATGCTAATGGCTCAAACAATCAGGCTACAAGCTGGGTGTTGAACAAGGCAAGGAAAGAGGCAAATCCTGGGAGGTGGGGTAGTATTTCTTTGTCTTTACACAGGTGACTCAGCTGTGATAACTCCCTTCCCCTCTGAGGAAGTACTAGAACATTCCTGGGTAGCCTGGAGGTATCCTTGTGTGCTGATGGGCCACGCTGGACCATAATTGACTCAACTGTGCTGATATAACAGGCGGCTGTAATGCCTTGGAAGGTGACAAAAACCCCTGAAGTGTCCCGTGATCCAATATTACATCATTTGGTGTATAACCCCCTGCCCAAGGGGAGATGCCTGGGCATTTCCACCTAGCCTAACCATAATAGATTGGACTCTGCATTTTGTGAGTTATCCCCCCACCCTCAACGGACCAAGGCAGTGGGCAAGACCTTGACCATCACTTTGAGAGGACTGAAACTCTCACCACCAAGAAGATCAGAAGAGGACCAAAGGGATGCCAGCAGAATCCATGGAGTAGTTATACTTTTTTCTACTTAATTTGTCTCTCACGCTCTTTCTCTCCCCCTTCTCTGTTTTCCCTGTTTCTTTCTATCCCTCTCTACCTCGCATTTACTGTTAAAAAAAAAAAAATAAAAATCTGTACTATTGACTTTAGTATATGGTTTTGTTTGAATGTTAAATCAGGCAGAGGCATCTCTCTAATAATTTTAATAACCAGATCATAACAGTCAAAGCCTGTAGTCATTCCAAAATGAGAGAATACTGCTATATCCTTTATCAGACAATAATGAGCTATAAATACTTCTGCTGAAGTACTTGTATCAAGTTTGCCTATTAGTCTGTGAATCTGTAAATCATCAGCAAATACAGAGTTCAGTGGATGAAACACTACACTGAAAGAAAAACTTCCAATAAAAGGGATAATATTGAATCAATTTCAGCCAGATAGTCAATTTTTTATTACAGTTGTGACTTATGCTGTTCCAAAGAAGTGAGGAAATGCTTAATTTAATTATTGAAGTTATTTATCTAACTTGAATTCATATGAGGAAAATACAGTTTTACCTTTATTTTTCTTATTTTTTATGAGGATAGAGGGAGAAGATTTAATCTGCATGGACTTCCTGGAGAAATCCAAAGTGAGAAGCAATCATAACCTTTCCATAAGAACCAGTTATCTTTACATAGTTAAGCTTGACATTCAACACATGCAGAAACATACAACTAGATAATTGCTGTCAGTAGCTTTCAACTGGAACTATTATATTTCAGAAGGAAAAAGTTCCTGAAAAGGTCACATCAGGAAAATATTGACAATAAGTTAACTGTTTTTAAGATAAAGATTTTCAGGCTGATTTTTCTCAGGAAGAAACTTAAAAATTCTTTCATTTCTTCTTCACTATGAATAACAGGTTGAATTTGCATTTTTCCTAATTTTCCATAAATTTAAGGATGATTTCAACTTGACAATAAAGCATTTACCATTTCTAGGTACACCAAATCTGTAAAATGAAGAGCTGGGCCTCTTCATCATGGGAATATATCTAAACAGCAGAATTACATGTCCCAACAAATGTTGAACAAGCTGTCTTGAAAGACAGTATAAAGAGAGTAAAAAATAGAGTATTTTGCAGTGGCCATGGTTAAATAAAGAAGTTCTGCAGCATGCAGCAACACAGAGAGGAGCACATCTACGTCTGAGAGGTCCTCAGAAGATTTGTTTTAGAGCTAAACACAAATTACTAAAGAAAAAAATAAAGGTATACACATTGAAAAACCCAACCTGATGTGCATTTTTTTCCTTATTATAAACTATAGCTTTCAAATTGGCTTAATGAAGATGTTTCATCATTTAGTCAGCTCCATAATGCACAAGAACTTTGCTACAAGATGAATTCCTATGTAACTAAATTTGCTCCTGTAGGTTGAATAGTTAATGCCTTCAGGAAATTCTTTTTTAATAATTTATTCTTACACATAACTTATGATACTATAAAGTAAATTAATACATTAATATCTTGATAGCTAACACACTCAATCCACTAATTCTAAAACTCCACACTATTACACAATTTTTTGTCCAGACATGTTGACACTGATCAAAAGAATTCAGAATGTTTGCTCTGAATTGAGCACTGATTTCATTCAATACTGTCTTACCTCCTTGTTTTCTTTTCTATGTTGATCCTAACAAGGTCCTAATATTATTTTTCCACAGCTTTTATTGTAGCACAGAGTAAGAGAATTTGCATTTGTTTAGCTTTACTCAGATGTTTTTATGAAAGTATTAAATCTCATGAAATTATTTTTTATCAGAATTTAATTTAGAATGATTTTATTTTATAGATTACTAATTTTAAACACTTTCCTTTTACCATGTATTTAACCATAAAATCATAGAATGGCCTGGGTTAGGAGGGACTTTAAAGATCATCTAGTTCTAACCTGCCCACTATAGACAGGAACACCTTTCACTAGATCAGGTTGCTCAGAACTCCATCCAGCCTGGCCTTGAACACTTGTAGGGATGGGGTATACACGACTTCTCTGGGAAACTGTTCCGGTGCCTTACCATCCTCACAGCAAAGAATATCTAACTAATATCTAATCTAAACATACTGTCTTTCAGTTTGAAGCCATTGCTCCTTGTCCTGTCACTGCATGACCTTGTAAATAGTCTCTCTCCTTCTTTCCTGGACAGCCCTTTCAGGTACCGGAAGGCTGCAATTAGCTCACGCCAAAGCCTTCTATTCTCCAGGCTGAACAAATCCAATTCTCTCAGTCTTTCCTTGCAGGAGAGATGCTCCATCCCTATAATCAACTTGGTTGCCTTTCTCTGGACTTGTTCCAACAGGTCCATGTCTTCCTGTGCCGGGGATCCCACAGCTGGATGCAACACACCAGGCAGGGTCTCAGCAAAGCAGAGTAGAGAGTCAGAATCACCTCTTTCATCCTGCTTGCCACACTTCTTTTAATGCAGCCCAGCCCAGGAGAGCACATTGCTGGCTCATGCCCAGCCTCTCATCCACCAGCATCCCCAAGTCCTTCTCAGCAGGGCTGCTCTTGATCTGTTGATCCCCCAGTCTATATTGATACCAGGGATTGCCCTGACTCTGGTGCAGCACCTTGCACTTGGTCTTGTTAAAACTCACAAGATTCCAGTGGGCCCACTACTTGAGCTTGTTGACCTGCCTCAGTTGTGTCAACCATACCAATCAGCTTGGTGTCATCTGCAAATTTTCTGAGTGTACTTGTTCCCTTCATCTCTATCATTAATGCAGGTATTAGATAACACTTATCCCAATAAGGACCTAAGGGACACCACTTGTCACTGCTGTCTATCAGGACTCTGAGCCATTGACCACTACCCTCTGGATATAACTGTCCAACCACTTTCTTATCCATCTAACAGTCCGCTCATGTTATTTATTCAATTTTTTGCATAAGCTTCAGTGCTGAATTTTCACATTTTTTCTGACTTGGTTTGTACTATTCCCATATTTCCAGAAAAATGCACATTGTTCATATATCTGAAGGTATTTGTCCAAGTCCCCACGAGTCACTCATTACCCAGCTGAAATAAAGTGTATTGAATACTATCAGAATTATATGATAAATTTTATTTTTTAAAATGTAATATTTGATGAATAAGTTTGCTGGTGTTCATCCTGATCTGATGTGACTTGTTTAAAAGGATCTAAGGAGGAAAGATTTTCTTGTAACATCACTGGCCTTTATACTTTAGGCTCCAAGGGTAATCTAAAAGTTTTGAATTGCTCAGTAATGAAGCAGACTGAAGAAGAAATAAAACATTTATTTGCAAATTCATGAAAGCTTTTGAGATTGCCCACAATGTCTGCTCTCTCATCCCTTGTGCTCATCCATTTCAGTGTATGAGCTTGGTATTTGGAGAGCAAACCAACATGATTAAACTTCTTTCATTATATTGCTTGGTGAACTTGAATAAATAAGGAAGTGCAGGAAATCTCTAACAGAGGACAACTCCCTTGATGAGTAAATAGCCATGTGATGTATCTTAGAGAAGGATGTATGATCTAATAGGCCTTCATCTTCTCTAGTGAATTTCTTCTTTCTTTCCTTCTCTGTCTCCCATCACCTGCCCCAAAGAGAATCTCTTCTCCCTAACAGCCACATCGGAAAGAAGAGAGCATGGCTGGAGTTTCTCCATTAACATAGCTGGTGTAGTAACTCTGAGCAGCCTCTCTCTGCTCCAGATTAGGCAATACCCTCTCATGCTTATGATCTAAGACACTTCTCTGCAGATGCATCTAAGTTATTTCTGGTCTTAGAGAAAACATTATCATGGCAGTACTGTACTTGGTTTTGTATGCTGAAGTTAATTCAGACATGCCTTAATGGGACTGAATTGTATTACATAAACACACCCTTACTTTCAGATCCAAAATCACATCCACATGTTACAGGGCTTAAAAGTTTTCTGACACCAGAATCCTGTGCTTGGGAAAGAGTTATGCATCTCAGAGAGCAGTGACAGAAAGCAGCATCTTAATCAATGAATGACTTTTGCTTAGACAATGGCCTTGTTGGATTCTTCAGGCCAGATGAGGAAATACTGAAATATCATAAGGAAAAACTTACATTCCTAGACTTTCCAGTAAAACATCATCAGTAAGAAAAAAAAAAGAAACAAAAGAAGAAAAAAATAACCTTTGACATTAGAAATAGCCTGTCTTCCAGCTGTCTCTGCTTCCAGGCTTCAAAATTTCAATAGGAAATGAAAAAAATATATTAATGAAAGTCAATTCTTTGATCTGTGCGTGAAAGAAAAGTTCTCCTACCACTTAATGCTGAGGATGGCTGAGAATTTAACCCTTTAATTTCTAGGATAATATCTGGTATACTTTAAGAAGTGAGAAACCAATACTTGAGACTTGGTTGAGTCTCAACACTTCACCTTTTAAGGTTAAAGGAAATTAAATTCATGGTAGTGCTTTACATTTTGAACCACATACAGCTACCAGCTGCTGCCCTGTGATGGAGGTGTCCAAGTGATATTTTTCAAATGTGCTCATTTTTATGGAAGCATAACATGAATGAAATTTTAGCACTGATGATTTACAGATATAGGTTGGAAAAAAACACAAATAATAATTTTGAAGCTCAATAAAATTCTAACTGGGATTACTGGACACATCTGCCTATCATGTAAAGGTCTAGATGTAGATCTCTGTATTAGAAAGTATTTCAGTAGGATTTCAGTATTTCACTAAACAGAAAACAATAAAAAGTCGTTATATCTGTTCTCACATTGCCAGCATTAATGGAATACCAATAGTTCCTCTTTTTGAAATCTTTAAGTCAGTGTCAAGTCATATCTGACTTTGAAACACTTCAACTTCTTCCTATAGTAAACAATATCTACCAGACACGAGCTAAAACTAGAGAGCAGGGGAGGAGAGGTACAGGTGTGATTTACTGATCCAAGGTTTCCCTTTTCCCAGTTACTGTTTATTTAGGGAAAATGAAGGTGGTCAAGTGTACAGGGTGAAGGTGCCCTGATGCTGACCACAGTGGAGGATGCAGGGGGGGCTCTGTGAGGAGAGGCTGAGGCTGTCCCATGCTGGACACAGCCAGTTCCAGCTGGCTCTGACCCACCCAGCACAGGGCACAGCTGAGGTAGGGACACTTCAGGGAAAACGTATATCAGAAGAGGGAAAAATGGAGTTGTGAGAGGAGTGAGAATCTGTGACAGCAACAACTCTGCAGGGATCTGTCAGAGGCAAAGCTGTGAACCTCTTAAAAATCAGACCGTGAACAATCCACTTCGCAGTAATCACACAGAGAGGTGAAGACAAAATGGAGAGAACCTTTATTGCAGGGAGTAGGTAGCTTTTATGGGGTAGGCATGGAATGTGTGGAATTTGGGAGGATTCAAAGAAGCATATATGTCTAAAAATGGAGAAACTGAGCTAAAACACATCCAAATATGGGTAAAGGAGATACAGAAAAAGGAAAAGCTATAAATTTTAA
>JAWWLV010000121.1:87212222-87222687 GCA_035041135.1 Platyrinchus mystaceus | reverse complement strand
GAGGAGTCAGGAATGAAAAACTAAAGTTAAGATTGGTATGTTTCTCACCATTCTATTCCACTTTTAACTGGCAACAGGTTAAAATAGTCTTCCTGTAGTCAAGTGTGTTTTGCCTGTGGTGGCAATTGGTGAGTAACCTTCCAGTCATTACCTTGACCCATGAACTTTTCCACCTTATCTTTTTCCCTCATCTTGATGAGAAGGGGAGTGAGAGAGTGGCTGTGTGACAGTTTAGGCAGCCATCCAAGGTCAACTCACCCTGGTAAATGGCTTCACCAGACAACAAGCATATCTGACTTTTACACAAATGTTCTTGGTTTTATCTCAGAAGTCCTTCTGATATAACTGTGTATGTTTCTACTGGAAATAGCCAGCAACTTCTGGTAAGGCATTAATTTTTCTAGAAAAAAAGAAGTAATTTTGAAAAATTCCTGTTTATCTCAATTAGATTAAAAAAATATTTATTTCTAAAATATTATCCTGACTAATAGTTATTCCTGAATTCTCCTCTGTTATGTAATATTGAAAGTAAGTTTTGGCGAGGACTTAAAAAATGGCTTCTTTTATAATGTGAATGCTTGCAAGAGTTACTCCTTCTCTTTTTTATTCTCATCTTTTAGAGTAACTCTACCTTGCATTGTACTATGAAATTTTAATTAGACCAATGGACCATATCACATGAACAGACTGTAGTTTAGCAAGACTGTAGTGCTTGCTAGAGATGTGTGACACACTGGATTATTATATTAATTATTGGCTCAGACCAACTCAAGTGTGTGTGTGGTTGCAGGGGGAGGGACATGTAGAATTTCACAAAGGTGAGGTGGGCCCTGTTTCTTACCCCAGCCCCTTGGAGTCTCCTTGGGTAGTCCAGGGGCAGCTGTCAGCCAAAAGCAGCCTGGGAGCACTGTCCACACCACACACCAGAGCCCTCAACCCAGCCTCAGCTTGGCTGGCACACTACAAGTCCCACCTTGGGGGAGGGATGTGGTCATCGGGGAGCCAAAGCAAATAAAGGCAGCAACATGTGCTCTCCATGTTGTTTGGACCCTGCGTTCTGGACATGAAGAAGCTGGACTTGCGTGGGTCTCCAGGTGGTAGCTATCATTCTCTCTTTTTCTTTCTCTCTCTTTACTTCTTCTCCTAATCTCCTTCTTAATATTTTGTGTAACATATAAGTGGATGGGTTGGATTTTGCAGAGTTGTATGGGTTAGCATGTGCTAAGTCAACACTTTGTGAAATGCTTTTTTTTGGTTGAATGTTACCCTTTAAACTTTCACCAAGTCCCTTATTTTCTAAAGTTTGCCAGTAAAAGTGTGTTACTTTCAACCTTCTGAGAAATGTGTGCAGTGTCTTCTTTGCACGCTCTCTTAGAGTATTAAAAGAACTGAAGGCCTCTTTAAAAAAATTTTGGGGGAAAATTTTTGGAGCCTTGTGTATTTTAAAGTAAAACCCCTCCAATGAGCTCGTAACTCGGAGCCTGGAGTCTTAAAAGATGTTAAAGATCGCGGTCCAACATGTCCCCCCCCACCCTCTCTTATGTGCTGTAATCTCAGACAAAGGACTGAAAATATTCCAAATATAGTATCACGAGAGAAATAATGAAGTCTTAGAATTTTTTTACTTATATGTTACTTGTCTGCATCAAGCGGCAAGGAGAATTGAATGTGATAGTTTCACATATTAAGCAAGTCCTTACACGGTGTTTCTGGACAAGCAGGTGGCTGTGATTGCAGTAACTCCATCTGTGTCCTGAATTGTGTGCGTGAAGGCTAGAGTTTTGATGAGTCAGCCTGATAAGAATTGGAAAAAAAAATACAATGCCATCAAATACTGATGAGAAATACAGGCCAAAAAGAATGAACTTGATTTCATAAGGTAGTTAACTATCTAAAAGTGCAGTCAAGCATATGGTGGCATTTTTATTATGCCACTGTTTTTTTTCATTAGCATCACTGCTCTTGAAATGAAGGCTAAGGGTTCCTGAAAATCCTACTTATTTGCCCATTTAGGCAACTAAGTATCTAAGTCTGGGTCAGAGACTATAATTGTAAAAACAGCATGAACTCTAGCTGCATATTATTAGTAAACAGATTTTGCACAGTAGTAAATTAAATCAGAGTAAGGTGTCTTTAAGACTTATCTGGGAATGATAGTGGAAATCACAGAAGCTACGATGTATATGAGAAATGAACATGTTAATCAGGCTCCTTAGTTGTAAATAGTATAGTTACACCCAAAAAAGTTGTACATTTCCTGTACAGCCACACCTCTATATTATCTCTACAAAGTCTGTTAACTCTTGTGGAAAAACAAAAAGGAGGTGAAAGGAAGTGTTGAAAAATACAATCTGTTCATCCATTAATTCAAAATATTGTGATTTTGTGTTAAACACATTTTTCAGTGTGCTGAAATGTGTCCAGTTCTGAATTTATGAACTTGGTAATGTAGTTTTAACCACCTAATAATTGATTATCAGGCTTAGGAAAATGACTAATAGGGGTAAAAAAAGAAAAAGCAAAAAGTGCAAGTGTTTTGAATGCAGCTCTATAATCTGCTAAAGATATATATTCTATTCATGTGTTAAGTTTTTGAAAATTCATCAACCACAGATTTTATCTGTACTTATGAGCCGTGTAAGAAAAAAGAGAGCAACAAAAAGACAGAAAATGAACTTCCAAAAGTTGTAGAGGGTGCTATGTGGGACTTTATGTTAAATACTTGTAAGACCTTATTCTTCTGTTAGTGCAAAGATATCAGAGATTGGTAATTAACACAGGAAAGTTTATGAACTAGATAAGTAATGACTATCAGTGAAGATTTACTCTTTCTGCAAACAAAAAACATCACTTTGAGCAAAAACACATAAACATTCAATGAAAGATTTTTAATAGATATCTCGTTATTTTATTTGTGTAATAAGGAATCTTCATTAATATTATATGCTCTGTGATTATTTAATAATCTGTAGCAAATACCAGATAGCTGTTAAAAGAGAAGCTGTCAGACATTTAATATCAGAAGTAGTTCACGGCTGCTAACTACCTATAACCTGATGCCCTGCAAGTTCTGCAGATACTTATCTCATTTTCCTCCTAGTTTATGACTTCTTGTAACAGGCGGTGCACTCAAGAATCCATTGCCTTCCATAGAAACTGGTTCTCAGCAGAACTGAGAACAATTAAAACGCTCTTACTACAATGCTTGATATTTAAAGATTTAAAACCAACACTGATGAATTCAGTTCAACATAATATTTAGTTTTTGTGATTCCAGTGAAGAAAAAGACAGTTCATCTTCTCTATTACAATTCAAAGTTGCCACAAATAGATTATTCTGTCCACAATATTGCATCTTTTCTCTGGAGATAATTATGATTTTGTTTATGGACTTTATTGAAATCAGTATATATTTACTATCACAGCAGTGCTTGTATTTTGTGATCTTATCTATCCAGTTCATGCTGTAAGGGAATGAAAATAGTTAATGCAGTTTCCTTTTTTTTTTTTTGGTAGCAGAAGATTTAAAAAGTGATGAACAGTAGGTTTTCCAAGGTGTTCACTGTCATAGCTGAAATGACTTTGTCAGGTTAGCAGCCTACACTTGTAGTATTCTTTTTCATGGGCCATGTTTTGACAGATAGTATTCTACAGTACAACAAAAAACCCCAACCTCTGTCAAATTCAGATTTACTTCTTACACTCTAAGAACTCATGGTTTCTACACAAGTAGAACACACAGGAATGTCTAGCATCAGCTTTTTTATGTGTTATTTTGCTTTTTTTCATTATGTTTGACATGGTGAGACTGATGATTACTATTCATGACCAGCCATATTCTTAAGAGAGTAAAACTTTAGTGAAATATAAAATATGCAATAAGTACATAGAAAATTGAAATTAACTTGGCAGTTTGGTAGATTGAGTTATTTTATTACCTCCAACCAAAGGCAGAAGATACACAGAAAACTTTCAAAACAAAGAAGATTCTTCTTCTCTATCACAGACTTTAACTGAAAAACCACTCACATAATTTAAAATATTTGAGATGACTTGTTACAGATTATTTCATGACTTAAAAACTGCAACATAGTTTGAACAGATTTCCTCTTTAGACCCAAATGCATATTTCTTTCTCTTTTTCTGTGTGATATGCCAACACTTTTAATGAAATGTAGAATTAGGATCTAAAAGTAAGTACAGGTTTGTACCCACTATGTGTATGACCTTTAATTGTAAATATCAATTAATTATTTCCTATAAAAGCAGTGAAGTACTTTATTTAGTAAAAAAACCCGAACAGTATTCTGAAGGAAAGCTATTCAAAGGGTACTCAGCAAACTGGAGAAATGGGTAGAAAGAAACACCATAAAGTTAGGAAGAGGAAAGTATAAGTCTTGCACCTGGGATAGAATAAGGCAGCAACAGGGGATGGTAGGAATTGAAAAGAGCAGAAAGCACCTTTGCAGCAAAAGACTCAGATTCCTGGTGGGCATCATGTTCAACATGAGCCATCAGTGCACTCATGCAGGGGTGAAGATAAAACACGTATATTTGCATTAATAAAAACAAAGCTGACTCAAATCTGTCTGGTGGGTATAAGATCACATCTATAGTTCTGTGTCTAGTTTGGGAATTTGCAGTACAAGAAAGGTATTGGAAGTCTGGAAAAAGCTCCAAGGATTACTGCCAAGATGATCAAGGGGCTGGAGCTCAGAGGATGAAGTAAGGCTTCAGAATAGTTTGTTCAGCCTGAAAAAGATGATGTTCAGAGGGGAAACAATTTACATGTTCAATCCTAGAATGGATTGGAAGAGACCTTAAAGATCATCTACTTCCGATCCCCCTGCTGTGGGTAAGTACACCTTTCTTTAGGCCAAGTGGCTTAGAACTCCATCCAACCTGACCTTAAACACTTATGGGACATTAACAACTTCTCTGGGAAACCTGTTCCAGTGTCTCACCACCCTCATAGTAAAAACTTTTTTCCTAGTATCTAGTCTAAACACACCCTATTTCAGTTTGAATCCTTTCCCTTTTCTTCTGTCACTACATGACCTTGTTAGAAGTCCCTCTCCATCTTTCTTGTAGGCTCCCTTCAGGTACCGGAAGGCTGCAATTAGACGATCCCAAAGCATACTCTTCCCTAGGCTGAAAATCCCAATTCTTTCAGCATTTCCTCATAAGAGATTGCTCCATCCCCCTAATCATCATTATGGCACTTCTCTGGACTCATTCCAACAGGTCAGTCCTTCCTTGTTCTGGGAACCCCAAAGCTGGATGCAGCACTCCAGGTGGGATCTCACCAGAGCAGGGCTGGGTATGATGAAAACAGACTCAGGCTTTTTTTAAAGATGAACAACATGAGGAGTAGAGACAGTATAGAGAAGTTTCAGTGAGGGGAAAATCTAATTAGATTTGAAGAATAAAATATTTTCAACAGGGATGTGAACAAACATGGGAGCAGTTTTCAGAGAGAAGCAGTGATTTTTCTGTCTCTAGAGACGTATAAAACTAAACTGGCCTTGAGCAAAAGGGCATAACTTCAAATTTGACCTTACTTTATTCAAGATATTACAGAGGCTCTTCTAACTTGGATCCTTCTATGTGTCTATGATATCTAGACAGGACTATCAAGGTTTGGTAAGGGAATTGCTCTTTGCTGAAACATTCATGCACTGGAATTTTTTACATTGGGTCTTCTAGCTTCTTTAAAATAGAGTTGGAGGTCTTTGTACAGGTATATGGGAATGTAAACACACTTTGATGTATATGGACAAGATGTATGCTTAAGCAACATATAGCATGAAACTAAACCCAGGACAAATATTGAAATGATATCATAAGCTGGAATATATTTTTATTTTACCTTATGATCTGTGCTCAGTATTCTAACAATCCAGACTGTATTCAAGCATCTGACATCCATCTATCTTTAAACACACAGAAGAAAGGAAAATAATCAATTCACAGTAGATGTTTCACCTGTTAAAGTGTCAATGGTGGTCACAGATTTCTGGAGTTTAGGACTCCCTAATGCATGAGGGAGCTGGCACTTTTCATTGCAACTAGGAATATTTTGGGTTTTTGTTTGTCACTTACCTATCAACAACATGAAAAACTGCATGTAAAAAAACCCCACAATTTTTTAGTAATAGTACTGGAAGTGATCCAGAAAAAGATTTTCAGTTTTGAAGTGTTACTGCTGCTTGATAAAATTTAAATATTTATGATCTAGGGAAGATATGTAGTAGTTGAAATTATTTGAAGTCTTGTTGTTACACTCAAAGTAATGTTAGAGGCCATAGTCTCATTAATAATGCAGTTAAATTGTGGGGGTTGATTTAAAGTCTTCCTTGTATCTGTGCATTTTCTCTGATGTTATGATTATCTTTCCAGTGTCCCTCTGGGTCCTAAGGTTGATGCTTCAACCCTTCTCAAGAAGCATGGGAGACAGGGTCACAGTGACTTGTCAGTGTCTGCAAGTTTCTGCTGCGAGAAGTGTGACATTGATGTTTTCTTTCTGCTTGGGCTCTGTTGGGTGCAATATTTATAGTTTTCCCTGTCACATTCCAGTTACTTCTGTGTTGCCAGCTGCAGCCTGGCAGTGGCCCCTGTCATCCCAAAGAGATTCCAGGCCCACAGGCTATGGTTTGTCAGGCAGTGACTGCAGTGGAGAGAGGTGTCACCTCTCTGTTAACCCCAGAACTGAAGTTGGAACAGTGAAAGCTGCAGTATATGGCCCTGGCACAGTGGTTAAAACAGTGACACCCAGCTCAGTCTGGGTAATTTTCAACTTCTGTGCCAACTGAGAGGATGTATGAAGTCAATGTGCCTTGGATACTCTAGGAATCATATCGTTGGATCTTATACCATACAAAAATATGACCTGAAAGATGAAATAAAGAATTTCTTATATCTGAGAGCTAGGCAAATTAGTAAGAACTATGGAATACAGGATTATAAATACACAATGCTATTGACAAGTTAAAGGAATGACTTAAACTGAAAAAGAGGGAAGTACAAAATATTTCAACTGGGTAGGAATAGTCACCTGTGTGTATATTCAGAATTATAAATAGTGGACTAGATCGAATTTCACTGCAGAATGTGACTGAAGAGTTGCAGTGGATCACAAAAGAAAACTATGTTATCCCAAAGAATATACCAAAGAATAGCCTTTGGTGGCTGGCTATTCTATCCCTGATTTATCCAATATTCAAAGAATGTGTCATCCTTGACCAGTGTTTGTCTAGTTTTTTCTCAAAGACCTCAAGCAATAAATGCTGTCTAGGGTCTCCTGAGAATCTACTCTCATGCTTTACTCACCTGCTTTTTATGGCAGTTTATCTAATATGTGGACTTTTTTTTCCTGTCGTTTAATCTCATTTTTCCTTTTCTATTATATGCATAGAGAACATAATTTTCTTTTTTGTTTTGCAACCTCTTACGAACATATAGACACTTAACTTGCCTTTCCTCTCTAGGAATGAGGCCTACAGCCATGAGATCTGCCATGAGATGTGGGGTGAAGGGATTACTGCTAATGGATGTGATACATTATCAAGCAGAGGATAACCCTTACTGCTGTAATCAGACCTGTGGTAAAGGGAGTGATACTGAGGTACCATGGTGCAAGACCCACAGGCCTGTGTGTGAGATTGGCTTATTGTACACTGGATGATGAATCTCTCTTTTAGGGACCACACACCCAGCCCCTGTGATCTCTGAGGACTAATTAGAAACAAGGGTGTTTGTTTTCTGCCAAATTTCTATATTCTATACTTGCAAGTCGTTTTTTTTCTGCGAGATAGCAAGTAAGTTTTTCTGGTCTTTCTGGACTACTGAAGATGTGGCTTTTGTGCTATACGCTGCTGTCTAACAGCTCAGGCTGTTACCAAAGCAGTGTTGGTCTTGAGATCACTGGGATGTTTCTCCAAGGAAGATAGAGGCTAATAAAATTGGCATTAATCAAGTTATGCTAGGACTTGGCTATTGAAGCATCCAAAGCTGGTACTGCAATTGACTCCTGTAGAGACTTTGCCAACAATCATCTATCTGCAAGCTCCCAAGTGCACTGCTGTCCATGGCTTTGCAAGCTAAATGGTACATATCTTGCCACATTTTTCTGAGAAAGATATGATATGTAGCTGACTGGAGGCAAACTGATGTATAATTCTGGGCATAGCAAAAAAACCTCAGACTGCTCTGTCAGTTGATCAGGTCATATATCTGACCACTGGAACTCAACAACCTCTAATGTTAGATTACTACCACAGTCCCTAGCTTTCTTTAAGGTTGTTCAAATAGGTTCAAATTTCCTTCATTACGGAAATTTCCAGACACAGTTTTATGGCTAGCATGGGCTGGGTACCATTCCCAATAGGCAATCTGGATATAACATCACTGTTATGAAACCTTAGGGAATTAAATCATGAGGATATGTAGACTATTGCTTGTTCACCTCAGGGTTATGGAATAAGGTCAAGTTCTACTTATCTGAACAATGATATATTTGTAATGGAATTCTGCCTTTTTACCCTGCCCACTTCTGGGCACCACACTTCAAAAAGCATGTTGGATTAGAGCAGAAAGTCAAGTTTTAGAAAATATATCCTACACAAAATCTTGAAAGAGCTATTATTATTTGACAGTAAACAGAAAAAAATTTAAAAGCATACAATAATAAGATTCATATATATGGAAGATTATGGTCAAAAAGCAAATAAAAAGAAGTGAACTCTCTTCACTTTGAACAAAACAAGAAATAATAGGTCTCTTTTGGATCAAAGATTAAGCCTGAATATAAAGAAAGGCTTCCTGATAGGGAGATAGCTAAGTACCCAAGTGAGCTACTTAGGCAGTCTACAGAAAAAGAACAGCTAAAGATTTTTAGATATACATTAGGGAAAAAACCACATTTATCTTGTTCAATTTCAGTAGAATTATAATTATAGAATATAATATGGAGGGGACTCACAAGAATCATCAAGTCCAACTGATGACTCCTCATAGAGGAACCTAAAAGTCCAACCATATGTATAAGAACATTGTCTTAACATTTCTTGAACACAGAGAGGCCAAAATCACTACTCTGGAGAATTTGTTCCAGTACTTGATCACCCACTCAGTAAAACACTTTTCCCTGATATCCAATCAGAACTTCCCCTGGGGCAGCTTCAGGCCATTTCCTTGTGTTCGATTATCAGAAACTAGAGAGAAAGGTTTGAAACAGCACCACATAATATTCTGAGTTGGAAGGGACCCACAAGGATCATGGAGTTCAACTCTTCAGTGAATGTCCCACATGAGGATCAAACCTGCAACCTTGGCATTATTAGCATCATGCTAATCTCACGGACATGTGTCAAGGAACTCTCGAGCTTTTATTGTATACTCGCCTCAATTCCAGCAGCCAGCCCACTCAAAATTATTGGCTAACAAGCCCTTATATTTTACAATACGCTTCTCAAAAGTAGTGGCTAACAAGCTCTTAATGTCTTACAGTACACTTCAAAAAGCTCTCAACTCCTACAATATACTTCTCAAAGGTGCTGACTCACAACACACTGCTCCTCAGGTTCAACACTCCCACAATGAACTTCTTTACAGAATATAGGGTAGAATATGATAGCAGTGCTTTGCCCAGACAAAGCAAGGCAGGAGAAAAATAAAGGCAGAAAAAAGAGAAAGGACAAAGAAAATCAGTAGTCCTTAGATCCCATGCTGGTCCTGCTCTGTGGATGGTCAGGGTCTGGGGTAATGAAACAAAGAAAATGAAAGAGAGGAAAAGAAAATTGAGGGGGACCAACCCATTTCCTTTTATAATTTACCTAGTGCACTCCTCTTACGTAAACTAGATTTTTTGGGCCGTTTTGTTCACCCATGCACAGCCTGCCCTTTTGAACCCTCCTCCATGAAGTGAGTAAAGGGAGGGTCAGGGGACACACACACTCAGCTGAGCAGGAGCCTCAAGGTGGAGCAGGAAGTTGGCTCAGAACAGGGCTGCCCTCTCTTCACATCACAACTGTCCTGTCGCAACAGTCAGAACGTATGAGACAAAACATCCTTACACCTGGTGCTTCCCCCAGATGCCAATCCCCTAGTTGAGCCTAAGCATTGCATGAGAGATTGCTGGTTGGATGGAATTAAAAGAGTGCTGGGGATCATGCTGTCAACTCAGCGCTATGTCATTCCAAATACTCCAGCTTGTGCTCCAGGTCTGACAGTATTCCTAGTGCAGATTTAAGCCTGCAAGGGATGACCAGGTTGTATCTGTTCTGGTTAACCAGTCTTACAGTAGAATTTAAAAGTCAGGAACAAAGTGATTTTTTTAGAAAATAACTGGGAACATTTTTAACAAATGTATAGAAACAAGAGAGGTGATATCATCATCATGGCCAGGCTTCACGAACGAAGATTTGGGAAGGGTTCTACCCACGCTTGCTACAGGCTCGCTGATGGC
>JAWWLV010000121.1:87198635-87210922 GCA_035041135.1 Platyrinchus mystaceus | reverse complement strand
TTCAGGGAGTCCTTGTATCTCCTCTTTGGGGCTCCTCTCTTGTGGCAGCCGGTGGCAAGTTCCCCATAGAGCACAATGGAGGACTGACATATAACTAATGTTGCTGAGACTGGAACAGCGAGACGTGGTAATCCAGCATGTTAAGGTTGAAGTCAGGAGAGAACTTGAAAACCCGGAACAGAAACTTAAAATAAATGCAAGTCAAAGATTAATTTAAAAAAAATTTCAAGTTTTTTTTGAAAGAAAATTATTTCTTATGTTGCTATGTAGATGGCAGTGTAGACTAGTTCTTAAAATTGCAAAGAGTAGCTGGTTTTTATGTGGGTATACTTTAAAAAAATGCTTTAAATCATTCCTCCATACCTCTTTTTTTTCACCATGGCGAACAGCCTGTCACTACACTAAAAAAAAAATTGGGAAAGTGGGTTTTTTCCCAGCTTCCTGAAAAACTAAATATACACCCACATTTTAAGGCTATGATTAATCCTGAGGCAAGCAAGGCTGCGTTAACCTATTTAAGGTTTTCATCTGAAAACCAGGGATTTTAATGAAAATTTTAAAGTAAAAATAAAGTGAAGGTTTTAACATTCAGAACAAATATATACATTGTCTAAAAGGTTTTACTGACTTGCTGAAGTCTCTGAAACTAGTTATAAATGATGTATGAAATGAACGCTCACTGTCCAATGCACAGAGAGAATACAGACACTACTTTTCAATCACTGCTTCTATGAGCTTTACAATTTACTGTACTGTTGGGGGCTTAGTTTTTTTTTGTTTGTTTTTTCTCTGTTCTGAAAAGGAGCCACAAAACACCACTGAGAAAAGTCTGCTTGAATTAGGTTTCTTACATAGTTTTTCCATTATTTTTCTGAGGAGCTAGTGCTGTTTAAAACCTTTTCTTATTTTTCTTTTACTTAGAGAAGTTACACATAATCATACATGTACTTCTTATGTACTCACTTAGAATAACACCTATCAGTTATGGCGAGCTCTATAGGGTGCCATGAAATAACGTTTTAAATCCATTTTTAACAAAAAAATACATTATTTTAAGTACAAGGGATGTGACAGAAGTCTTTATCAGAGATTTTGCCTGGGGGATAATAGAAATGCACCCTTTTTGGTCAAGAGTAATGCGAAGCTCCCATTTTTAATATTATAAAGAACATAAATGCTAATAAAGTTCATATTGCACAAGTCTTTATGCATATTGTTAAAGTATGGTTATAATCCACATTCAGAAAACATTATCCATATCACCAAAGTATATACAGCAATGTTTGAAGGTGACAATACTTGATAGAGTTTTTTATGATTTCTTGTTACTGATTGCCATATATCATGGTTTAACCCCAGCCAGCAAACAAATTCTGTGGAGCCATTCGCTCCCTCCCTCAGCAGTAAGACTGGGGGGAGAATTGGAAGGGTAAAAGCTACAAAACTCTTGTGTTGAGATAAAGACAGTTTAATAGGAAGCAAAAGCCACATATGTAAACAAAGCAAAAAAAAGAGAATTAATTCACTGCTTTCAATGGGCAGACAGGTGTTCAGCGATTTCAGGAGAGCAGTGCCCCACTATGCATTACAGTTACTGAACAAGACAAACACCATCACTCTAAATGTCCTTCCTTTCTCTTTCTTCCCCCCTCTTTGTATACTGAGCTGTTGTAAGGTATGTCATTTGTTCAGTTTGGGTCACCTGTCTTGGCTGTGTTTCCTCCCAACCTCCCATGCACCCCTAACTTCCTTACTGTGTGGAAGTATGAAAAGCAGACAAGACCTTGGCTCTGTATAAGTCCTGCTTAGCAATAACAAAAACATCTCTATATTATCAACTCTGTGTTCAGCAGAAATCCAAAACACAGCCCTATAATAGCCACTGTCGTGAAAATTAACTCTACCCCAGCCAAAATCAGCACTCCATACTTCTTTGGGTAGTTGTATATTGATGGAAAGACTATGTATTCAGATAAAGTAAGGCTGGACAATGTCAAAATAGTGACTTTCATGTACCCTTTGCAAGGTTGAAATGTTTGCACAAAAGTCAGCCAGAGGTCAATTAAGACCTCTATTTTCTTTCTCATTCAAGATTAATTACAATATATGCATCGACATGAAATATTAAAATACTGCATGTTTATAAAGCTGATGCCTTACAAATGTATTATTACATGAAAATATTTAAGATAAATACTTGTGGCATCTGTTTTGTGTAGAAAACAAATCCTGTTATGTTGCGCTGTTGGATTTTCTCGGTTAGACAAGAGCAAATCCAAAATAAATCCACTCAAATTGAGAAGTTTGTAGCAGGTTGTAGACTGTTGTATGGCATTTTTTGCAGCTAAATGAAGTCCTAAAAAGAGTTAAGCTAAGAATCACATATAGTTTAAATTCTAACACTAGATTATTTTATCGCTTTGTTCCCTTTAATTTAATTTACACTTACTTCATAAAAAAAAAGAGTTGAGAATATGCAGAAAGCAGAAATAAAATGTTTCCTTCCACCTCTCTTTTGAATGCATTAGTTAAAAAACATGGAATGATTGCTTTGTCATGGTGAAATAGATTAATTCTTATTTATAGCGTAAATTGCTTTCTCATCTCAGGAGATTAAGTAAAAATATATATATTATATAGAATCCTCACATTATCTTTAGTGGTTTAGACATCATGTTAAAAGAAATTCTACAAGGAAGTTCCTTAATATGATACCAAGTAGGATCTTGAAGAAGAGTGGAAAAATACCTCTAAAACTCTTGAATCTGTATCTTACAGTGTACCATTATAGTCAGTATTTAATTCCCAAAGGTGAAGAGGCGTTATGAAAGAATAAACCCAGTCAAACAAAAAACTTTTTAGGAAGATTTCTAGAACTGCCTCTTTCTCTCCACTACACAAGGAAAGCTGTATGTGAATTTCAGAATCTCAGTGAGGTATCTAAGTATAGGCAGAATGGATACAGATCTTGCTCGACATTTTGGATGATAAGTGACTTGAAGCACTATTGTGTCTTTTACAATATATAAAGTTAGGCTCTTTGTGTCAGCAAGGCTTTCTGCAGATCTGTTTGATCTGTGAGGAATCTGTATCTTTTTCCTTGTACCTACTATATATGGCAGACAGTTCTTTAAAGTAATTAAGTCTTTCCCATCTCATTTATTGTTTATAACACATCCAGAATATTAAGGAAACTAATATTAAGAAATGATCTTTGTGATAAATACTGAAACCTAAGGTGATCAGAAATCCAGTTGTCCATATTTCTCTTTTCACCATTAAACTGATAAGGAATGTATCTTTCTGGTGAAACTGGTCAAAAGACAAGATAATAAAACACTTGATTTCCATGGTTTAAATATACAGACAAAGATGAGCTTGAATTAAAAAAAAATCAGTAACATACATGAAGTCAGGAATGTTAGGCCCCTTATTAGCAAGAAAAAAGAGAAATTGCAAAAAGAGCTACAAGAGCTACTTTTTCACCAATTTGGATATGACATTTAGAAAAGCTATAGTGTTTGAATGGAAATCAGTCAAGGATAATGAACAGTCATGTGAGACAGACTAATAAAAGGACCTTTTTTTCTTTTTTAAGCCTGGATTTTAACAGGCTTTGTGTTCATCAGTGAAGCTCATCATGCATGAGTGGAGAGAAAAAGACAATGGACTACTAGAAAAGGGAGAGACTAACAAAGGTTTTAAACAAATATTATGAAAGCCAGAAGGCAACAAACAGCCTACACAGCTGCCTACCTGCCAAAAAAGTGCAAATAATTGGAATGCTCCTATCTAAATTGAGTGCCTGGTTCAGTTGTTGAATGTTCCTTTATTAGCTGTTAGGAAATTATATCACTAAACAACCAAAGAATTGCTACACAACAGCTGAGCATTCTGTAAAAAGTGCAAATGTAATTGAGTGTTTTACATAACAAAAACACTCCTGAAAGGAGATAAAATGTACTCAGTAATTAATTTTTTGTTTATGATACTTGTGCTGCATTCCAATGCTTGATTAACAAATGCAAAATAAAACACTTCCAGAGCAGCCTTTATGGAACCAACAGAAGATACCAAAAGAAGAAAAGAAAAAATAAACAAGGGATACGGTATAATATCTGTCATCCTATTTTTATTTTAAAATGTGAGCCTCCTAAGAAAGACAGAAAGATTTCATTGTTAAACATCAGGAGGGCAATACAAAGTCAAAATACAGCCAGGTGCTTCAAGGTTCAGTGTAAAAGCTATTCATTTATTCCAGGAATTAAATTTGTCAGAGCAATGAATGATAGCCATTGTCTGGCACATCTCCCTCTTTTATTCCTTCAAACTGTTAAATGAAAATCTGACATGAATCAAATCAAGGATCTTCAACATGGAAAGAATCAAACCAAGGGACTCATTTGGCTTTCAGGCTGATTAATTTCTGAAGTTCTGTGGATTTGGTTTGAGGAACTGAGCACTACACTGTTTAATACTGGCGGAGAATGCATTTCTATAAATTCCCAAGACAGACGATCATACATTTACAAAACTTTGATTATGTTTTAGTTTGTATAGACTGTTTGAATGAACAACTACATGATATTATTTGTAGAATGTGCAAGGGCACAGGAGGGAAGAGCATGTGGTCAGTCATTCTCTGTGTTACTGGACTCATGTGGCTGTTCAGTTATTTGAAGGCTGCTGCTTTTTGTTAGCTACTCAATCATACTGTGTTTAATTATTTTAAGGTATAGCAGACACTCAGAATTAAACTGTTAACTGAAAAATAGGTATTAACATGTATTACCGTCAATGTTCATATGCATTTTTTATTTATTTACATGCACCTGAATCTAGGCATATGCTCCCTAAAAAAAAAAAAAATAAAATAAAGGTTCCAATATTTTGTTATAATTTATCTAGGAAGTCTGATACAGATATTTGGTCACTTTAAACTACCTTAGTAATGGGGCAAGTGGAATGATTAACCTATTTTCTTTTAAGCTAGTCTGCCTTCTAATGGTAAGGTACAGCTGAGTGCCAAAACATTTAGCATCTTGAATGAACCACTACTAAGCAGTGTATCTTCTGTTTACAATAATTCATGACATTCCCATTGATCACAATAGATACATTATTTTTCAGATGACTGATCTCCATATATCAGCATCCAGTACTGATAATATATTGTCTGTAGTCAGTATCAACTCAGTACAGAAGAGCAGTTGAATTGTAGCTGCTTTATCATAAACTTACAAATGAATAATTCATTCTGCTTATTGCCTCTTCTAGTTTCAGTCACTCCACAATAAATTATCTAGTAACTCTTTGCAACTCACAAAGTTTAATAGCAAAATATAAATGGGATGGATTTGCAGCATTTTTTTCTTCAGATTAATTTCCACAGCTGGAGTCAAGACTCAATATTTTATTAGTGACCTGTACAGAACTGGGAGAAAGAAATTTGATTAAAAAATCAGGAAACCATGTTAGTTATATTAGTTCTTTCTGAACTGTTTCTTTATAAATCAAGTTGAGTATTTGGGGACTAAATTGTTCTAATGAATAAAACTCCATTAACTACACAGGGTTGGAAGAAATTCCATCCAAAAATTAAGATCAGAATTTATGAAAAAGGAAAAAAAAATAGCCCATAATTCTACTGCATCATGCATGTAGGGCTTATTCCAATAATTTTGACATTTAACAGAATCTTTGATATTTCTAAGGTCCAAATTCTTTTGATGAGCTATTTTTGTGTAGCTTGTCTGATGTTTTCTGACAGACATTGACTTGATGCCGAGAGAAACAGTAAGAAGAGTCTTAAAATCATGTCATCCCTAGTTTCAGCTAATTTCATTTAACTATTTTATTTTCCTTTATTTCCCTATATATGCTTAGTAACTCTAACATCTAATACCTTTCCTGTTAAATTAATACAAAACTGACAGCAGGGATCATTCTTCATATTTTTTTGGGGGAAAAATTGTATCTAAGTTAAATCAGATTTAAAAAGTTAAGATGTCTATTTACTTTAGCTTGTAATGATTATATCCACAGTTTTCCATTGCAAATACTGGGTCAATTCAACTTCTTTGAAATGAGTGGCTGTCTATATACCCAGTTTAAAGGGAGTTAAATCAGATTCAGAATCAGTAACATATTCTTGTACATCAGACAAACAGAGAACATGAAATAGATTTTTTTTCTTCCCTAATCTTTCAGCAGTGAAGGATAATTAAAATAACAAAATGACAACTGCATTTCACCACACAAAATTTTCAAATATGAATTGTATTATGCTTCTTTTTCACCTAAAAAGAAGTGATGGAACTTCTTGGAAGAAAATTGTCAAGTATGAAAAGATATATGAAGTTTAAGGTCAATAGTTGTTCAGTATGCATGGTATTGGGAGAGGGGTGAGTATATAACAATAACAATGAGATATATTGCAGGTGATGAATATTGTATTCTTTAATATGGCTCCAATAAAACTAGAGATTAATGAGAGCCTTCAAATCCAGGCAAATTTCTTGACAAGAAACTATCACCTAAATTAGTATTTTATACATTTGAAGATGAGAAAAAATGCATTATTTTACTTTAATTTCTTTATATGAACTTAAATACAATTTCATACCCATTATGCAATATCTGCACCAGAATATATTGCAGTGGTACAACTACAGATGTCTGTCTTGAAGTGGTGCACACTCATTGTATTCAGGTATGAAGGTGTCCAGTCCAATTCTATTTTCACTGTATTTTCCACAAAAGGATTGCAGAAATGCAGGGAAGTGATGTGAACAGGAGAAACATAAACACCTTATCAGGAAAAAAAAAATCATAAAAAGTCAATTTGAAATGAAAGAAGATATATGAGTTCAGATGCATTTGGTAGACATTTTACAGTCATTTATGAAGTTTTTCAAGAAACAAGCTAAACAAAACATGTAAAGAACACATCTCTCTTTAGTTCTCTTCTCTTTAAAGGCAATCTGCCAGTCTTCTAGAAGGCTCATTTTTCACATCTATGTGAGTGATTTTGAATATGTGAAACCAGTATTTCTTCCCTCTATGAGTTACAGTTTGTGACTTTAAAGACGTAGGCTTCTTCCATCAAAAGAGTATATTTTGTTTCTAGAACTAAAAATATTTTCTCTCATAAGCAGTACTTAAGATGATGTGAAAGTGCTCTGCTTTTTTTCCTAAGTTGCTAAAAATTATTCTGATCAAATTTAAATTTTTTAGCTGGAAAAAAACCCAGAAAATTAAACTTTCAGGTTTTAATTATACTCGGTTCATTGGAAAAAATGTACGGTCATGAGCCCTGGAAACTGTTCTTTTCTGTGGAACATGAGACAGATGTGAAATATTCTTCAATTTACTAACCCAATGGTTTTCAAATCAGATGTGGCCTGCCTAGAGCTAGTCAATGATTATTGCACTATGAAAATTATCAGTCCTAAGCAGTAAAAATTACTGTGTGCAAAGATGTATTTGTAAATACCTGTGCTTTACAACCTGTATCATAGCTCCCACTATGTAAACTACAAGTGTGGCCTCCTGTTGTCAGTTTGCAGTCTAAACTTAGAGTGAACCTAAAATTATTTCCTAAAATTGAAAACAGCCCTCAGACCTATTTCACCTATTTCACACTATAAAATCTTTGCAGTCCTTTTTTTTTTTTTTGAGTTGAAGAACTGTAAACTTTCTTGGAACTGTACTAGCTGGCTTTCTCATTTGGGATATCTTAATTTATCTTCAAAAACTCAGTTGGACCAGGTTATGTCTTTCTTTTTATCACTATGATAATTTTTTATGCAATATTCATATGAATTCTTTTAGAAACAATGATGATACCACCCATACCAAATAACACACTTTGCTACTGTCTTATTATACATTTCTTCAAGTGCTCCATGTTTACTAAACAGTTTAGAAACAAAAGCATGTCAGTAAGCAGAGTAGTTTATAGTTTCATTACAATGGGCCTAAATTTAATTTTGCTCACACAAATATTAAAATTTGAATTAAAAATGTTATTCTTTGAAAGTTTGAGTAATAAGAATTAAAACATAACTAAAATCATTATCTCAGCAGGAGTACAAAATACTTGTGAAGTGGTAAAACATCTGAGGAAAATTTCCATCCATGCTTTTTGAGATAGAACACTATCTGTGACTTTAACCTGTGATATCCCTCTTTCCATAACTCTTTGTCATTCAGACCATATGCTTTCTATCTCCAGGAAACCCTATAATGGCAGCTGCAAAGTCTTGCTTGCAGGGGAACCATCTTTGCCTGAATATAGATGCTTCAACATGAAATTTGGAAATATCATCCAGGGATAGTAAGCATATTATTTTCTTGAAAAATAACAAAGACAAAGTATATACAGTCAGATGCATAATTTTATTATGTTACACTATTTATTTATTCTGGAGCACAGAGCTGCATTTTACCTTGTTTTTATGTACCAGTAAGAAGTCATAAACTGATTATTAAATTAATAGAGTTAAGGTTGTCATGAAGAGATAGGAGCCTTACCTATTTTATTTTGCTAATCTGAAACATAGCATTTATTCAAAAGCTTTCATTTAATACTTCTTCTCCCCCCTTTCCCCCTCCCCCATTTAAAGAAGAACACTTTTTCTGCATGATCTCATAGTCCTCTGCAACAGTGCTCTGTTGAGTTACATTCCATTTGTCTCCCTGGAATCCAGCGTCTTTCCTGCAAAGCAGCTTTTTATCTGGTGGGTCCCCAGCTTTTCTTCTTGCATGGTGCTGTTCTGTCCCAGCTGTAAGATCTTACATTTGCTTTTGTTGAACGATATCCTTCTTTCTGCACATTTATCCAGCTCATTTGATACCTTTGAATACCAGCCATACCCTCCACTGTATCAGCTATTTACTCCAGCTTAGTATCATCTGCAGACTCACTGATGGCATCTTTGGTCTTATCTTCCAGACCATTAATACCGATGTTAACAGTCTGAACAATGTCACTACTAACTTGCCACCAACTGGATAACAAATCTTTGGGCTCTCTAATCCAATCAGTTTTCTACCTACTTTGCAGCCCACATCTCACTGGTCTGGATAAAAGAACACAGTGGAAGACCATGCCTTGTTTAAAATAGAATAAAGATTATCCACTGCTCTCCTTTTGCACTGAGCCAGTCATTTCATCATACAAAGGCATCACATAGCTTCAGATTTTGCTTGGCCTAGGTAAATCCATACTGGCTATTCCAAATCACCTTCATGTTCTTCATTGTCTCAGAAAGGATTTACAGGAGGATTTTTTCTGGGATTAATCTTCCTGAAAACTGAAATTACTTCTGTAATTTCCCTAATCCTTTTTATTGCCCTTCCTGAAGATGGGATGATATTTTCCTTTTTTGAATCTTGAGGAATGTCACCAGTTACGATGACCCTTCAGAAAGGATAAACAGGGGCCTTGCAATGCCAAAAGTCTGCTCCCTCAGGTACATCCATCTGGTCTCAAAGCCAGTTATTAAGTAGTTTTCTAAATGTGCCTTCCTCTGCACTGGGGTAATGCTTCCTTCCTGAAGACTCTGACAACAGCTCAGGGACTTGAAAGGTTTGAGGGTGCACTTACAACCTTACCATGTCCTGACTAAAACAAAATACATTGATGTAAATCAGAAGCCTAATAATATTATCTGAAACCATTTCAGCAAAGGTTTCTATTAAGGCCTTCCTTCTCATTAGATGTCTCACAGGAGATGTATTGACACAGCCATTCTTTGCCTCTGTTCTTTTTCAAGATGGGGTGGGGCTGACAGGTTAGACAAACATCTCTGAAACACAGTATTAACCTGAATACCTACAGCATTGTTATACAGGACAGCTTGTGTCACACATAGAAAAAATACTTGAGAATCAACAGATCAGCAGTATTTGGACTCAGAGTCAGTCTCTGCAAGCTCAGGTTGACTTGGTGAGTTTAAATTCTTATTGAGGAAAGAAAAATACAGGTTGGTGAACTATTTGGGAAAGACGGCTGACACCTGCTCTGAGGGGTGGACACATAAAAAGAAGGAAGGCTGCAGAATAATATGGTCACATTTTATACCTGTCTCAGAGAACTATAAGCTATCTGGAGGAAATAGTCATTTTGATACATTTCATATGTCTTTTTCAGGTAGGAAAGTCAGTTTGTCAAATGACAGCCTTTCCCTGCTGATATAGTTTTTTCACCCTCCTTAAATGCTTGGTAAGGAGTTGGAGGTTTGTCAGTTAAATATAAGACATTGTTATGACTTTTGATGACATGTGCAATAACACAACTTACCTAGGGTGTTAAAAGTCATCTCTCTGCCAAGGATGTGAAGTGACACAGTGCTCATTCCACTGCTGGTTTTGCCTCTCCTGTAATTGATATTTTTGCAATAGCCGTATCAGTGATATGATTTTGCATCTCTTATACAGCTTTCATCCAGGTCATGTGACAGCTTTGAGAGGCACCATCATACTTATCCTGCAGGAAAAAAAAAAAAGAAAAAAAATTACTGCACTAAATATCCACCTTAAAACTGCCAATCTTATCTGGTCTCTATTTAGTTAAACAGCATTCTCAGACAGAGCAAGGACAGACTTTTACCTTCAACGCCAATGTTTTAACATTTAAATCCTAGCAGAAAAACCTCAGCTGAGATCTGAAAGTGTCTGTAAATACTGAGTTTATTGCAGCTGTTCGCATCCCAGAGATATTTTTGAGAATATAAAAAAATGTTATGTTTTGAAAATGGTACCTTAAGTGTTGAGAGAAAACCTTAACCTGAAGAATGAACATCCTTCCCCTAAAAAAAATATAAAATATTTGATATTATTATAGCCTTGAGAAATCAAAAGATCTTTTCTTGGTTAATGCTGTCTGATAGATACATCCTTGTTCACTGCCATTAAAGTAATTGGAAAACTTCAGCTGATTCCCATAGGAGGGGAAAGTAACTTTTGTACAATAATGGAAAAACGGTCACAGGAGGATGGAATTAGCTTCCTAGAAAAAGGAAAATCATACCTGGAATAAATCTTCGTGTTTACTGAGAATGGCCTGACTTTGAACATGTATCTCTAGCTTCTAATTAGGCATTAAAGGAAAAAGTTGCAGAATCTACTTTCTGTATAAGAGGTAAATGGCAAATGCATTCCCAAGAGAAAGAGGAAATCTGAGCTTCAATAATTCTTAATATTTAGGGATCTGAATGCACATCTCTTCTTTTAGAGGAAAATCATCACATCTTTTTGCTGTCTAAGCTGAGCCATTATGTGAAACAGGAAGAACAACAGCTCAAAGACACTGTGCAGTGCAGTCAGCTGCAAGTGTGACTTTTGCTGCCTGAGTTGGTTTTACTTTTTGTGTTAAATATGTTGCAGATATAACATGAAACACATAAACTTCTTACAGACATTTTGAACTTACACTGGGTATCATTTGTTATTAAATTTAGTTGTTTGATTTTTTTCTTGCTCTTTCAAAACCACTAAGATCATTCAAATCGATAAAAACAAAGTAAAAATTTTTCTGTCTTTAATGCAATATTTTTGTTATTAAATTTGAGCTATATCGGAGAAGTAAAGTACAAATTTTAAGGGTGACAAAGAAGAAAGCTCGGAAATTACAGATGAAACACTGTGATGAAAGCCATTAGACTTATATGACAAGTAGAATTAAGAAACCCTGCTTGAAATTGTTACTTCCTGTTCATTCTGCTTGGGCTTCCTTTGCTCAGCAATGTTTTGGGGAAGATGAGGATTGTCAAATAGAAACCCTATTGATTGCATAGACTGACATTGACTCATGTTTTGCTATTGAGTTTTAATTTCAATTCTCTTTAAAATGAAGAAAGAGAAAGGTTAGAGGCAAGTATAGTAGATACACTGAAGCATTTGAATTTTGATATCAGAAATTTTTTGAAACATTTTGTAAATGTTGTAACTCTTCTCTGACTCAAACATTTGTCAAATGTAAAAGACCACAGTATGCCACACAGCTGACACGTGTTTACATTTTTTAAACTGAATGACACAATAAACATACAACATGATGTCCAGTGTAATTTCATTTGAATGGTGTCCCTTAGCAATACTTGGGAACAGCTACATAAAAGACAAAAAAAAATATGGAAACCTCTTTCTGAGTGATTAAAGAGCTTTCCATTAAGAAAATACAGCACTGTATTCTGAGTATGGATCAATCTACTCAGAGGTAAAGTGGTTTCTTGAAATGCAAAAGAAAATAAAAGCCTATTTTACTATTGCTCTGTTTCTAT
>JAWWLV010000121.1:87170330-87180908 GCA_035041135.1 Platyrinchus mystaceus | reverse complement strand
CAGCCTCTGTTTTCTAAGGTTTGCCACTCAAACCCTGCAAGCTTCTTTCTGCTGAGAGCTGTTTTTTGTCCCCTACAAGACTTTTCTTTTTCTTTGTGCTGTTTATAAGCATCTGATATTTTCATTGTGTTCATTAATTAACGTAATTCATTGCATTCAATAAATATTATTTTGACAGAATAAAACTTAGATGAAGTGGGATATGTGAAATTTTGACTATTTTGCATGATAGCTTAAAGACCTGTTTAAGGTAGTTCTACAGAGCAAAAATATTATAAAAAAGATACCTGTGCAAAATGTATTGAAATATATGTTACTGGGTAATGACTTGTATGTCATCAGGAACAGATACAGACTTCTAATAAAATTTAGTGAAAAATGAACCTAAACCTGTAAGCTGTAACACTAAAGATTTTTCCAAAATATATCTTCCATAAAATTTCATGAGACAAAGAATCAATTTTATTTAAACAGTGCTAAAGCATCTTTGCAAATAAACTTTATCCTAAAAGTAGAATAAAATAAACATTCATAAATTATTACAGATTCCAGTACTTTACTTTTTTTTTAAAATAAAACTTAATGTAACTTGGAGGCCATAATAACACTGTTGAAACCGTAGTAGTAATGTACTAGAAATTACATTTAGACAAAGCAAAAGGTGTAACTCTGGTCTCTAGAAGCTCTTTTTTTGAGAGAGAGAGGAAAAAGGTATGATTTCTAAACTTGTAATAGCTAGGAAAAAAGAATGAAATAATTCTTATACAGTGATAAGTAAATGATTCATAGAGAAATTGTGTGAAAGTTCTTTATTTTTTCCTTGTTTCTACAGGTATCAAATCAGGAAGACAGCCAAGAGTATCCATATTTCTCTTCTTCTGTCTCCTATCCCTGCATAAGAAAGACAGACTGCAGTTAATGAACCATAACATTTTTAAAATTAGACCCATTTAGCTGTAGTTTTTTTCTCCCTTTAAAAAATCTACAATTTTAAAGAAACTTTAAAAAAGTCAGAGTTTTTCCTTCTTAATTATTTAAGTGTTCAGAGAGTAATCCAAGGAAATTATTTCTCCAAAATGTTTCCCTTTAATTATAAATATCTTATAACTTTGCTAAGCGGTTAGTGTGTATTTACCAATATAATAAAATTCGTTGTTATTGCTGAAGCAATTGATCCCACTATAGCATATTTAATCTAATAGAAGAATGATTTATATACCTGAAAATCAAAATATTTGCTTTGTCCCAGAAAGGTCCTGAGAGCGATCCATCACTTTGTTCATGTGTGATTCATTCTGAAATCAAGCAGGAAGAGGTCCAAACTAGCAGGGTATAAAGAAACGGTGTGATCTGCACATTCTTACTTTATTATGTGCCAATGGTTTTAACATAACAAAGTGATGGATTAAATACAGTAAAAGACATAGCAGTGCTCTAATTATTTATGTTAAAAACTTTAAAGACCATAATTATCTGAGAAGAGTTGCAACAGGTCTACAAATTATTAGTTGAGAATTTTGTCTGCTGTTTCAGTTATAAGCAAACAAAGTATTTCTAAGGCCATATTAGAGATGAATTACTATTTCAAGTGACACTGTTAAAAATTATCATTAAAAGTACTTTTATCAGTTTTCCTCACACTTTGTGAAAGACATTCTTTTTCATCTCAATGTTACATTCTAATTTCATGTAAATTTTTAAACCAACATACAAAAAAGGTAAGTCTATAATGACATCTACTTTCTGTGCGACTGAGCTATGGAATTAGATAAAGATTTATGTAAATAATTATTATAATTTCTGACACATGAAATTCCCCTGTAAGAATCCATTTTTCTATAATACAGTCCTTGCACATAAGTTTCTGAAAACAAAAAGGAGAGTACTTACAAGTCAAGAAACCTTTGTATAATATAATACTGTTATCTACCTGAGCCATTATAACAACATGCCTCAAAAATTTATATAAATATGAAATTAGAGCCTAGGACAACCAGATAAGACAGAAAAACCTTAGTGTCAGTGAGCCAGACTTCTTTCAAATGAACAGAAGAATTTGGGATGTAGTTGTTCTGTCAGTGAGTCAGATTCACCTCCTTCTAGAGGTACAAAGAACAAGAACACCCAGGGAGTGCGAATATCTTTTTCCTGGCTTTATTGGTATGGAAATACTTCTCAGTATCTCCATCCTTGAATTTCTTTTATTCTTTATTGAAAAGAGAAATTGTCAAACCTGATTTCTTAAAACTTGTCCTATTTCACTGGATATGGAAATTGAGCTTAAAAATGGTTCTTTTTATGCTTCTTTCTGTTTTAAATAATGTGATTTTGTTCTTCTCTCATCTTTTTTTTCTCCTTCACTTCTCTCCTGAAAGGTGAAATGTGGTTGGGAATAGCCAGGATAGATACATTAAGGTAAATCGTGCATGACCATGCTTGACTGTCTGGAATGTTATATCCAGTTTTTCAACACAAATAAAAGAAAAATATTAATAAACCAGAATTAGGCCAGCCACCTGAGTTGGTCAGGGAGTACTTCACAAGGACCTAATTGCAGCCTTCCAATACTTACAAGGAGATTATCAAGAAGTCAGAGCCAGGCCATTTACACACATACATCGTAGGTGGGTCAGTGTCAAAAATCATAAATTTTAACAGGGGAAATTCAGACTGAATACAGGGCTTGTAAATGGCTAATGTGGTTCAACAACAAGGCTATAAGATGGCAAAAGAAAGGCTGTGATAAGGCCTTTGTTACAGGCAGAGGGCTGAGCACAATAAAACAAAGCATAATCTTGCAGTACCAGGAATACAACTAACATCAGGGAAACAGTCATGGACAATGTGTTTTTCAATACTCTGTGAAAATAACTGAGTTATTGATCTCATGAGCATTGCAAGTACAAGAAGGAAAGTGATTATCCTCATACCCCATCATTTTCTTGAATATTTGGCCCACTTTCAGGCCTCCCAGTGCATGAAAGTTGTTGCTGTAACAAGTTCAGCAGAGGGCTACTGGAGTGGCTGAGGACCTGGAGCACATCTTCGACAGGAAATGGAGCTTGTTTAGTCTTAAGAATAGCAGGTTTGCAGTGCCTATAAGGAGGTTCATGAGAAGATGAAACCTGGCTCTTAATAACATATGGTGAGAGGATGAAAGACAAAGGGTATAAAATGAAACAGGAGGGGTTAAAATTGGTTATGAGGAGGAACATTTTCCTAATGAGGACAGAGAACAAGTAGAAAGGGATTGTCCATGGAGGTTATGCAGTCTCTATCGTTGGAAGTTTTCAACACTCAAATGGATAAAGCCCTGAGCACACTCAGTTGACCTCTTAACTGGCCCTGCTTTGAGCAGAAAAGTAGACTAGAGACTTTCTGAAATCCCTTACTTGTTCATGCTGCTGGAACCAACATCATATCTCCACGCTAATGACCTACAGTCAAAAGCAGTGGCCTTCTAAGGTCCTGGCAGATTCAGAAATTTTGTCAAACTTTACAAGTTGGACTTGAATAGTTGCTCATCTATGGTCAGTCACATGTACTGGGTTCACTTACTCATCCACACTAACAAAAGAGATTAAAGTCTCAACAAAAACTTGTCCAAGATTACATCCTAGTTCTCATCCATATAAAGTTTCCCAGTCTACAGCTTTGGAGGATGAGATTTTTTTGGAGTTACTAGGGTACTTGATCTCTTACTCCTTGGACGAAGAGAAATTACATCAGGATAATCATCTTGACAGCATGTAAAGCTTAAAAAGATCCTTAAAACATGTAGGAAATATCACTAACAGATCATACCAGAGGAGGATATAGTTACATGAAACATAGTGTGGGTACATCACAAATAAGATAGATGTACCCCCAACATAACAATATAAATAAACTGTTTACAAAACGTATTCTGCAAAGGGTCAAAATATTTTATTATTTTTTATCTAACTGGGAAAGAGCTAAACAGTTCCAAAATTCTCATTCTGACTTCTAGATTCACATGTAGTCTACAATTCCAACATTCGATTTTATTTACCTGTTTTTTCCTCCATCCAAGGAGTACCTTTTTCCTAAAAAACAAAACAATAAAACACAGCCTGATAATATCTTTTTAAAAATGTATGATTTGTTTTTATTCTATTTTATCAAACTTCAAAACTTTCTAAACTATTCTGAAAGTGTTTTATAGTTTAACCTTAAGATCAGTTGGCTGTGAGACTTTAATTAACTTTTAGCTTGTATTTTCTACATTGTTTTATATTTTTTTCTTTCTAAATAATATTCTGCACTCTAATTTGGTCTGTGAGCAACAACACTCATTAATTGTTCCTATCAGTCATATTTCAAGTAAACTGTCTTTGATTCTGTTGGCTCCTATGTTTCTCTGTCTACCATCTGTTTTTTACCAAGGTATGTCAGCTATAATTAGCAGATAAAAATCTCAACTTAAAAGTGGGTCCGGTGTTCAAAGGTCAGCTTTAAATTCACTACCCAGGCATGTTTTCTCAGATAGCTGAACACTTTGAGGTCAGAAGAAAATATGGAGATCTTTTTTTGTATGCATGTGTTTGTTGCATGGTAAGTAATTCTCCAGGAAAAATTCCAAGAAAAAATGGAGTTAAACCTTGATGTTTTACTGAAATACTGGAAACAGCATAGAAGAAAAACCAACAGGACTGTGTTCAAGATGTGAACTTCTTCAAAACTGTACATAATCTTTAAATTGGATATATAAATATACACATGATGAAGTGGTTTCAAAAAGTATTGCAAATTGCAAATCAAAAGGCAGAAATAAATAGCCATTTATAAAGCCACAACTCTGAAAAGTCTGATTAAATGTATTTTTTAAGTGCCAAAATTTAACAAATACAGGTACACAGGGTACAATTTGACCTTTATGTCTGTTGCAACTGTCAGAAATACTGAATGAATCTGTGTGCCACAAATTAGAGGAACTGCTTTAATTTTGCCCATAGGAAGATAATACTGGTTTAATCTCTTCACAGAACATGCAATACTGCATTCAGAGCTTTAGGGAAAGTTATATGACAAAATTGAACAATGATTTATGATAAGTTAATCACCTTCATACTTCATTAGAATTCTTCTAGCATTTGTGAAATGTTTTTGAGACTTCATTTGGAAATCTTTCAGTGAAGGAAATCTAACCTGTGGGTAAGATTTCTTTCTAAGCGTATTTATTAAGTATATGGCTCTTTTAATACCAGTCTATGAGTATTGAAATATCAGTGGCTGATGGGAGCTTTAGCTGGATGAATCAAACTATACTGAAGTGCAAATTTACATGTCTAAGAAAAATAAATGCGTTTATTAACTCTAAAACATAGCTGCTATACAAAGGGTTAGGAATGTTTGAAGTTACATGTATTTTTTACAGCTTAATGGAATTTTTCTTCCTCATCTCCATATTTCTTTTAATATTATATGTGCACTTAACCTGCAGTTAAACCTCAATCTAAAAAACCCCAAAAACATTGTCTTTGTAAGGATCCTGAAGCATGCTTGCATAATTTAAGTCCAGAGGGTAATGATTTTTCCTAGTAATGCTATTTCTTTCAACATTCTGATAAATGTAATAGGTGCAACTGAATGAAATATGAATGGAAAGAGAGAATCATAAAGTCTGAACTAATTGTTACATTACACTCAGAATTTCAGTGGAATTAGAAGTTTACAGTAGAAAATATTATTCCAGTGAAATACTTGACCAGGATGGACATAATAATGAGTGTGTGGATGAAGAGAGAGAGAGATTGAAATAGATACATTAGATTAAAATGTCCATGTAGATTAATGTGCAGCTGTCATACAAACAGCACTAGATAATAAATATATTTCACCACAAGTACTTTTTTGTTTCAAAATCCGAATTAAAGTTCACCACATCCTGATACTCTTTGTTTCCTTCAAAATTTGGTTTGCTGCTCAAAATTAGAACACAATGGAAACTTAATATCAAAGAATATCTAACACTTTATCTTGGTACAACTGAACAGGCATTTTAGCAAATTTCTTTTGATGCTCATCTGATGTTTCAAAATATATGCCAACTAGTTTTCTAATAACTTCAGTTAGTAATGGAATTTCGTAAACTGTTATTCCATCCTTTCAGTGTAAAAATATTTCTTTCATGAGTCCTTTTTCACTCATGTTCCCATGATACTTCAATTTCCTACTGATCCTCTTTTGACTTCCAGTGGCTGGATCCTACAGTCTTCCACCGCAGCATGATTCTTTCAGCCTGTATCTCAGAATAGACTCTTTTGAATCTTAAAATGGAATAACACAAAAGTACTCTTTTCTTTTCTGTGTCACAAGTAAATGAGTACTACTCCAATAAGCTTTAAGCTCAACTTCGGGAACAAACTAATTTTTTAAAGTGAAACAGTATTGCAAATAAACAGGTGCACAGTGCACTCATGTTTATTCTGATATATAGGTAGTTGAGGGATCAGGATTTTAATGGGTGCACTCATTCACAAGAAGCATCCTTCAGCAACATCCTTTCTTCTCTAAACATTGTCCCCTATCAAAAAAGAGGCATGTCTATCTGAACTGAAATCCTGTACTTCCATTTACAAAGGCTAGATAACCATCTTGCAGTAACAGTTTCTGTAACAGGTCTCAAACACAGCAATTCAATCTCAGCAGGGCCTTCCTTGGTTCACAAACTTATCAGAAGCAACTGGTAGCTCTTTTCATGGGGTCTCACGGTGTCAAAGCACCTCTAGTTTTTATACAAAATTCAGAAAACTCTTATTAATGATAATTTCAGTTGAGATGATGGATACCTGTCTCCTATTCAAAATTCTTTTCATGAAAAAGTTATGAGCTGAAAATGCCACCTGTCTTCAAAATATGAAACACGTAGAACCTACATGACACAGGATTATTGCCTTTAAATTCTGTGAAAATGTATTTATACATCCTCTTAGGAGATAAGTGTTTTCTTCATTATATTATTACCATAATGAGAATATCCTTTTCTCTAACTATATGTATTTGAATCTCCTACTTTTCTGTTCAGTAGACAAACATCTGTATTGCACTTCTCTAAACCAAGGTCTCAGCGAGAAATTATTTATGAAAAATGGAATAAAAATATGGCCTTGATAATGTCCTTCATTTACCAGCAAATATAATTTAATATAATTTATCATTTCCCTGAAGGGGTTAGCAAAAAAAAAAAAGCAAAAAAAAAGAAAAATAAAAAAGCAATATGATCATTCCATTGCTGTGAGAATTTGGTAGACTTTTGAGCATAAAAACATTGCTATTGACCATAAGCCCAGAAGGAAGCAAAATAATCAATTACTTAATTACCACATGGTAGAGGAAAAAGCTGCATTTTCAGAACACTTCAGTCCAAGGGACACATACCAAGGTGTCCAAATGTCAATTCAAAAAGTTACTGAGATTTTTATCTAGGCCTACCAACCAACCTTACAATTCAGGTGTTAGATTAAAATAACAGATGAGATCTTCTTGAGTCCTCCATTTTCCAGATTCCTATGTTTTTTAAATTTGCATATCAAAGGGAAAATAATAGCTAGAGGGAATGAAGAGTGCTAATTTCCATCAGAAAAGGAACTCCATATTATTTACAATACATTTAAAAACATTCCCCAACAATCAAAAGTAATCACAGACATTGTCTCTAATTTGAAATGGATTTGCTTAGAAAAAGTATTTAATAATGTGTACTGTTCCTAGAGCAATCTGAAATACAGATGATTAGCCTGTTTCCTGGATAAGCACTCTGTACAATTGCTGTGAGAGCCAGCTTCTTCCTTCTCTTTCTCTGTCCATCATGAATTCTTTCTTACATAAAGTGCTATCACTTTATCCATCTAGGGAAACAGGGAAATGTGGTGTACTCTTCATCATTTTGCAGTTCAGAGTCCCTTGTCTGCTAATCTGTTTGAAACTCCTGAAGTACAGGAAGGCACCATATTTTCATTTCCCATATGTGAAAGAGCTCTCTAGTTGCATGGTTATGACATAATCTCCTTATTCATCTGTGTTCTAAAAAAAATGATACCTTTTATAGCACGTTGTGAAATTATTAATCCTCTTTTTTCCCTTTCTTTTTTTTTTTTTTTTTTTTTTTCTTCTAATGATATTATCAGAAATCCTGCTTATAGAATTTAGGAAGAAAAACCTTCATATACTAAAAAAGCATCTGGAGTGAGTTGCATCTGAAATAAATGTTCAGATAGTAAGAAAACAGCTAGAAAGGGTTGCATTTAAATATCTCCCTGCCCATGGCAAGGGCACTGAAACTAGGCAAACTTTAAGGTCCCTTCCAACCCAAACCATTCTGTGATTCTATGATTCCATACTGAAGTTAGAGAAAATTTACTAGTTTCACATGGTTATTCACCTCAGAATGTTAGCACAAAAATAAATCATGCCTGTTCCAAATGGCTAAGCTATAAAGATATCCTCGATAAGCCTGGAGACCCCCTTTACACACCTCCTTCACTCCACATTTCTCTCACTGCCTTATAGACAGCTTTACTTTGAAAAATGTGTGGGTTTGAGCATCATCTGCTGACAGAGTTTCAGTGATGCTATTCTGCATCCAGTCTGCATGATTGTCCCAGATGAGGGAACAAGGTCATACCTAAGGATTCATGTCTCTCTCTTTCTCAGAAGCACTCCAGAAGATTTCTCATTCCCAGGGTAAATACATAAAACCAGAGTGACTTTCATATAATACTTTTCTGAAGAGGCTTTCAACATATTCTTATACTAGTCTTAACTGATAATGGAAGATATTCTCCCATGTACAGCACCCTTCAATTGAGTGAGAACATAAATGAGAACTATTACTCACTATTTTTAATTCTGATAGCTTATTTTCTGTGACAGGTAAATGGAAATCATCAATCCCTAATATAATGATTTACTACTATGATACCAAGTATAACATAAGAGATTTAGGCTTTTTGTAAGTATTATATATGTCGGGTTAATTTGGGCCTGATGTTTTAAAGTAGTCCCTAGAAGTAAAGCCCTTAGCCAAAGAAGTTCTTCTACGTAATGTGATAAAAAAGACCTTGAGGTAAAGTCACATACTTTAGTGGACCTGTTAGTGTTGGGTTAATGGTTGGACTTGATGATCTTAGAAGTTTTTTCAAACTTTAATGAGTCCATGATTAAAAAAAAAAAAAGAATTTAAATGGTAAATTTTAAAAAGTGACTTTGTATAAAATTATGCATGATTTTCACTCTTTTCGAAAGACACACATGACACAGTTTTTGCAATATGCTGTATTAAAGGTTATTTGTATTGGGTTTCACCAGTGAAAAAGTCCAAGCCGTCTCTTAGATTCTGCCTTGTGAATGCCTAAATAAAATAGAAAAACTTGTATAATTGTATTTCAATATACTATTAAATTGAGTCAACATTATATTTAAATATATTAAAAATACATATTGTAACAAAAAAAAGATTAATTTCCTGAGAAACAGCTATCAGAAACTTTCAGGCAACAAAGAATTATACTTATCAAATGTGCATTATCTTTTGAGATTTATTTATTTGTATTAAAAAAAATGAAAAGGATTTTTAAATATATACTTCTTAATAGACTTTGAAATCTAAATTGTTTTTACCAGAGGCTAAACATCTTCAGAACTGGACTCTGTGTAGCTTTAATTATCTGAGTGCATGAAGACAGATTCAATATTACTGAGGAAATATAATTCTTTATAAACTAATGTAGCTGTAGTATAACAACACGAGGTTTTTAACTTCTGCCTCCATTAATCAGTCACGTAGTGTTCTGAAAATGCAAACTGATGAAAATTTCTCATAACAATAAACCAAAAAGACATTCCATAAAAGTGCTTCTTTTCATGGTCCATTTCAGTGATTTTGGTTAGTATAAATTCTGAGCAAGTTTAAAAGCTTTTAATATTTCATAACATGGAAAGTAGATTTGTTATAGATGAAAAAAGTTAAGTATTTTGAGCAAAAACATGCTCTATTTTTATAGTCAGTGAGTTGTCTTTGTCTATCAAGTAAAGTCAGAAAGTAAACAAAGAACAATAAAAGGAGTAGTTACCTTGCTCTATATATCAAAACTAAAATGACATTAGTCCATGACTGATCACTGTTTAGTGCTCTAAACAGCTTGTAGCTTAAAGTTTGGACCAAAGTTGTAAATGTGATCTTGTAACTGCCAATCTGGTGCAGTAGGAGAATGGGACATTGAAGTAAGTTTGGAATTGAAGATTTCTGTGCTTCTATTAACAGACCTTTATACACATCTCAAGCATATTGTTCTTCTAACAATCACAACGTCAGTAAAAAATACGACGTATTTGGAGCTCCTAAATCATGTACTGTACAGTAAAACATGCAAAGGAATTATAATGATATTTGCATTCCTTGAAGCTGTAGTGCCAAGAAGCTACGGTGTCAGAAGCGAAGGTGTATTCAGGGTGACTGTGAATTTTTTGTAACAAATGGTTACTGTTTATTAAACTTTCCATGCAATACTATCTCATCAACTAATGCAGAGATATCAGCATGTCTCTTCTGACCAC
>JAWWLV010000121.1:87160036-87170230 GCA_035041135.1 Platyrinchus mystaceus | reverse complement strand
TTACTGTTTATTAAACTTTCCATGCAATACTATCTCATCAACTAATGCAGAGATATCAGCATGTCTCTTCTGACCACTCTTTCTGCCAACTTTCAAGATAACAAAAACCTTTGGTTGGCCTTCATGTTCATTTTTCAGCAAAACTCATTCAGTTCCAGATATTCTATTCTGTTAAATGTCATTCTTTAGTTATCAGACTCAATACCCATGTATGTCACTGACAGCATCAGCCATCATAGTGTAATTTACTGCATGCAGAATTGCACAGGGAAGTTGTATCTATTAGTAGAGGAAAAAAAAAAGCCCACATACTGAAATAGCCAAATCAAATACAGATGACTGGCCAACCAGACAATTAAAAGTCATAAGCATGGCAGACTTTGGTGTTTACCCTTCACTTCTGTCCACTCTGAATTTAAGAGTGTATATTAGCTAAGTAGTTGATAAAAGGTGTCTGATCTAAAAACCATTACACTTGCACATCAATATGTTCCTTCCAGACTAATTCAATACAGAATGTTACAATAATGTAGTGTCAGGCATTAGGCATTTTGCAACAGAATTTATTCTGGGTACATTCTGTGACTGTACATAGACAACATATGATCCAAATATTTGGCAGGTGGAAGTGAACCTTGTGAATTATTCATGAATGGTTTAAATCTTTGAACCATTTATTATCTGCTTAGTACAATTCTATTTAAGTAGCATATGTAATTTTTTTTTTCCTGAGGAAGGCATCAAATGAAGTTTTGTGACTGTAAGTAGGGGCTTGGTTGCATAGCTCTTGTTGTGTGTATAAATTTTCTATCTATAGTAGGAAATATTCAATCACAGTCTCTTTTTTTTAACATAATTTCTTTATTTTTCCTTTCATGGGCTATGAGAATTTTACCCCTAAAATTATCATATTCAATGTAATAGTTTTTTGTATATAATTTCTGTGAAATTTTACAGTGAAATAGCACTGAGGAGGAAAAAGAAAAATACGTGGATGAGGTTTTGTATGCCCTTTTTATTTATTTTGTATTTTAAACAGCTTACATTGGTCACTGGACTAGCCTGAGACAGATCAGTGACATAAAGATATTGAAGAAATGTATTATCTCCTAGTTCCAATATTTCTCATATAAACGTGTCATACATGTCATACTTTGAGTTATAAATATCAGTGTTTCAATTTAGAATGTAGTGATTTTCTTGTTGAAAATCCAACATGTATGTATGATCTGTCTGTAGAAGTGTATTGAGTTTATTGACAATAAGTCAATGTTGACATTACCATTGTCCCCAGTGATTCAAAGTTATTAAAAATGTCAGTAAAGCCCTCACTTTCTGTTTTACTATAATCAGTGGCCTAAATCTAGTAAGTCTCTTAACTGTGTACATAATTTTATGTATACGTGTTATAACTTTGTTAAAATCAATGACAGGTCCGTTGATGAGTTCAAGAGGTGTCTGAGAGACTCCAAATGCATTTCAAGTAGATTAATACTATTACATCAACGACTTAAAGTAGTGAGAACATCCTATGTTCCCCTAGATCCATTTTTTAGACATGGTAGTAATGTGGCTAAACATAGCTTAAGTGTCTGCAGAAAGCTGAAGCTGCAGAAGAAAGATGGATTTGGGAGTTTCCCAAGAAAAAAAAAAAACCCTCAAAGCTATCAGATATCAAAAAACAGGAACAAAAATTATCTCAGTGACCTTACATCAAGGTCTTTGTTTATCATATTGAATGGGAAAACATCTTTGTCTAAGGGCTTTTTTACTAGGGACTATTTTAAAGCATCAGACACAAACAAACAGTTTCAATTAAGATTAAGATTCAGAATATTGGTGAAAAATCAAGTACAGTTTTCCTTTGTGCTTTTTGGTTACCTTCTAATTTGAAAATATTGAAACAACTCTGCAGTGTGATATAAAACATATTATAATATCTACATTTAGTTATGATGAGAAGTAAGCTGATAAATATAGTCTACAATTGGTAAAAAGATGAATTATCATTCAACTAAGAGGCTACCAACTTTGCAGCCTGAGGATAGAAGTAATTTCTGCCATAAGAAATAATTCTTTTGTTTGAAAAAGAGATTAATGCAGGTTTTGCTTTCAAAAACATCCTAAAAACTTTTTGAAAACACATTTTAATGTTTATTTGGAAAGTTCCTAAACAAATAAGAGCATCAGTTTGATCAAGCATTTAAATAGTGAAATAGTGAAAATCTCTGTGAATTTTTCTTCCTTTCAACATTAAACAAAAATTGTCTGGCACTCTGAACACATGAATATTAGCACTCATGCTCTAATTGATAATATCTACAGTCCTATCCATACCAATGGGAGAATGTCAAACCTTTGCTAGATATGTGGAAAACTGACAGCTGAAATTCAAAAGTGGAATCATAAAGCTTACTTCTCAGACACCCTTCCCAAGCAAAATTCTCTCCATATTTTCTCATTATTCTAAAGATTCTTTTCTGCTAATATATGTGAGTACGCACGTATGAAATGCCTATCACATGTATGCAATGGGTGAGACCATCCATGAAGGAAAGTTCTTATTCTTTCCTGTTCCAGTTCGTAAGATGTTTTTCAGCTATGTAAAAATTCATTTTCAGTGAGACAAAATAAATAATATGTACAGATTTTATCTACATTAGTATTTTATCCAGAATAATGTGCTTTCTTAGTGAATCCTCCAATAGTTCCTACTTAGAATATATTTGCTCACTCTGCAGTTTTGTGCAGGCAAACTGCATACCTTTAGGAGTGACATATCAGATATATACAAAATGCTTTATAATCTGTGACAGGGTCCAAAATAATGATTAGTCTTTCAATTGGTATCAAATACATATTAAAGGGAAAACAAATCGTTCAAACAAATCTAGTTTAATGTAACCAACATCTATTTCAATCCACTTATAAGTGTGCCAAACACTTATAAGACAATAATAAGAAGATTCTTTCACTCACAGAAACATGCAGACATGGATGGCACTTAGATAAGCAGTCTTTGACTGTTGCTTTGAAAAGCCCTTTAGAGCATACAAACTAGTACTACAGAGTTTAGAGCAGGAGAGTGAACTAAGATAGAATAAAAAGCCAGAAGGAAACAAGTTAGTGGTGTATTACTATCTGTATCTTCACCAATTGGGAAGAAATGTATGAAGGAATGGCCAAAAGTAAGTTGTTCTTTCTTCTCCAAAGAAAAACAAAGGAGTGAGTTTATGAGATGTTTGTCATACATAAGAATGCATTGAATCTGTGAGAAAATTTTCAGCAACATTTTCTAGGACAGCCTTCTTCAGAATACATTTTTTTCCTTTTTTTTTTTTCTCACACTATGATTTTGGAAACAACATTCAGAAAGTAGTCAGTAAACTGAAACATCTGTCTGCACTTACAGAATATTTGCTTCACAGCTTGAAGTTTAGACTCCATACATCTCTTCCTTTATGTGTCAACAGCATAACAAAAATTATACCTACCAATTTACATCTCCTTAACAAACAGACATACTCCTGTGGTCTATGGCAATATTCTTGGGACTATTTTAGTATTCTTGTCGAGGAAATGGGTCTTCTTATAGTTTTTTTATTGTGGAGAAAATTTTCTATAGCTTGTCTTGAAACATTGCCACTTGTTTATTATTTTCTGCTTGCTATCCTTGAACAAACCATTAGTTTTGTAAGCCAACACAGATGTGTTGTTCTTTTGTCAGAAATGTAGACACCAAGAACAGTATAAATGGCCTTCAGAACTGGTATAGGTTGTCATAACTCAGCTAAAACACTGCACAGTTCTTACTTCACCAGTTGGGAAAAGTCTGTGGCATATATCACAGGTACCTTCATTTTCAGGAAACAAAGTTTATAAGGAAAACTTTGCTTCTAACATAAAATATGAAATAATACAAATATAGATTACATATTAATAATTGATGTGTCCATTCACCTTAGCATGCTTCCCAGCCTAGCATGCTTCCCAGAAATTCAGTGAATGTTTTCTGATTTGAACAGGGGGTTTTGGTGAGCAACTGAAATCTACAAAATACATATTTAAATGTTGCATAAACTCTACTGAAATTTACGGCACATGGATATCTTTAAAAACACTGAAGAATTGGTCCTAATTGAATGGAATAACTTTTTTTTTACGTTTCTGGGATACCAAAGGCCATGGCATGGCTGGCTATAGCACTTCAGTGTGAATAATTGAATAATTCCAAATGCTAATTGAATAATTCCAAAAGCTTAATTGGGTTATTAAAAAAAAAAAAAAAGACATTTAATACTAATCTATTCAGCACACTGAGTACCAGTCAAGAGAAATATCTACTTCTAGAACTACTTTTATAGGATGCTAAATCTCCTTCTAAAATATCTGCCAGTGACAGAGCAGGTGAGTTACCCTTTAGAAGTGTCATTTTCCTCTCATTGATTATTCAAGCAACTAGGTACCATGCAGGCATCCAAAAAGGGATATATCAATATCATATATATAAAAGAGATATAGATATATCTTTTATCTATATATTTATATAGATATATCTATAAATATAGATATAAAAGAAAGTTGTTTTCTTTTTCAAAAACTAAATATCTTTAATACAAGCCAGTCTCTAGAGTTCAAAGGTAAAACATGATTAAGACAATACCAAAGTACTTTGTTTAATGAATATATCTTTAAGAAACTATTAAAAATGTTTAAACAACCATGAGGAGGTTGATGAACATCAGTGAAGGTACTATTCTGTTAGATTCTCTGTATATCACCAATTGAACTGAGTGTATGGGCTCTCTTGTGCTTCTGGAATGTCCAGTGTAAAACTTATCTTCTGTCTACAACTGCTCTCATTTTAAATTAATTGCATTGCAATGAATAGCATTGGATTTTATTGTCACAATTATTTACATTGAAAGCATAAACCTCTTTTCATAAACTAATGTAAGCAATTCTTTACAGGACTTTTCAGCACATGGGAGGCTGTTGTCTGTTTCTGATGAATACATTCCACACTCTGGTTGTCCCTTTAAATATTGTAGAGCAATAGAAGTTTTTAAAGTTGAAACACTTCCATTTTAAGAAAAGTGCTTTTCTAGCACTTACAAATGTTAACTGTATTCTCTGCTGACTTATTCTTCCTGAAAGTCTTTTCTGGCTAATAGGAAGCCATGATTAGCAAAGACAAGATCTACAGTGTATTTTTTCTGACTTAACAGACAACACTATTTGCTTTTCAGGTTGGTTTAGATAAGACTTAGCATATCTACTCTTTGTGCTAAATTATTTCAAAGAATAATAATTACTCACATCAGGAAGGAGGAGACTGAAAATATTTAACAATATTTATGTGTGTTAAGTTTTTGAGGCATCCAAGTTAGAAGCATAGATGGCCTAGATTCCATGCATAAAGATTAAAAAAGATAGGTCATCCTGCAAGATTTTGAGAACCAGATCATCACAACTGTACTTAGAACATACAGTTACTGTGCCCCCAGATCAGATGCTGTAATAAAATACTAAATATGGTGCACTTAATAAAGATCTTAAATCAATCTAAGCCTAAGTACAGAAGGAGTCCAAGATTTATATCTTTGAAAACCCTTGTTCTATTTTTTAAAAAAGGCATGAATTCCTCAACTGCATGCCTCTACACTGAACTATGCCTTTCTGAAAGTCATGCCAACCACATGTACAACATTTCTAGATGAAAAATTTCTATTACTTATTAATGCTCCTTTATCTACCTATAATCCTTACTCTATTGTTTTAGATTTGAGAATGTTTTAAAGTATAGACATCATTGGAAGAACAATAAATAAATACAAACTGTGCCTAAGGCTTATTTGCCTGAATATTTACAGCAAATTCTGATTCAATGAAAGGATTTCTATTTATACCAGCAACAGCTGAATTAGGCCATAATATGAAACAAAAATAACAGTCTCATGTAAAATGCTAAGTGGTATGGCTTTTTTTTTTTTTTTTACATGAGACTGTTATTTTTGCCAATACTTTCAAATTCGTTGACTAAAGAAAATGAATTTACCTGAATAAAAGTCACTGAGTTTTGATCTTTTATGAACATATTTATGTGGAATATCCCTAATAGCAAGTAAATGAGATTAAATATAGTTACATGTGCTTATGAATGGATTTACATAAAAATGCAAATCTACAAGCACAGAAAAATTTCCACTTTAATAAAGATATTAGATTAATTGCTATATCCTTTATAGAAGTGTTTTTGTTACTTTGATGCTGCTAAACCCTCGAGAAAACCTTTTAATTTATGGAACTAGTAATTTTTTAAAGGATCTACTTGAATCATGGCCTAGATTGAATTCACAGTAACTAAGATCATTAAGACCTTTCTGTTTTCCTATTCATTTTTAATTGAAAATTTTTTTAATATTTTTGTTTTAAAAGTGCAAATTAATAGCAGGTTATTTCCATATTAATTTCAATATTAATGAAAGAGCACAAATTAATTATACTTCTTTGTATGAAAACAAAAATTTCGAAAAATCCAAAATATGTACTAAGTTTAGTAGCTATCCCTTGAGATAAACAAATGTGCACAAACCTAATCATGTACAAAAAACCCCATATCCACAAGTTAAAAACAAAAACAAAAGAAAAGATATAAACAAAACAAAACAAAAAAAAGTGAAAGTTCCCAAGGTGATTCAATTACTTAGAGAAACCATGATTTTTGTGTCACAGGATTAGAATTGGAGAGGAAGATAAGACTTGTTTATTGTGTAGATGACAATTGACAGCAGAACCATTTATTTTCAGTAGCCTGGGAAATTAAAAACTTACCTGCAATTGACTCAGTAAATTGTTATTGTTATTAGATTACTTTTCCTAAATATAGCATAATTAATATTGGCATCAGCAGTTTATGTTTACCACTGTTATCTAATCACTGAGGGATGTATAGTTCCCCAAACTTCTACACAAATTTGGGTATGGGAAGTCTCAAGCATAAACGTTAAAGGAGCTGAAGTAAAAAACCTGATCTATAGCCTACCTAGACATATATATATCATAGATGTATGTTTATTTGTCAAAACATGCATACATGACCACTCACATGCATACATTTTGTGTGACTTTTAGTTTGAGTGAAGAGCTGGAAAGCCATTTTGTTGTTAAATGCAGCTGTACAGACAAAGCATGTAATCGAAACATTATTTTTTCACGCTATTTCTAATTTTTTTTTTTTTTTTGTATTATACTGTGCCATTAAACTTTCTGGTTCTGATTCATAATTGCTTCATGCAGATGCAACCTGATGACATATCAGAGAATGCCATTGGGGCCTTATTGTGTACCTGTGTTTGTAATTGTATTCAACACATTTCTTCCCTCTCCGCACTGATATACATACATATGTATATTTTTATAATTCATGTTCACGTCCTTCCATTGTGAAGAGGTTTTTTTTGCAGCTGCAGAAGAAAAGCAGGGTATCAGACCTTCAGCTCATCCTGTCAGCTATACGAATGAATGAAAATCTTGCTACAGATCCCAGAGTTCATTTGAAGTGGGTATTTTAGTTTTGACAGTTGTTTTCCTGTTTTGGAAAACTTACTGCTCCTGAAAGCTTTTCCTTAGAAAATTCCTCAGAATTTGAAGCATGGAGAAAATATATTAAGGGAGCATACTATTATTTTCGATCTATATTCTTTACTCTTAGTGCAAAAGATTTTCCTGTAACTTTTTATTACCTCTGGTCTTTTCTTTTGCATCACCCTATTCTCCTGTCCACTATTCAATACTCATACTAACAGAACTCCCCTCTGCACCAACTTTATTCTTGCTGACTTTCTGCAAGAGAGATGCTACTTCCAAGTTTAAGCTGTTACAATCAGCTAAAAGAAAGAAACCAGAGTTCTTTATTGTGATACTGAACTCTGAGCCCAGCTCCTCATTTTTAACTAGCAAATACTGACCAACAGAAACTACATACTTCAGTAAGAAGCAGCTTAGTTTGTAAAATGAGTAGTAGCCAGCTGAGGAACACAGTGGGGCCCATGCAGATGCAACAGAAGAACATTTCCCTGTGTATTTTCAGACAGAACAAATTCTTAGTTCTGCCTAGAACTGAGAAAGTAAAAGGTAATTATTGTGAATTCTTAACCTATGACAAAATGGAAGTTGCAGGGGGTATAAAATTGCATATTGGAAACTGAAAAGACTGGTAAAAAAGTTATTTGTAAACTGAGAGATTAAAAACAGTGCATGATTCTTATTTATGCCAACTGGTTTTAAATACCTCATATGGTTCGACGAATTTAAAAATAATGGGAAAAAATCTACAAAAAAAATTAAAGAATACATTTTCTGGACTGATTATTCTATTTAAAACCAGTTTTAATATTTTGTATTTTGATTTTTTTTTAAGCCATACTGTAAACAGACAATTATTAATAGCCATACAGTTCATCATGTTGCACACATAGATTTATGTAAATAGATCCCTACCTCAATGCCCAGAAGATGGAATAGGTTTTTATGTAGATGATTTGACACTATAAAATAGGGCAGAATTGGATTCACATACCTATAAATCTTCAATAACAATCAAACATGGGGTAAAACCATTCAGTTGTGTTTCTCAGAGTGAAAAATAAGAGAGACAACAGAACAGTCAAGACTTAAACATAAGAGGATGTGAAAGACCATAATTAATATAATGTAAAGATGTCCTATATTGTGCTTATTAAACATGTGCTGTCTCCTTAAGAATGAGAGCTGAGATATCTAAAATAACAGTCAAGCCACTTCCAGTAGTACTTCACAGTTCCTGGACAGTGGGCCAGCATAAGATGCCCAGAGTTCCCACATCCAGGGATGTGGTCAGAATGGGAAATTCCGTGATGCAGCTCTACAGATAACTCCCCACAGTACCCATGCTATGCACAAGTCAGAGGGAATTAACTAATTGGAAATGTTTGACTTTTAGCTTCAAAGTCATAGTGGGAAGGAGTAAGTAATGGTGGCAGCAATTCAAATCTTAAAACTGTTCCAAAAGGTAGAACGTACATGAAAGAATTAACAAGCTATAGAAGCATCTCAGTGATTCCCTGTATCCATATCATATGGAGTAACTAATTCCTATACAGAGAGAAATAGCTCAGGTCATAAAAGAAGCAGTGGTTCATGTCAGTCAGTGCTGACCATTTATCAAAAGGTGATACAAATATATCTTTCTAAACAGGAATCAGATTTTAATTTTTTGTATGAATGTTCCTCTACAGATATAATACTCTTTTGAGTTATAAATCTACAAGATAGATGGCTTTCTTAACACTATCAAAGCCTGGACAGAATGATTCCAACTCCAGATGAGGACATGTAATAAAAAGAGGTATCTCAAAATGTTTGTTTCTACTTTTGGATGAACAAGTCTAGTCAATATAGTCAGCATATTCCTCTAATTAGCCAGAACTTTTTAACTAATCACCCACTAGATCAGGATTGGTTGCCCAAACACAGGGATCTAGTGCCAGAGGAGACACTGAGTGGGCAATAGGTTTTATGGAACGGCAGCTAATGGTCAGGTGGGATACTCTAGCATATTTCAAGTGACTCCAAATGCCAAAGTCTCAAGGATTGGTTCAGACCTTTTTGGACAAACTGAATTGTTTCACAAGTTACACAGACTGTACCGAGATGTGCAACAATTGTAATGGAGTTTAGATATTACAGAGTAGTTTCAGACAGTTAGAAATATAAAAGTGGATAATTTAATCTTGAGCTTAATCTGAAGCAGATGTGATTCACCTGTCTAAAAACAAACTTGCAGTGCCATTTCAGTATCCTGTCTACCTTCCAGTTGCTTCTTCAGAGAGAAATTTATCTGATTAGGACTTATGTTACATCTGTCATTGTCTCATGGCTCTCAGACACCTCTGAGTGTACTGAAGTATACCAGATATTTAGGAAACAGATGCCAGCATACCTCTGTGTCTTTAACCTCATATGTAAAGAAAGAAGAAAAAGCAAATACAAGGAAACATAAGTTACTCTAGAGCAAACTCTGGTAACAAATATATAAATAAGAAATGTAAAATAGTGTCAAATTATAATGGTTTGGGTCGGGGACCCCTGGTGGCCTAGCGGTTAAGATGCTGGTCTCTCAGCGCCAAGGCCGCAGGTTCGAATCCCGGTCCT
>JAWWLV010000121.1:87129332-87153035 GCA_035041135.1 Platyrinchus mystaceus | reverse complement strand
AAAGTTGGTTAATGAAGATTTCCTTTTTTGTTAAAAATTCCATAATGATGCCCTTTTTCCCAGAAATAAAAAAAAAAAATCCAAACCCTATCAATGATGTCAAAACAGCTTCAGCTGCTGTTCCTTTTTAACTATACATTTTCAGTAGATATAGTACAATCCTGAGTCTTCTGTATCGAGCAGAACATAACCTGCATTAATGAGAATGAAAGCAATTACTTGTACTGTTGGAACAGCTCATTAAACTTCTTTTTTTCCTTTTTTTTCCCTTTTTTTTAACCACAGAATTGAGTGGTGTACCATTGGAACAATTAAGGCATTGGTGAATTATAGGCATTTATCTGAAACCTCCTTGTATAGACAGATATAACAGGTCATTCTCTCATTTTTCTTTTCTGTCCATGCTAATACCTCCTACATCTGTTCAAGCACTGACTTGATTAACTTAATTAACTGAAACTTTTTTAAGGCCTCAGTAGTTTCTGTGTAACAGATGTGACACAATATATTTGATCTGTTATTCTTACATTCATTCTAATTATGTACTTATTCCTTTTCTATCTCTGCATAAGTCCTATTAGAACTATACTGGCATGCCACACAGACACAGGTTTGATGACTTGCAACTTAAAAAAGCTGTTCAAATGTTTTTTCAATGTGTCAGATATGTCAAGAGTTTAGTTTGCCCACTGTGAATAAGAAAACATTAAAAAAAATATGGCATCAAATAGGCTCATAATACTTACAGTTCCACTTATTTGGTATAAATAGATGATAATATTTTTGTGTTGATTTCTCCTGGGTGCATATGGGTTCCAGGAATGGAAGACAGTTACATTAGAATGCTAATGGTATTCTTGCCATGGAGGAGTTCTTTAAAATAATAGTATCTACATTTTAATAGCAGACATCAGTCAGTTCTTCCCATGAATGTGGAAAGTGTCCTACCAAACTACTTTGTTGTCAATAAGGTAGGGAATTCATTATGTCCTATAATCTCACCCTACAATTCTTGCTTAGAAAGCTTAATTATATGTAAAGTTCTTCAGAGGTGCCTACACTAGCATGAGAATCAGTCTCACCTTAGGCTTATACATCACCTATCTGTATAGACATAAACATTGTGTTTACACATGCTGATAGTATTTTACTTTATCTTGTACACCCACAACACTTGATTGTGTAAATTTGGTAGTGCTGTTATCTGTGCAAATTAATCCAGTAATAGGTAAAATTCCAAAACCTAAGCTAAAATCACAGAATCACAGTGGTTAGAGCTTCATAATCCTCCAGAAGGAGTATACTATTGCTAATAGAGTGCTTTCTGCTACTTCAGAAAAAAAAGGTTTCGTTTAGGTCCTACATCATGTTAATATTTTCATTAAAGACACCGACAGTGGGATTGAGGGCACTCTCAGCAAATTTGCAGAAGACACCGAGCTGAGTTGTGTGGTTGACATTTTGGAGGGAAGGGACCTTGACAGCATTGAGAGAGGGGTCTGTGCAAACCTCATGATGTTCAACAAGGCCAAAGTGCAATGTTATGCATGTGAGTCTGTGCAATCCCAAGCACAAATACAGGCTGAGGAGAGAATGGATTGAGGGCAGCCCTGAGAAGAACTTGGGGATGCTGCTTGACAAGAAGTAAAACATGATTTGCCGATGCATGTTTGCAGCTTGGAAAGCCAACCACAACCTCTGTTGGATCAAAAGAAGCATGGCCAGCAGGTTGAAGAGGGTGATTCTCCCCTCTACTCTGCTCTGGTGAGACTCACCTTGAGTACTGTGTCCAGCTCTGAAGTCCTCAGTCCAAGAAAGACATGGACCAGTTGGAATGGGTCTAGAGGAGAGCCACAAAAATGACCAGAGAGCTAGAACACCTCTCCTACAAGGAAAGGCTGAGAGAGTTGGGGTTATTGAGACTGGAGAAGAGAAAGCTCTGGGGAGACCTTATTGCAGCATAAGAATGGGCGACATGAGAAAGGGGCACATGAGAAAGGGGCACATAAGAAAGATGGGGACAAACTATAGGGTAAGACCAGTTGCAATAGGAGACATAACTGTATGCTCTGGTGTGGGGTTCCCCAGACACTACAGTGTCAGTATCTGCTCTACCATCATCCTCTATGAGCTGCAGAGACCTAGGTCTACTATGATGGAGCTCATGCACTTACTAGATTAATCATTTTGTATAACCCAAGCAATGTTGCATGATCCAACACACTGAAACTGGTCTTAGGTTACTCTCATGGCAGTCCTGACAAAACTAACTTGACTTAGTGCAAGATCTCTCAGATGTCTGTGAACTCAAAAGTGCAGCTAATATACATTTATTCTCTTCTCATTTAACCTTATCTTATGGTGAATTATCCTTTTTAGGAATCTATTACAAGCTTAAATTTCTTTGAATTTAAATTCAAGCTTTTCGGATCTTTTTGGAGATTTGTGGACAGATACAAAATGACCAGAGGAATTTTCTAAGGCCTATTAAGTAGGGCAAATAGGTCACACTCCTAAAGTATCACATAATACATAATCCCATTGTGCATACTGGACTGTATTTAGAGGTTTCTATGTTGTTTCTATTTAGAGGTTTTCCAGGAGCTTCCCATTCATTTCAATGAGCACCAGAAGCAGGAGCAGACCCCTATAGGCTGTTGATTCAAGTACTGCAGAATGAAAAGCAAGACCTATTTCTCTGCCCAATACTTGTTTCTCTTTTTATAAGTATTTAATTAGTATTTGGTACCACAGCAGTTTACTCAGTATGAGGAAGATATCTCTAAAGAATATTAAACCTCTGAGCTACTGTTTTTCAAGGCAGACTTCCCCTAAAAGTTCTTATATATACAGCTTTGCATGTGGAGGCATTAAAATAATTATCTTAGATTGTAACTAAATTACCAGATGATTCAAATCATACTCTTAACGATAATGTATTCTATTTGATGTTTAGTATCCCACTTGTTTAGCTTTAAAAGAAATATTTTCTATAATCACCTATAATTTTTATTACAATTACATTTAACTGTGCTAAAGAAGATTTCTCCCTAGAGTACTGCTGCTTTTAAAAATAATTGATTTTTTGTTTAGGTAATTGATGTTTTCCCCACTTAACGATTGGAATTTGAGATTTGTCCTGTGTGTTTGGAGAGGCATAACTGTGCTTTTACCTCTATACACTCAAACAAATCTTATCACCAGGTCAGATGTAAAGTACTAATGATTTTAAGTGAGATTAAAAAAGATTTGCAGGGTATAAAATAGAATATCACAATGAAATACAATTTTTCAGGAGCTATTGAAAAGTTTACAATTATGAAGGCACTTACTAACAAGTTACATCTCTAAAATATAGGATGACTGCCAGGGCCCTGAGGGCACTGCTAGGACATAATGTCCCTGCTCACTTCCTGCCCTGAGGCTCCCTCCGCCTGCCTACAGCCCAGAATCCCATGTCAAACACCCCAAGCCATCAGTCATTGCCCCACTAACACCACAGCAGAGCTGATATCCAGTCCCCCACAGCCCTGCCCTGCTTGGCCACAGGCCCTGCTGAGCTGGGCACACTTATGGTCCCATTTCCTTGCCCAGCCTTAGCCTATCCCCATCCCTGGGAAAGCACCAGTGACCCTGGCTGCCCTGCTCCTGCCTATATAACTATAGTACAAATTCTAGTTAGAAATTATGCCTGCAAGATTCCATATCTTAAAGCTCCAGGCACAGACATTTCTTTATGAAAGGAGGGAGTTTTTTGCCATTCGTTGAATACCTCTTATGTAAAACTTCAGTACTTGCCTAACGATTGTCAGCAGTGGAGTGATAGACAGAGACAAGCAGGAGGCATCAGTATCCGCAATGAAGAGTGGGAAGGAAAAAAACCAACAATTTACTAAAACCAGCCTCACTGGTCTTCATTTCTGTTTGTTTTGGTTTAACCCCAGATGGCAGCTAAGCCCAACATAGTCAGTGGTTCACTTCCCTGCAGTGGGATGGGGGATACACTCTGAAGTGTAAAAGAGAGAAAATTTTTGGGGTGATATTAAGACAGTTTAACAGGTAAATCAAAAGCTGTGCATGCAAGCAAATCAAAACAAGGAATTAATTCACTGCTTCTCATGGGCAGGCAGGTGTTCAGCCCTCCTCAGGAAAGGGAGGCTGTATTAGATGCAGTGGTTCCTTGGGAAAACAAACACTATAAAACTGAACAAGCCCCTTCCTCATTCTTATCCACAGCTTTTATTACTGAGCTGGATATCACAGAGTATGGGATACCCTTTTGGTCAGCTGAGATCAGCTTTCCCAGCTGTGTCCCCTCCCAAATTCTTGCTCACCCCCCCTCCTACTGGCTGGCAGGGCAGAATGAGAAACAGAAAAGGCTTTGATGTTCTGCAAGCACTGCTCAGCAAAACCTTAAAAATCCCTACTCAGTGCATGCAGTTTTCACCACAAATCCAAAATATAGCATCACAAAAGCTACTATGAAGAAAAAATAGCTATCCTAGCCAAAACCAGTAAACTGTTTAAAAAGCAATGGATCTAAATTACTTTTCAAATAAAATGAAAACCCTACATCTGCCCAATAGATATATCTTTTCTTAGTTAATATGCAGGTCAGAACAATTTACTGAAAAGTCTCACAGAAATCATAAATAAAAGCTACTCTCTTCTCACTAAAATTATGTACTGATGTATTAATAGCATCTGTACCTGAACTTGTGTTCTTTAACAAAAAGGAAAAAACTTACTCTATACACATCTTGGAATATCAAGAGGAGGAAACATAGTTGCAGGAATTGACAACCACTGAAAACTACAGCTTTAAAGCTTTTTTGCCTTTGGATTAAAACAAGGAGAAAAAACACCATTCCTCACTGCCATTAGCTAGAATTTAATCAGTGTGGTATTTAACTGATTTATATTCAGGTTTGTTCTTTAGAGCCAAGTATTCTCCCAACATGTGAATTGTCTTTTCCAGTTTTGGTCAGGGGAGACAGGCATTAGGATGTGCAAACTTATTGCTTCCAATCTCAAAGAATCAAGTGGTTATACCTTTGAAATGAAGAGCCATCAGTGGCAATATCATTAGTAAAGTAACCCTTGCACAGTTTCATAAAATAGAACTCTTCCACTTTAGTCCCTTTGCAAACCATACCAAGTTCAAAAGACATGGCTATGTAGGCAACATAGCCATGCCTTTGGCATGTTTTAATATAGAAAATCCACTCAGATTCACAGAAGATAAATAAAAAATGGAACACTGTGAGTATTACAGTGTGTAAGCACAGTTCAACTCAGATTTCTACCAGAAAATTTGAGAATCTAGTCCAACACTTTGAACAAACTGGGTGGTAAAATGCCCTGCGTTCTTTCAGTGCCTGTACGTAAGTTATCCATTTGATATTATAAAAGAAAAATAAATTTTTAATTGGTGACTCAGAAAATCTCTTCAAAATTGTTCTTATGGTTGGGTAAATCCTCAGGATTTTTTTTTCCCCAAATATATCCAAATATTAACATTTCTGGCATGTTTACATTTAAAGTGACTTTGAAAATGGACTTCCTACAGCAAACATATCCTTCTCTAAACATCACTACTTTGATGCTTTTGTGCCCTCATGTAAGCTTTTTAAGCATAGACAATTAAGAAAAAGCCAAATTAGTGCTTGCTCAGAATTCTGTGAAGGAGACTAGTGACCAGATTCATCATAAGTAGTGCATCACTGGCAATAGCCCAAAAAAAGGTGTGAGATATAAATATGTATTGCTACCAAGAAAAGCACTTGTAAAGCATAGTGGGACAGGAACATTTCACAGTTTTTGTTCTGTTTTGACTGCGTATTTGGGAAATGAAAATGAGAAAGTTGGAAAAAAAAGTAGAAGAGAAACAGTGGTGACAGAATCAAATACAGATTTGACACTGAGTAAGCTCAAGGTGTGTAGACTTAAGAAGATTTTGGGTTTATGGAGCTATTCTTCATAATGAAACAAAGAATCACTGTGTTTTTTCTTAAGAACAATACAGAACACTGCAGATATAACTAGGTGCATTCATACCTTAGAGGTATGATCCAGAAGTCCAGGTGAAGTCTTCTTGTGGAAGAATTCTCTCAGCTAATCATGAAATAAGACTTGGTAAACTGCAATCAGAAATCAGTATGTTTCAGTTCATGACCCAAAATATACAGAAGTCTTCCTCTTACTACCTGTCTGCAGTAAACAGAGTGTCAAGGTGCAAATTGGTTTTGACAGTATCAGATACTTGTAGACTAAGAAGATTGGTCAGGGGAGTTTCCTGGATAAAAACTGAGGTATTTGCGTCTAGGTGTTTAAACTCTGGTAGAATGATCTCAGCCCAGAAATAAAATTAAGACAGTATATTGTAGTAAGATTAATTTTAAATTATACAAATAAATCATCACAGAAATTAGTATTAGAATTTATCAATAATTATGTATTCATGAAAAATATATTTCAACTCCTCTGCTGAGATACAATATTATTGTTTACTGTGCACTGTAACTAAATTAAATGCAGCAGTGTTCTGTCTATGTCCCCAAATAAAATGTAATGAAAACAAGATTAAAATATGCTTTTTAGCCACAGTGATTTATGTCACATTCATTGAACTTAACTTATCTATAAGTAAAAACTACCAAGAGTAAATCCCTAGCTAGTTCCTATAGAACTGCCTTATTAAAATAACATGATGTAATCTACAAAAGTATTCATTCTTGTTATATACTTACTTACTTTCTAGCTGCATCTGTTCTGCACTAAGTTTTCAAGCAGAAGGAAATCGGGGATTTACAGATAGTCAGTAAAACTCCAATATTTAGTGTACAATGCAAACTCCTGCAATTTAAAAACAAAGCTTATTTTTCTGAAAGGCTGAAAGAGTAAGGTTATTTTTAGTTTTGCAGCTTCGGATGCTGAAGCCTGAAGTTTGATGCAGCTTTACAGTTTCTAATCCAAAATACTTATTAGTACATTGGTCATATACTTCAAATACATAAAGTGAACTAAAGTATCTAACATAAGAACAGCTTTCTAATGCGAAAAATAATCACTCACTCACACCCAAAGACAAAGAAGCACCAGACATAATGTATAACAAAAATCAGCAACAATCAACTCAGTGCATCACAGACTTCACAAAATATTCAATTCAATATGAACCAGCTCCTTTGTCAACAAACTAGATAATATTATTTTATGGCAGCACAAAATTGTATAAGGCATAGCTATACTTATTTCCAGTTTGAATGGCATGCTTGGATATGTAAGCAATTATTTATTAACAACAATTAAGTAGAAATAAGACACTAGTATTCACTGTCTGTATGACATGGGGAGTTTATTGCTATAATACTATGTTTTGTTCTAGTGCCCTTATCTTGAAATGGAAGTTAACAAATTGGAAAGACATCTGTGAGCAATAAAAATGTAAGATTTTTACAATTAGTTTTTCCATGAGATGGAGGCAGTTGCAATCTTATAAGATCATCTTTTCCTGCTGAACAGGTTTTTCTTAGCATAAAAGGACAAACTATAGCCAAAAAGCTGTATGCTCCTGTTTAAAAAAATAAAATTCTGGACTGGAAATTGGGAAATTTTAAACAGCTGTTTAAAATGAGTCAGGAGGTCATGCAAGATTATCATAACAGCTTTCTCTGACAGTAAGACCTGCCACCCAGTGTATGAATTATCAGAGGACACATGCAGAAAATTAAACTGAAGTTTAGTTTTCAACTGCTTTCAAAGACTTCAGGAAGATAAATTACTCCACATATTCAGGGCTAAGCTTATATAACTAACATGTCCTGAGTGATAAGGATGGTACATTCACACAGTCTGGTAAATGAACCTGCTTTGCATCAAAGTAGGAATAGAGGATTTTAATTTGGTCTTGGGAATTAAAAAACATGATTAGCCAGAAAAACAGCTATAACTCCAAAATAGGTTTTCCTTCTTAGCCAAAGGCAGGAGGAGTTATTCAGTAAAACTGTTTTATCAGTTATATTACCTGTAACTGAAAACAGGCACACATTCAGTGCTACTTTGGATGAATTTTTAAAGACTGTGAATGTAAAGTTCCTATCAAATAACTGCTTGATGGTGATGAATTATGCCTGTGATTACAGTAAGGAACCTGATTTGTTTGGAGAAACTGAATTAAATTTTGAACATTATGTTTGATACCTGCTCAATATTTCATATTATAATTTGTAGATTATTGATAGACTTTGGTCATCTTTATCTTGTACAGATTGTAAACAGCTCATTCAGATTTTCATTTTCATTGGGCCAGATCACTGGAGAAATTTATTTATGTGCCTGTGAGCATACATAAACTCAATTTTCTCATGCTTTCACTAGAAGGGTGTTACTAACACATTGTACCAAGATGCAACATTATTTACCATCGTTCCACTTTCTTGTATGGGAAACACAAAGTACCTTAGGAAAGAAAGACTTATGCACTGGTAAGAAACACTCTTAGGATACATTTTACCTATTTAATGATATTTAAAGCTGGATTAAAAATATTTAAAGGGAAATTAAAAAGAAATCTATTATAAATTTAAGACATTTTAACATGTATTAAAATAGTAAAATAGTATAAAATACTGCCCTTGCTTGGAAGATATGTGATCTCACTATATTTACTGGAGCTCCGTATGACATATAAAATACCACAACATTGTACAGAATTATGAGTTTTAGTAAATGTATGTCTAAAATTACCGCCCTTGAACTTATTGTGTCAGTCACAAGTAAGTAAAGTGCATGCTAAACTTGAGAGGGAGTTACAACTTCGAGTTGGGCCACATCAAGGGACTGCTATACCTTCACAGAGTTTTGTTTAGGTCTTTTTTTCTTCCTCTGAGTTTACCAAAAGTATAGAAGTCAGATGCAAAACTTCGAGTTAATGACAGTTTGTGACAACAAGTTTCAAAATGGAAGATGTCAGCATCTGAAGATTTGATTTGTATGCACCTCTGCTAAGATGCTGTGTTATAGAATAATAGAATCATTTAGGTTGAAAAAGACCTTTGTGATCATAGAATTCAACCTTTGATTGATTGCCACCTTGTCAACTATACAGCACTAGGTGCCACATCCAGTCATTTCTTAAACACCTCCAGAGACGGTGACTTAACCACTCTTCCGATGAAGAAATTCTTTCTGATGTCCAAGCTGAACCTCCCCTGCTGCAGCTTGAGGCTGTGTCCTCTTGTCTTGTCCCTAGTTCCCTAAGAGAAGAGACCAATCCCCACCTGGCTACAACCTCCTTTCAGATAGCTGTAGAAAGTGATAAGGTCTTCCATGAGCCTCTTTTTACCCAGGCTAAACAACCCCAGCTCCTCCAGCCACTCCTCACATGATTTACTCCCTAGACCTTTCATCAGCTTCACTGCCCTTCTCTGGACATGCTCCAGCAGCTCAATGTCTTTCTTGTAGTGAGGGACCCAGAACTGGACGTAGGATTTGAGGTGTGGCCTCACTAGTGTCAAGTACAGAGGGACAATCACTTTTCTAGTCCTGCAGATCATATTATTTCTGATACAGCCCAGGATGCCACTGGCCTTCTTGGCCACCTGCACCCACTGCTGGCTCATGTTCAGTCACTGCTGACCAGCACCCCCAGGTCCTTTTCCACTGTGCAGTTTTCCAGCCCCTCTGCTCCCAGCCTGTAGTGCTGCCTGCTGTGTGGCCAAAGTGACCAAAGTATGGCTATAACTGAAAGAAAACTAATAGGATTTTTTACTTTAAGAATAAGAAGTACTGGGTACTCCTGAACCTTTTGGTACTTTTTTTTTTTTTTTTTTTAAGTGACAGTTTATCTCACAGGATGAACTAGTTTAAAGTTTTAATCAATAGCTGAAAAATTTTACTTTGTTTGCTCTTGGTGAAAATTTGCAACTACAATACATACAGCAGGATTCTTCAAGAAAGGATTTAAAAAAGAATTTCCTAACAGTAGTCTTGATACTAGTTTGTGTTTCTCTTGATCAAAATAATGAAACACTTGATTTAAATATGTAAGTTAATTAAAACTGGATTAGGTTCAGTATTGAAGCAGTGAAATTAAGATTGAGGTTATATAAATTCTGGTATTGCTGTGCCTCTGTTAAATCTTACAAATAGTTATGAATATACACATGTGCATACATGTTTATAATTCATTTTGTTATCTCTGACATTTACTTTTACAAGATATTTGGAAATAATTTAGAGAACAGCCTTTAGGCCCAACACTATCATACATATGCACAATAAGCAAGACTCATTTTGGGTTAATTTCAAGTATTTTCTAGGTTGAGACTTAGGGGGATTTTTTTAATTAAACATTTATAGTGGCTACAAAAAAAAAAAAAGGAAAAAAAAAATTACCACTGGATCTGATTTAATCCATGATAGTAAACTATATATATTTGCAGCAAGGAATGTCCTGAGATGTGAATTTCAAATCTTTTCCTCAAATACTGTTTCAAAGTGCCTTAGCTCAACAGTAAGATTATTCTTCCTGCTAATATAGAAACAGAATCTACAATATTTCAGAACTATTCAGATATTGTTTCCAAGAGATATTTGTAATCACAAATAAAAATGGTTGGTTTATTTTAATAAATATGAGAAAGCTCTTTCATTAAACAAATGCAAAAATCTGAAAAATCTGGTTAATTTGTGAACAAGTTTATCTGGATGGAGTTTCTCCTTAAAAACTAGAGTGACTGCCTTATCAATTTAGCTGAATATTATTATATTTTAGCTTTTTTCTTTTTAATTAACCACCTCTTCCCTTTCTCTCCCTCTTTTCATTTTCTCTCACTCCTTATTGTTTTTCTCTTATCAGAATCACCCTTTCCACATTTCCTTCTGGACTGAAAATATTTGTTAAAAATGGTAAATATTGACAAACAGTTCTAATTCGATAAAAGTAATATTTTCTTAACCATCTCAATCATCCAAGTGTTCTTAAAATAGGAACTCCTTGTATTGAATTTCCTATGCAGGATCTTGGTTTTATAAGTTTACATGAGCACTAAGTATCCCATCCACTTGAACAAATTTTTGTTCTATAGATATTCTGGAATCCTAAGAGTTAATCTGAAATTGTCAATCTTGAAAACCCTGTAGAATATATGCAGAACTTTGAAAGTAGGTCAAATATCATAAAAATTTTTTTTCATCGTTCTCCATCCAATTATGCTATTTAGGATTAGCTGTCAGGACTCTATAGCTTCAGAAAAAATATTGATTATTTGTCAGATTATGCTAATATGGTCAGTGTTATGGCAGATAAATATTTTTACAGCCAAATAATATTTGACAGCAAATATGTGTGTATTGTTAAAGACATAAATGTCAACAAATCCATTCTGGTGATCGACATGGAAGTTTACAGATCATTAAGATCCACCTTTCCCTAATGGTCTCTGGAACATAAAATACAGACCATGACCAAATTCTCATTTTCTTATTTGGGCTGATTTGAAGCCAAAAAAAATCATCCATAGCTCAAAGATGAGGAAGCACAATATTTAAAAGGGTGAACAGTGTATTTTATATATTTACACTGTGACATGGTTAACCAAAATTAGGCAGACAGTGCCTTTGAAAAAAGTTAAATCAAAACATAAAAATTGATACTGTATGTTTATTTTTCATTGTCTTTTTTTTTTTTTTTAGACCTTCATGGAACTACATTAACAATTCTATATGTAAACATAGTAAAGTAATCCTTCCTTCTTATTTTTTCCATAAGTTCCAGATTAAAGGCTAGTTATTTAAAAATATTTCTCTAAGAGCACTGTATAATATTGTTTCTCTTCCATACCTTAGAGTAGACATACCTTTCTAGGACATTTTAAGGTCTGTGCTTTTCCCCTTCATGCAAAAGATACACTAATCAGGTGGTACCTCCTCTGCATCCCTGGATTTTTCCTGTGTATTTTGTACAGAGTAAGGTAAGAACCAGTGCCACAAGTACATATTGACTACTGTGCGAGTATTTATTCATTATCAGTTAGTGTAAAAAAGCATTATGCAGATTCAATGTTGTATGATTGATAACATAGACTATATCTATTTTTGAAGTTATTTGAATAGGAAATATAGCTTTTTAAATATGAAGATATGGAACCAGCCAAATTCACAGGAGTGGACTAAAAACCCATGTGGCCTAGGCTTCAAAAGTCCCAGCAAACAAAAATATTAAGAATTAAAATATTATTTGTGTAGTCTTGGATATTTGACCCAGGACTCTTAAATAGTTCTATTAATGACCCAAAATACAAGACAAAGAATTAATTATCAGGAAGTATGTAATAGAACAAAAGTAGAAAGTGCAGAACTGTGACTTTGGTTCTGAAAAAAATTGTCACTTTTACTGAATCATGTGATAAATATAAATCAACTCCTACAGTAAAGTTTGACCCAAAAGAGATAAAGTGATCCTTGGATGTACAAACTGTAAAATATTACCAAGACTGGCCATGTTACATTAGCTTTGGTTTTGGCAACTGAATAACCATTATCAAAGCACTGTGTTCTGTGCTGGTGTTCATAGTTCAAGAAGGTGGTAATAGGAACAATTTCAGAGAAGAATGCAAGAACATTTAATGACTGAAAAGCATATTCAGTGCTGAAAGACCATAAGCCAAATTATTTAATTCCTATGAACAGTGTCTAGAGTTTGTTTTGTTCAATATCCTTCAAAGAGTTTTTAAAATACTTCTGGTCATTTGCAGAAGTAAGAGAGAAATGACAGTAAGGGAAAACATTCTGAGTCCTCTATAAAGTATAAGAAATGTTGAGAAATACACAGGATCACCAATTTTTGCCCAAGGGAGTACTTTAAGTACCAGCCTCTTTCAATTGAATAATCATTCTTGAACTTCTAGACTTATAACAGTATTTTACCATTTAACCTTATTTTCCTCTTTGCTGTTCTAAGTGTTTAGGTTCTATACTCAAATAAAACTACAAAAAGACAATGTCAGAGAATGAGATTTTCCAAAACTAATGGACTTAGCATCCCAGTCTGTTGGAAGGAAGCAGAAGTCTTAAAATTTCATAGTTCATTTCTAGCAGAGAATGTTACTATTACATGCATCAAACCAGGTGAGCCCTTTCTCACAAATAAGTAAGGAGGTAATGGCTATCCTGCCAAAGTAATTGAAATTAAAAGCACTTCTCTTGAGCTATTTAAGGTCCCGTGTTGTCTTTAGGACAGCCATAGTTAAGCACAACAATCCATTTTATGTGATTATATTCCTTATGGTGCAGAGGAGTTTAATAGGCAGAAGAATTAACCTCCCTATTTGCTTGACCTGACCTTCATGCACAGAAATGAAGTATACACTTTAGATGCCCAGATAGCATAGCCAGTTTCTCTGTGCCCTGACCTAAATGGCTTCAGTGTAGAAAGTCTAGGAGTCCCAGAATGGAGGCAAAAACACGAACTAAAATCAAACTCTTTTACTAATGAGTTGTGCATTAGTATAATCTGGCCCCAGTTGTTGTCAGAAAAAAAGTATTAAATATTTACCTTGCTAATCAAATAGATTTCATCTGCCAACAGGGAAGGAAGAGTGGCAATATTTGAAAAGCATACTCATCAGAATTTGCTCACATACTCATTAGAGCTCCTATAAGACAGTAAAAAGCTAAAAACGAAAGAAGATGAATGAATATGCTGTTAATTGATATTCTTTTAATAAAAAAGTTAAAAGGGAATTTAATGAATGCAGTGGTAAAAAGACCACAAAACCATGTCTCATGTTGCATGCCACTGAAAAATAAACGCAGATAAGGTACTTAGCAATCAGCCCTAGTTGGTAATCCAGTCCACCTTTTATGGTGTATGTATACTGTATTTATTAATTAGAGCTGTTGAGCATGCTATACCTCCTTTGGAGAACCACATCATGATTTTCCTAACCATGGACCATAATAAGCAGATTGTGTGTGAATAGAAACACCGCTGAAGCTTAGCATATAAGCAGTTATCTGTGGAGTATTGAGCCACTCTTTCTCATGAGACAAAAGTATTATGACGTTCTTCCTCCTGTTCAGTGGTCAGCATTTTTTGTAGAATTATAAATGGAACTTAGTAGGCATTTTTCAGGTATACTACTTTATGCACAAAGAGAGTGAATATGGTGACAAAGCCATGATGTGGTCAGGCCATAAGACTAAGCAAAAAGGATCCCAACTGATAGATAAGGAAGATGAGAAACAGAGCAGGTGGTTTCAGGAGGAGTCTACCTTATACACTGAATGAAGCCCAAACCAATAGTGTTGGTCAGTAAAAAAAACTTTGTGGTATTCTGACTGGGGAAATATGTATATATAATGAAATTTATAATTAAGACCTGTAATGGAAATTTAAATACATAATGAAATTTAACTTATTAGGAGTATTAAATTTTATTAGGCAGTCAGCTGATAGATATGGTGTTTTAGACTAAAACTAAAATATTCATAGATGGTCACATAGCTACTTCTGTATGAGCTGAAACTTTGAAGCAATCTTCAATGAAAATGGTGAAACTGATAATAAATGCCTCTGGAATATCTAAGTGAATAGAGGTGGACACAATCATCATAACAAGATTGTCAAACAATGACATCAACTTCAAAATTATATAAAAAAAACCCAGCTAAACCCTTCATTACCAATTCAAAGGAATAAGTATATTTTGAAAAGTATTTTTATTTTGCTTCAGTCTGCTCTTTAACTTTCTTCTCAATAATATCCCTTAAAAAATTGAGACACATCAGCAATAGATATATATATTGATCTCAAATTGATCATTATAATTCAGGTGACTATAATACTGAATAAATTGGAACAGGGCAGACAAAGGGCATTATATTTTTTTTCCAGCAATTCCTGGAAGTATATAATTTCACTTTATTTACTTATTTATTTAAAAAAAAAGCTGGCAATATAAACCCAGATTACTTATGCTTCAAAGGAAAAGCAAAATACAAATATGAAACAGCTTATTATGGAAATGAGTCTATATTTATCTAAAACCTTCAGGCTATTATAAAAGATATTGTGACCTTTTACAAATTTATTAGTTCTTCTAATAACATTTTGATTTATATGTAGTCTCATAGACCATGCTTTTGTTTTGGGTTTTTTTTTCCTACTTTGAAATTAAAATCACTTATATATATTAAGGTCATTGAATCAACTAATAATGGTGTATATAGCTAGGTTCCTTAACCAGGTGTATGTTCATTCTAGAACAACCCTACTAGGCTAGCTTTTATACTCATGACAGTGTTTTCCCACAGATTTCTCTACCACTGCCACTGCCTTTTTATATCTTGTTGAGAGATGTCCAGTGAAAAGCATCCGAAGAACAGATAAGATAAGGAGACCTGTGACAAAAGCAACAAGCAGTATAGTCTCTTCTTTATGAATTTTACTGTCCTCATATAATCAATATGAATACGTTTATTAGTTGAAGTTAGAAAATAATTAAAAAAATAATAAAAAAAAAGATGTTCTGAGTGTTTAGGAGTTAAGCTCTCGGCTCTTTTAAGATGCCTCACTGAAAACTTTAATTGACAAAACTTTGATCTTAAAAGTAAATATTTTTTTACAAGGCTTTCCTATTCCTCTGCACTTTACCAGACAAGGGGAAAAAAGAAGTCTGACAAAATGGAGCGTGAAAAAACATTAATACAGATACCTCTCACAATTTGTGAAGAGAAGGAGCTCACCTTAAAAAATACAGAGATGCCTATAATTCTGACAAAACCAGAATGGGTCATATTCCTCCCTTGAAGGAAGCATGAACTTTCCCTTTGCGCTAAACTTTTCAACTGAGAATCTCAAAACAAAATATGAACAGAAATTATTTTAGTTTCTGCTGTTGATATTTCAACAGTCAGTGTCTGCTTCAAGGGCATAAAGCAGAGGAAAATGCTTCTCGTTGTGCAGCAGGGTAAGCAATTTGTGTAAACAGTATCACTTGGATAACACAGGTATCTGGGTACTTGAAGGGAGATATTTAGTGCCAACCTTAAGTTACAAAAAACTAGAATGTTGGGAAATACTAAGATTCATGAAATCTTAAATTATAATTCTCAAAGAACATTACAGTTCTGCATCTAGATGAGGAAAAGATTCAGCAGATCAGATTCAGCAAGTGTCTTAGATTTTGTCATACTGAGAACAGAAGCACCTAAATATCAGACTCCTTTGGACAGACCAAAAACCGTATTCTCTTTTAAGGATTTACTAATTAGAGTTTTGAATAAATTAGCTATTCTGTAGAATTTCCAAGCTTTCCCCTTTGTAAGACGTATAGATTTGACATAGAGTTCTGAGATCTAAAGGTGGTTACTCCATGGCTGAGATTCACATACTACGAAATTGTGAGTACCTACTCTGAGCATTATACATTTGGGATTCATAAAGAAAAAACTTCAGACTGTAGGAGGTGCCACACTGACAGCTTTCAAGCATCACATTCTCCAATTAAAAATAAAAGACAGTGCTGCTGCAACCAAAAGGTATCCAAAGAATAACTTTCCTACATATTTTAGTTTCTGTGACCCATTTTATGGGAAGACAATAACACTATGTGAAGTAGATCTTTAGTATTTCTGTCATGCTGATTACTGTAATTGGAGAAATATGGCTGAGCCTTCCCTGAGGAAGAAGCAAGTACAACCTTAATGAGTTTCCTTAATATTGCAACTTGCTTAAATAAAATAAAAATACAATTAAGCTTATTCAAATAAGACTAAATCAGGATGCTATTAACTATTGTTCAGTTCACTGAAGTGTGAAATATATGCTTTTATGTTTGCTGCAAAAAACATGCACTTTTAACTTTAAAGGCATAGGATGGAGTAATACAACAAAGAGAGGAAAAGATAAATAATAGATAAAAATAGCTACAGTCTGTGAGTTACATGCATAATATAAGACATGAATGCACATGAGCAAGTGAAAAAAAACAACAGCTTTGCAACACCAAAGATAAAAAACTGGACAGAAATCCTAAGTAAGTTATTTGGTCAGCTAAGCTTCTGATACTGCCTGAAAATTATATTGTAGACCCCTTCAAACAGAATGACATACAATTGAGCAGAAACAATCCAGTCCTGCCATCCTATCCTTACGTTCACCAACATCTACCCAGATTAAGTTTAGACTTCTTTAGCAGCTGTGGTCAAGATCAGACTCATTTCCTCAGAACTAAATGATGTTGTGGTCATGGGTTTGTTATAAACAAAAGGGCACAAACCACATACATAGAGCTATGAATTTATTATTAGCTCAATTAATGTTTAAACTGTCTAATAGCCCAAACTGTTAGTTCAGTTACACTAATACTCACTAATAATCCAAATTAACTCAAAGAAACCTCAGTAATATAACTAAAAGGTTGTATTGTTGGAAAAAGGAAAAGAAAAAAACAAAACAAAGCCACTTGCTCCTGATGCTGGGCAGTCCCTTCCCTACACCTAACATCAGCCATCTAGGAGGAGGAAGAATGAGGGTAGGCTGCAAGGAGCTGTCAGCACCCTGATGGCTTTGCTGGGAAGAGGATTTGCCTGGTAGGGGCTTCCTCCTGCTCTTTGCCAGGACAAATATGGGGATGATGATATCTTCCAGTTCAGGCTTGTGGTTGATTTGAGTTTGGTTTTGTATGTTTCCGTGTCACAGTTCACTTGCTTCTACCACATTGGCAGCTACAGCCTGGTATTCTCCCCCAGTGCCACCTGCCCCACCCTGCCCCAAAGGCTATGATTTGTCAGGCAGTGACAGACTGAAGGGTGTCCCCAGTGGGGCTACTCTCAGAGCTCAAGCTAAAGGGGAGGCAGCAGCCACTGGCACCAGCACAGGAGTTAAACCAGCAACATCCAGCCCAGGCCATGACAAGGTGGAGCCCTTGCACTGTCAGTGTACAGCTGGGGGCCTTATGCATGCAGTGGCAAAAGTCTTATTTTCTGGGCTACAGTGGCTCAGACCACTTACATTCAGCTTATTGGCACAGCTCAAGTTTGAACTGTCTACCTTTGCCTTAATTTCTCCACCTAATTTTACTTTCTATAAAAAGAGTTGTCCACCTCCATCCTGCCACCCAAATGAGAATTGGCACAGAAACAATACCAAGAAGTCTGAGCTGGAGGACAAGCTTGATTCTTTACCTACCATGGCATTATAAACACACAGTTAGAAACCCATCATCCAAAGGACACAAGAAAACATCATGTACTGGTTAAAGAAAAAATGGTGATGCACCTATGAAGATATCTGCTGCACGTAACCTGAAACTGGATGCATTTTTCAAATAACTCATGGTGGATTACAGTCATAATAATTACAAGTATAGGCTATGACAAATCAAAAAATTGTAGCCTTAAACAGATAAGTTTTAACATAAGTATTATGAAGCTTTTTGGTTGAATTTTAAAAGGACCTATCATGTAAAGCTGAAGAGTCATGAAGTTCTAATCGAAGGTACTTAAAAAAGGATTTGTACTAGAGGACATCTAGCAATTATTTATCTAACAAGAGTGGAAAACCACTGTGTGGTGTTTAACATCCTTTTTTTCTTTTTTTTTTTCCCTCATCTGACTGATCAGAACTATAAGATTCTCAAGAGATACAAATTTTTTATAAACAAGGTACTTTACTGTTATAATCAGATATGCGAGAGATGAATCTATAGATTGAAGGATTATAAGCTACAAATCAGTAAAGACTGTAAACCAGTGATGTGATTAGTGTGTAAACCATATATTTTTTTAAGGTATGTGGATGGAGGCTTGATTAGTAGATAAGGGGTTCTACTATGAACCTGTCTCCAAGGGGAAAAAGGATATTTGCACAGAAGTAAGCAAGGAGATTTAAACTATGTTTGAAGGGGGAAGGGGCTAAAATCAGGCTTGCTACAGATAAGCCTGGTGGCAGCACATCAGTGTTTGAGGGAGGCAAGGTCCTTCAGTCTGCTGTCTCAGTGAAGACAGGGGATGTAGATCTGTGCAGCAGCAGTAAAGACACAAGGTTCATTAGTGTGATAGGAAACCACAGAAGTACTTGAGAATGCTCACATAGGAATTAGGGCTTGTCCCCCTCTGAAAGAGGTGGTGGGGTCAATAGCCCAACTGAAGTGCATCTACACCCATGCACACAGCATGGCCAACAAATGTGAGGAGCCGGGAGCCATCGAACAGCAGGAAAACTATGACATAATTGCCATCATGACAACATGATGGGATGACTCACAACTGGAGCACTGCAACGGATAGCTATAAACAACCCTTCAGAAAGAGGCAAGGAAGAAGAGGAGGTGGGGTAGCCCCATATGTTAGGGGGTGCTGTATGTTAGTGATTGTCTGGAGTTTAGTGATGATGATGACAGGATTGAGTGTTTATGGGTAACAATCAGGGGGTAAGGCCAATAAGGAAGTTACAGTGAGAGTCTGTTATAGACTACCCAACCAGGATGATGAAGCAGATAAAATATTCTACAAGCAGCTGGGAGAAGTCTCACAATTGGTGGCCCTTGTTCTCATGGGGAACATCAACTTACCAGATGTCTGCTGGAAATAAAATACAGCAGACAGGAAACAGTCCAGGAGTGTGTGGAAAATAAATTCCTGACACAGCTGGTGAGTGAAGGGAAGGTGCCCTATTGGACATAGTTTGTGAAGAGAGGACTGGTGGTCAGAGGCCATCTTGGGCATCGTGATCATGACACGATAGAGTAGGATCAGCAGAACTGTCACTTTGGACTTCAGAAGGGCAGGCTTTGGCCTGTTTAGGAGACTGGTAGACAGAGTTCCTTGGAAGGAAGTCCTGAGGGGCAAAGAAGTCCAGGAAATGTTGACATTTTTCAAGAAAATAATCTTAAAGGCAGGCCATCCCTATATGCAGAAACATGAGCTGGTGGGGAAGAAGACTGGCCTGGCTGAACAGAGAGCTTTAGCTGGAACTCCAGGAAAAAAAGGAGTGTTTATGATATTTTGAAGAAGGGCAGGCAACTCAGGAGGCCTACAAGGGTATTGTAAGGTTATACAGGAAAAAATTAGAAGGGGCAAAGCCCAACTAGAATTTTATATGGCTACTGCCATAAAAGACAATAAAAAAATGTTTCTATAAGTACATCAACAGCAAAAGGAGGGCTAAGGAGAATCTCCATCCTTTACTGGATGCAGGTAGAGACATAGTGTCAAAGATATAAAGAGATAGTGATAAAGGGAAGGGTAAGGTACTTAATGCCCTCTTTGCTTTAGTCTATAATAGCAAGACCAGTTGTTCTCCAGGCACCCAGCCCCCTAAGTTGGAAGACAGGAACGAGAATGAAGCCCCCATAATGCAAACCAAAATGTCAGTGACCTGCTATACCTCTCAGACACATGTAAGTGTCTGGGGCAGGTGATATCCACCCATTTCTGGGAAGTAGGGCATTGTTACATGTAGCAGTTGCTTTTAAAGACAAATGCCTTAATAATGAAAGAACCACCACATCCTTCCTCCTTTCTCCCACTTTGGACAGTTTGCATCTGCTGTCCTGGCTACTAACCTCTTGCCTGACCCCACTCCTCTGTCTGTAGGGGGAAAGCTGGAGAGACAGCCTTGATGCTTATGGGGTACCACTCAGAAACACCAAAACACTGGTGTGTTATCCACTCGACCCTAGCTATGGATACAAAGCACAGCACTACATGGTCTGAGACAGGGAAAGTTAATTCTATCCCAAAAAAATCCAATACAATGGACACAGTAATTATTTGGTTCTTCCTTGCTATTGAAATCACTCTGAAACCCAAGAAATCAGAGAAATCCAGGAAGCCCAACACTGCTTTTGCAATTCATTCTGAGTTCTTGGCGCTTTGATACATTTAAGATTTTTTTAAAGAAGTCTAAATAAAGTGCTTTTAAAATAAAAAAGGACACGTACATATTAGATGTGATTATATTATACAAGGATTGTATAACTTCTAATAAACTAAGTTCATAAAGTCACAGGAAGCAAATTATGTTGCATTACTTTCTACTTACTCTACTTACTCTTGTTTGATTAGGGGCTAGAAGTAAGATATTCATTCTAAATATCCTTCAGAGCTGTGGATTGCAATGCCAGTTGTGTCATATGTGCATCTTTTTTTTTCTAAAGTATGCATAGTTGCAAACATTTCAGTAATATGATTTGAATCTTCTATACAATCTGTAAGTATTTAGGGTATGTGGCATGTGGGGCAGAAGGGGGTAGAAGATATCTTCAATGATCCAGGCCAACTAAAGATCACAAAGATTGCTGCTGCTATCTTTCACCACCATTCCACCTTCAGAAGTTTCAGTATTTATCTTCTACCTTTTGCCAGCTTTTCAACTGAATTTGATTTTGAAGTTATTCATGCTATTATCTCACAGCTCTCTCTTCTCAAAACATGGACTGCCTATCTGCCTGATCCACTCCCACAGCCACCCTGAGAAAACCCTTTCCATCTGATTCTCCTGCTGGGATTCATTCTCCTGCAGTTGCCTGTCCCACCCTACATTCCAGGTGATTCAGGGACCTCAAGAAAACAATGACTTAGTGGGCTTACAGCTACTCAGAGGAAAGATGGGAGGAAACTCTAGTTACCCAGCAGAACCCTAAAGAGAGTACATTTTCAGTCTGCTCCTGTGGATGCTGATGAATTAATGCATTTCACAGAGAATTAGGCCAGAAAGGACCTTGGGAATTATGTCTTCTGATCTAATTCCTACATTAAACCTGTATAAAAATCAGTGCATTACAGCATATTTATCCTCAGCACTATCTTCATCTTTTTTTTCTTTTTTTCTTTTTTTTTTTCTACAGCAGCAGAGGTCTGCATGTACTTCTCATTCCAGCAGTATTTTCTCTGTGCTTTTATAAATCTCTTGCTTTCCTGAAATGATTTCTTTTTGGTCTCTTAAACAACAGATTTCCTGCTGCTCTTTCTCTGAGAGAAAGGATAGTAAGAAAAATCGCATATAGAAACAATACAGATTTCTTTTTCTGGGATTTTTACTTTGACACAAATTAATTACATCAAACCAAGAATTTCTTTGTGTCCTACTTTGTTGATGTTGATGTTACTGATGCACACATATGCTGTAGATCTGAGGAAACTTTCTTCTTTAATCTCCTACTGTTTCAGTCTGAAACCTGTTCTTGGTGTCTGAAACTTTTCTTTGCAATTGTTTTTGTTTGGCTATGGCATCTGCCAGAACGACCTTCACTAGGTCCACTAGTCGATAATGCTATTTTATCAATACCAATGAGCTTGGGAAATTAAGTGGAAGTTTCACTGCTGCAAGAGAAGTGAATAAAAGAGAAGCTCAAGCGTTTGAGTCTCCATAGTCAGCTTTGCCGCAAGTTTGTTGTATAACTTTGGTGAGACACACAATGTGCTTGACTTTTTTTCTTTGTTAAAAAAAAAATATCTTTATATTCACAGCGAGTTTTGAATGATAATTCATTTCTCAGTTTCCAACGTGGAGCAGTTCACTTTAATGGCTACTTGTTATAAATGAATGTATAGAATTAACCTCTTTGTAACAATAACGTTAATATCAATATCTCATCTAGCAGAAGAGTGGATGTATTAAAATGTATTAAGCAGTAAATAATATAAGGACATTTTTAATTTTAATAACTGCATTAAAAATAAAAAAGTTTAAAACTTTTTAAAGCCTTCTAAATTATTTTCCATGTTTGATCTTTACTCAAAGGCACAAAAATACTAGTAAAACACCAAGTCAAAAATGTCAGGAGCAAGCTGAGAGGTTAAAGAAATCAGAAAAAAGAATTTGTCTAAAAATACTCTTAGAGATTAAAAAAATAGAAAGAAAAACAGACTTGGCAAGAATGGAAATAAGTCTTTGCAAAAGAAATATTAACATTGGGTTTTTTGGCAATTTCTTCTCCTAAGAAAACAAGGATAAAAAGAATTGGGTTTGCTTTATAATGGGGATGGAAAGTTATGAGGATAAGCCAGGCAGGAATGATAATATTCACCTCTCCTTTGAGTGTGTGTGGGTCTACATGGGGGTCCTGCTCACAGCTGGTGCCTTACAAGGGTGCCAGGAGTGGCCGGCTGCATGCTCAGCTAGTGAACCCACATCTCCACAACAGGATCTGCATGTGGTGTACCCTCACCTACAGACTAGAGGGGTTATATTTTAGCCAGTGTGCATGTATGGCTGTGTGGCTGTGTTTGTAGTTTTCAGGGATGAGTTATAGAAGTATTGTTATAAAGCTGTAAGTGACTGTTAACATTCTACATGTCAAGTATTGTGGTGTATCTTTTGTACTGCTTTTATTAGTTTTTAACATGTAATTCACTGATTGACAGTTTATTGCATGTCATTAATATATAAAAAATTGCTTCTACGTCGATTGGATTAAACTATATGAACTGAGCAGTTTTCACATTAAGCAAGCAAATTCAGAAAAAAAAAATAATCATAGAATCATAGAATTTCCTGAATTGGAAGGGACTCTCAAGGATCATCGAAGTCCAACTCCTGGCCTGCACAGGACTGCCTCAAAAATCCCACCATGTGCCTGAGACCATTGTCCAAATGAACTCTTCTTGAACTCTGTTGGGCTCAGTGCCATGACTGCTTCCCTGGGGATCCTGTTCCAGTACCCAACCATCATCATCATCATGGCTAGGCTT